>SJYX01011750.1:86870-287844 GCA_006410675.1 Oreotragus oreotragus
GGGTGGGTGGATAAGGTAGTCAGGCTCAGAATCCCAGCCCTAGATGGAAATACTGACTTGGAAGGAGAGCGTATAGGGCTGTTCTGAGGATTAAATTAGTTACTATATGTAAAGTGCTTAGAAGAGTGCCTGGCATGGAGTTAGCTTTCTTTAAGTGGTATTTAAATAAATACCTCAATTTAGTTACAAAGCATAAGTGTATGTGCATATATCTAGAAAGATAGGAAGCATAAGCATTAATGGTGGTAATCTGGGTTGAAGGAATTTGTAGTAGTAGTTTAGTCACTAAGTGATGTCCGACTCTTGCGACCCCATGGACTGTAGCCCACCATGCTCCTCTGTCCATGGGATTTCCCAGGTGAAAATACTGGAGTGGTTTGCCGTTTTCTTCTCCAGGGGATCTTTCCAACTCGGAATGAACCCGTGTCTCCTGCATTGGCAGGTGGATTCTTTACCACTGAGTTACCAGGGAAGCCCTGAGTTAAAGGAATATGGTATTTTTATTATTTTTGGTTATGATGTCTAACTTTCTTCCATGTACATATCCACTGTAATAAGAAAAGGTATTTTGTTAGTTAAAAGAAAATCCCAGCTCTGCCACTCACTGTGTAACTTGGGCAAATATACCTCCCTGGGCCTCAGTTTCCTCCTTTGTAAAACAAGAATAGGAAAAGCACTGATAGATAAGTTACTGTGAAGATTAAACATCTAAAGCACTTAAATAAAAATTACTCTTTGATTCACTTTTGTACTCATTTTACTCACTCGAAGCCTGGGTCACTTGTTCAGCGCATGCACATGGTATTACAATTTCAGAGATGCCCAGCCACTGTGTGAGTGGCTGGGGCCCCTGTGGTCAGTTGAGGGTTAGTTGAGGGGCCTGGCTCTTACCTCCAGGATGGACCTCCGGCGCTGGGGTGTATGCTGGCTGCAGGCTGGGCTGCTCCCGGGTACCCCATGCAAGGCCACGTAGCAGTCAGTGCACACACGGTTGGAACGATTGTTGTCATAGACAAGGCGAGCCCGGAACTCGGAGCACTTCCCACAAACCACCTGGGGTGGCAAGTGGGTAAGAATAGCCTGATTCCAGTGGGTCTTCCCCTTCAGTGTACTAAGTCCCACAGTGGACTTCACAGCTTCCCCCCACTTAGAGGGTACCCTCTTAGAAGTGGGCCTTTGGGTTGCCAGCCTGTCTGCTCCATAGGTCTGCCCCTGCCTCTCAACACTTACATGTCCACAGGCCTTGCAGTGGTGCCTGCGTTTCGTGATGGAATTGAAGGGCTCCTGGCAGCGCATGCACATGGTGACTTCCTTTTCTCGGATGGGCGTAGGTGCCCGCTTTCCAAGATCCACATTCTGGAGAGAGGGCCAGGTCTCCAGTCAGAGAGTCAAACTCAGACTCCCCAGCCCAGTCCATCCAGCCCTTGCCCAGGCTTGGATCATCATTGGTAGGCAGCAGACAGATTCAGAAGACCTGCCTTTGAGTCCTGGCTCTGCTCTACTTCACTGTGCTACTGAAGACCTGTCACTTGTACCAATACTTTCTGGGTATTGGTTTCCCCAATAATTTCTCTATGACCCTACCAACAGAAGCCTGTGCTTGTGTAGTCATCTACTGCCTCTCTGGGAAGAGGAGAGGAGTATCTCAAGGTAAGGTGGGCACCTGGAAGCCTGGAGGGGATCCTGGTGCAGAAGGAGGGGATGTGGACTCTTACCGGAGAGTTGGGGGGTGTGTCTTCATCTTCCCTGTTTGTGGAGTTTAACAGCTTGAAGGTCTCCAGCGTCTGTTCATGCTTCAGGAGGGTAGAGTTGATGGCCTGGGAGAGGTGTAAGAAATAAGAGGTCAAAACCCAACTATTTCCACCCTTACCTTACTTTCCTATAAACTAGCTCGGAGTCAGAAAAGTTGGATTCTAGACTCAGCTCTATACCTTGCTAGGTGTATGATCTTGGGTAAGCCCCTTCCCAAAATCCAGGTCTCAGTTCTTATATTTGTGAAATGGGGGAAGGGGATCAGTGGCTGAAAAACCACAGAAGGCCTTCCTGACAAATGTTTGGGATTAAATGTTTTACAGGGCTTCACTCACTGAGGTTACACCTTCAGAGGAGCCAGCTTTCTAAAGAACTGGGTAGTTTCTGCTTAACCTCTGGACCTCAGTTTGCTTATTTGTAAAATGGGGATGGTAAAATTTATTGGAAGGCAGATGTCCAGGCCAATTATGGTCAGATGTGAATATTAGGGTTGAGCCCCCACCCCCAGAAGACCTGTTAATACTCTTCCAGCCCCCTACCACAAAGCCTTCTTAGATGTTACCTGGACCCAGTCTTTCTTCTCTTCCTCAGTCCTTGGGTAGGGAAGGTGGTGGGGGCAGGGGGAAAGAAAGATGTTGGGTTAGGCAGGCCAACCAAAAGCAATTGGAGTGGTAAAGAGCAGATGTTTTGGAGTTGGAAAGATCTGAGTTTGACCTTCTTGCTCCTTCACTTACCACTTATGTGACCTTAGGCAAGTCATATAACCTGAGTTTACTTATTGAACAGTTATTAATACTTTCCAGACCCTGTGCTAGGAGCCTGGGCCTCAGAGCAGACCCTACCATCAAGGAAGGAGCTCATGGGGGCAGACATGGACAATACAGGGGAATCAGTGCTGTGACAGAGGGAAAATGGGGCTGAGGAGCCCAGGAAAGCTGTTCCATCCTGGAGTTTGGGTGGGGGCTACTAAAGATGGTTTCCTCAAGGAGGTGCTAGCCCTCAAGTAGAGGGGGTTAGGTTGAAGTGTGTGAATTAGCATACAGAATGTACAGGAAACCATGAATAGTTCCCTGTTTGTGCTAGAATGTCAAGTTTGAGAAAGGAGGGCAGTTTATTTTTCTTCACTTGTAAGAATGGATGATAATTATCGGCCTGGGTTGTTCTGAGCAGGAACTGGAAAGTGAAAGTTGCTCAGTCGTGTCCGACTCTTTGTGACCCCCATGGACTATACAGTCCATGGAATTCTCCAGGCCAGAATACTGGAGAATTTCCCTTCTCTAGGGGATCTTCCTGACCCAGGAATAGACTGGGATCTCCTGCATTGCAGGCAGATTCTTTACCAACTGAGCTATCAAAGCAGTAACTGAGGTGATGTGTAAAGTGCACAGCACAATCCCTGATACACTAGGTGCTCAATCAGTGTGTTGCCCCTTCCCTTTGCCTTCCTTCCTCAACTCTCCTGTCTGCCCTGGTGCAGGCCCATCAACAGCTCACTAGGAGTAGGAGTCAGCCTCATGGCTGACTCTGCCTGGCCTCCTCTAATCTTCCACAGTTACACTCCAGTGAAAGCCACTCAATCATGTCAGACTCTTTGTGACCTCATGGACTATACAGTCCATGGAATTCTCCAGGCCAGAATACTAGAATGGGTAGCCTTTCCCTTCTCCAGGGGATCTTCCCAACCCAGGGATTGAACCCAGGTCTCCCGCATTGCAGGCCGATTCTTTACCTGCTGAGCCACAAAGGAAGCCTTTGTTGATGACTCCAGACATCAAAAGTATTTTTCTAATATGAAAATACGACTGTATCCTTAGGATCATTTCATGAAAAATCAAGGATGTGAGTCAATATTTAGCTACAAGAATGTCCACTGCAATGCTGTTTTATTGTCATGAAAAATTAGAAGCAATCTATGTGTCCAACAACAGGGGCTCAGGTTTTAAAAAAAGAAATGATGGTAAATATCACTACTTCCACACAACGTAAGTGATAAAGCTGTTTATAATATGTTAACTCAAAACAACATATAAAATAAACCTTTTTGTTTAAAAACACATGTGCCATGAGTGTTTACATTTGTCAGAACTCATCAGTGGTACACTTAAGACCTGTGCATTTCACTGAAAATTTGCCTCAAGCAAAAGGAGGAGACCTTAAACAAATATTGAATGCTAGTTAACGATATGAATGCCAAAGTCTTTAGGGGTGAGGTATATGATATCTGCAACTTACTTGGTGAAATGCATTAAAAAAATCAGATGGATTGGTAGGTGGATGAAATGACAGACTTATGATAAAGTAAATATAGCACATTATCAACACTTGAATTTACATGGTGAGCTTGGGTGTTCACTGTATTTAAACTTTCCTGTATTTTGGAAAATACTCATAATAAAATATGGAAAGGAAACATTGTGTGTTTCTGTGTGTGTATACATATGCAAATAGAGGAGAAGTCAGAAAGAGTTTCTGCCAACACATCAGCACTGACTGTTTCTGGGTGGTACGGTTCTAAGGGATTTTACTTTATTCTGATTGTACTCTTTTTTACAAATTCTTTTTAATTTTGTAACTTCTTTGCACTAAACAATATTGCTTTTGATGTTTAAGAGCCACAATAGTATTTTTGGCAGTGCATACTTAAGTATATAGGGGTGAAGAGTCATGTCTGTAATTTACTTTAAAATGGTTCAGCAAAATATTTATATGGCAAAAATATATACTGATTCCTAAGTCAGTGGTTCTAAACCCTGGTGAATCATATGAGCAACATTACCTTCTTTGTTTCTGCTGGCAGAGCAAAGTGAAAGTGAAAGTCGCTCAGTGGTATCCAACTCTTTGCAACCCCATGGACTGTAGTCCATGAATTCTCCAGGCTCTGGTGCACATAATATTAAAATCACTTGGGGAGCTTTTGAAACTCCCCATTTTCAGGCTATACCCCAGACAAATTAAACCAAAGTCTCCAGGGGTGGGTCCCAGACATCAGTATTTGTTAAAGCTCCTCAGTTGATGCCTATGTCACCAAAGTTGAGAATCAGCTAAGTGGTGGGCATATGAATGCATTTCTACTTTTCTGGTTATTTGAAAATTTTCATTAAAAACAACTTTTTAAAGGGCAAAAAAGCAACTGCAAAGCAAACTTTCTATGCCTTCCCTCTGCTACTAGGAGAAAACCCTACACTGCTCGGTGCCCCCTTCTGGGCCCAGCATCCCTCTGCAGCCCCTTCCTTCCCATCCTAGCTGATGACCTGTCCCAGTCACTTAGGCTCTGTTGAACCCTGACTGGGCCCCACATCTGCCTCCCCAGCTGTGCCTGTTGTCACTTTTGTTCTCACTTTCTTGGCTTCAGGCCTCTGAGATGCTTAGTCTCTCAGAGCATCAAACCCAACTCCCTTCTCTCATCTTCCAGGACACCCTCTAGCCCACATTCATCTCTCTCTCCTGCCTCCATGCAGTCCCAGCAAAGAGAGTTGTGACTCTGATTTCTTAATTCTTTGCAGCCTCTCAGAAGTAGATCATCTGCCCACATTCATTCACTCTCTGGCTCTGACCATGGCCTCGATACCCTATCACCAATTCCAGCTCTGCTTCTTTCTAGCTGTGGGATCTTGGGAAAGGTGTATAACTCTTTTGTGCCTCAGTTTCCTCATCTGTAAAATGGGGTTGAGAGTAACAGAGGCTACTTCAAGGGTTTTGAGAGTTCAACTATTAAATTTAAACTTAAGTTAAAATTAACTTAAAACTGTGCCTCTGGCACAAGAGCAAGTCTTCATTAAATGTGAACTATTATTATAATCATTCAAGTAGAGAATGGATATGAAGGCCCCTTTGTTAAATGGCTGGACATTATTTTAAAATTTGTTCTGTAAAGATTTTTTATTATGAAAAATTTCAAGCATACAGAAAATTAGGATAACACAAGTACATTAAATATATATTCACTACATAGATGCAAATTTAAAAAATATTTTGCTATATCTTATGTATATATATATAGGCTGATATAAATCATTTAAAAATAAGTTACAGATATCATGATACTAAATCATGCATCACCAAAAAAAAAAAAAGTAGCCTTTCCCTTCTCCAGGGGATCTTCCCAACCCAGGGATTGAACCCAGGTCTCCCGCATTGCAGGCCGATTCTTTACCTGCTGAGCCACAAAGGAAGCCTTTGTTGATGACTCCAGACATCAAAAGTATTTTTCTAATATGAAAATACGACTGTATCCTTAGGATCATTTCATGAAAAATCAAGGATGTGAGTCAATATTTAGCTACAAGAATGTCCACTGCAATGCTGTTTTATTGTCATGAAAAATTAGAAGCAATCTATGTGTCCAACAACAGGGGCTCAGGTTTTAAAAAAAGAAATGATGGTAAATATCACTACTTCCACACAACGTAAGTGATAAAGCTGTTTATAATATGTTAACTCAAAACAACATATAAAATAAACCTTTTTGTTTAAAAACACATGTGCCATGAGTGTTTACATTTGTCAGAACTCATCAGTGGTACACTTAAGACCTGTGCATTTCACTGAAAATTTGCCTCAAGCAAAAGGAGGAGACCTTAAACAAATATTGAATGCTAGTTAACGATATGAATGCCAAAGTCTTTAGGGGTGAGGTATATGATATCTGCAACTTACTTGGTGAAATGCATTAAAAAAATCAGATGGATTGGTAGGTGGATGAAATGACAGACTTATGATAAAGTAAATATAGCACATTATCAACACTTGAATTTACATGGTGAGCTTGGGTGTTCACTGTATTTAAACTTTCCTGTATTTTGGAAAATACTCATAATAAAATATGGAAAGGAAACATTGTGTGTTTCTGTGTGTGTATACATATGCAAATAGAGGAGAAGTCAGAAAGAGTTTCTGCCAACACATCAGCACTGACTGTTTCTGGGTGGTACGGTTCTAAGGGATTTTACTTTATTCTGATTGTACTCTTTTTTACAAATTCTTTTTAATTTTGTAACTTCTTTGCACTAAACAATATTGCTTTTGATGTTTAAGAGCCACAATAGTATTTTTGGCAGTGCATACTTAAGTATATAGGGGTGAAGAGTCATGTCTGTAATTTACTTTAAAATGGTTCAGCAAAATATTTATATGGCAAAAATATATACTGATTCCTAAGTCAGTGGTTCTAAACCCTGGTGAATCATATGAGCAACATTACCTTCTTTGTTTCTGCTGGCAGAGCAAAGTGAAAGTGAAAGTCGCTCAGTGGTATCCAACTCTTTGCAACCCCATGGACTGTAGTCCATGAATTCTCCAGGCTCTGGTGCACATAATATTAAAATCACTTGGGGAGCTTTTGAAACTCCCCATTTTCAGGCTATACCCCAGACAAATTAAACCAAAGTCTCCAGGGGTGGGTCCCAGACATCAGTATTTGTTAAAGCTCCTCAGTTGATGCCTATGTCACCAAAGTTGAGAATCAGCTAAGTGGTGGGCATATGAATGCATTTCTACTTTTCTGGTTATTTGAAAATTTTCATTAAAAACAACTTTTTAAAGGGCAAAAAAGCAACTGCAAAGCAAACTTTCTATGCCTTCCCTCTGCTACTAGGAGAAAACCCTACACTGCTCGGTGCCCCCTTCTGGGCCCAGCATCCCTCTGCAGCCCCTTCCTTCCCATCCTAGCTGATGACCTGTCCCAGTCACTTAGGCTCTGTTGAACCCTGACTGGGCCCCACATCTGCCTCCCCAGCTGTGCCTGTTGTCACTTTTGTTCTCACTTTCTTGGCTTCAGGCCTCTGAGATGCTTAGTCTCTCAGAGCATCAAACCCAACTCCCTTCTCTCATCTTCCAGGACACCCTCTAGCCCACATTCATCTCTCTCTCCTGCCTCCATGCAGTCCCAGCAAAGAGAGTTGTGACTCTGATTTCTTAATTCTTTGCAGCCTCTCAGAAGTAGATCATCTGCCCACATTCATTCACTCTCTGGCTCTGACCATGGCCTCGATACCCTATCACCAATTCCAGCTCTGCTTCTTTCTAGCTGTGGGATCTTGGGAAAGGTGTATAACTCTTTTGTGCCTCAGTTTCCTCATCTGTAAAATGGGGTTGAGAGTAACAGAGGCTACTTCAAGGGTTTTGAGAGTTCAACTATTAAATTTAAACTTAAGTTAAAATTAACTTAAAACTGTGCCTCTGGCACAAGAGCAAGTCTTCATTAAATGTGAACTATTATTATAATCATTCAAGTAGAGAATGGATATGAAGGCCCCTTTGTTAAATGGCTGGACATTATTTTAAAATTTGTTCTGTAAAGATTTTTTATTATGAAAAATTTCAAGCATACAGAAAATTAGGATAACACAAGTACATTAAATATATATTCACTACATAGATGCAAATTTAAAAAATATTTTGCTATATCTTATGTATATATATATAGGCTGATATAAATCATTTAAAAATAAGTTACAGATATCATGATACTAAATCATGCATCACCAAAAAAAAAAAAAGCCATTTCCCTATATCCTCGTATACCATTATCATACCTGAGAAAGTTAGCAATAATGCCCTGGTAGCTAATGCCCAGTTCATGTTTAGGATTTTCCCTACTGTCTTGAAAATGTCTCTTAGGGCTGTTTTTCTCAAACAAGGCTCCTATCATGGACCAGGCATTGCATTTGGTTGTTATTTCTTTTAAATCTCTGAATCCACAATAAACTATTTGTGCTACTGTTACTCATGTTTGGATTACTATCTCATTCTTCCCTCTCCTCTAACAAAACCCATCAGAAGAGCAAGTGTCTTTGGGGAAAGGGACCCATCCTTTCTCTGGAATACTCTCTCCTCTAGGGAGTAGCCAGTCCCCTGGCACAAGGTCTAGAATGCCTCAGCATATCTGAAGGCAACAGGAGGCTGGAGAGAAGATATAGGCAAGGGCAAGTACCTGGCCTGGAGCTCCAGGGAGCGCTGCTTTCCTGACACCAGGAAGGTCCGAGGCAGATTGAGGTTGGAACTTTCCTTCAGCTGAATGGAGAGAGAAAAGGGCTTAGTGAACTCCTGAGCTCACCTACTGAGCTCCACAGGGCCCTCACCCTCTGCACACACGCACACACTTGGGGGTCAGAGTCAGAACATCTTTGTTTCTCCCAGCACCAAGGTCCCACTCCAGGTCCCCCTTCCCACCTCCTGGTGCTCACCTCCATGCCGTCTACATCAATGCGTGCCCGCACGCTAAACTTCTGGCCAAGGAGCCGCAGCCTGGGCACACAGTAAAGGAGGCGGTCGTTGAACTAGGAAGGAAAAGGTTTTGGATATATGTGTGGAGGACCCACAAGGGCTATGGCTTAGCTCCCTTCCCTTATAGGACTCCTGAAGCTTTACTGCTGGGGACTCAAAGCAATAGATAGAAAAAACAGACCAGATTGGGCACAAAAGTTGCAAGGAAAGAGCCTAGGCATGGGAGTCACTTCCTAGTTGGGTGGCCTTGGGCAAGTCAGTTCTCTCTAAGTCTTAGTTACATAATCTGTAAAGTTGAGAAAAAAAATGCCCAGTATAGGTAGTAAAAATGCAATGCATTAGTAGAAGAAGGAATGGAGAGCAGGAAGTACAGCCTTGAGTGAGTACCGGGTCAGTGTGGCATGGCGGGGTGGGGGTGGTGTGGCCCACTTGCACCCCTACCCCTGGCACTTACTAGTATGAGGTATCGGTCTTGAGTGGTCCCATTCTTTGCTGACAGCTTAAGGATGTGGCCTTCTTTTATGAGCTCTTTGGTGGGGCTGACAATGTCTTCCTCACCTCCTAGCAACTCGTATACCTTCAGCAGCTTGTGCATTCGCTCCTGGTAGTGAGTAAAAGGCAAGGTTTAAGGTTCCGGCCTCCCCTCAGATGTCCACAGGTTGCAAGCCTCCCACTCCCCAGGATGGAGATAGGTGGCTGGCCAAGGAAAGGCAGGGGCTAGAGGGGCCACTCACCATTTTGCGGATGGCAGCATTAGAGTGCTCTGCTGCTGTGGCTATCAGCTCCAGAGACTCTGCAGACAGAGTGGGAGGTCAGATAGGGGCTAGCAGAAAAAAGGCTTTGGGAGCTTCTCTGCTCCCTGAATACCTCCTCCTGGTCTGACCACTCCCTCCCCATTCCAGAAAGTGCCAGCCTCAAAGATGTCCATAGCAACATCACTTAAAATCAGAAAATGACTTGATTAATGCCACAGTAGTAGCAGAACCACAGGACATGAAATAGCTGGCAGCCAATAAAATGCAAGCTTAAGATTATTATTACCACTAACAAAATAACAGTAATAGTTACACCTGTAACTGGAAGGACATATACCCATGTTTAACAAATTGTCTCAGGAGCTTCTCTGGTGGCTCAGTGCTAAAGAATCTGCCTGCCAATGCAGGGTTTTATGGGTTTGATCCCTGTTCTGAGAAGATCCCATGTCACAGGACAACTAAGTCCATGTGCCATAGCTATTGAGCTTGTGCTCTAGAGTGGTTAGCTGCAACTACTAAAGCCCATGCACCTAGAGCCCATGCTATGTGACCAGAAAAACCACTGTAACTAGAAGCCTGAGCACTGCAGCTAGAGAGTAGCTCCTGTTCACCACTAGAGAAAGCCCTCCTGCAGCAAGGAAGACGCAGTGCAGCCAAAAATAAATAAATAATTTTAGTTGTCTCTGCAGCAAAAGAGACAAGGATGTATAGAACAGTCTTTTGGACTCTGTGGGAGAAGGCGAGGGTGGGATGATTTGAGAGAATAACATTGAAACATGTATATTATCATATGTGAAACAAATTGCCAGTCCAGGTTCAATGCATGAGATGGGGTGCTCAGGGCTGGTGCACTGGGATGACCCAGAGGGATGGGATGGGGAGGGAGGTGGAGGGGGGTTCAGGATAGGGAACACATGTACACCCATGGCTGATTCATGTCAATGTATGGCACAAACCACTACAATATTGTAAAGTAATTAGCCTCCAATTAAAATAAATGAATTAAAAAAAAAGTTGTCTCTGGATGATGGGACTATGGGTGATTTCACTGTCTTCTTTTTCCAAATTTTTGTCAAAGAATACGTATTAACTTTTATAATCAGAAAACAAGTCATATAAAGAAACAGAGACAGTTCTATTTTTTGTCTCAATAATTCTGATGATAGGAATCTATACTAAGAAAATGCGTGTTCTGTGTACAAATACACTTTTGTTGCAGTGGTGTTTACAATAATGTCAAACCAGAAATAATACAACTGTAGGGGTTCAGTTAAACAGAGTAATGTGCATTCATATAATACTAAACAACCTTTGCAAATGATGCTTTTGTAGGATTTTTAATGATCTGTGAAATTCTCAGGATATTTTAGGAAAAGGAAAGAATACAAACTTGTGCATACCACATGATTTCAATGCCACAAATACATGTGTATAAAAAATACCAGTAAGAAATTATGTCAAAATGTTCCTCATTCTTATTCCCTGGAGTTTTGTATCATAGATGATTTTCTTCCTTGCCTCTTTCAGCTTTCCTGTATTTCCATACTTCCTATTGTGACTAGGTATCAGAAAAAAATATGAAATAAATCCCTATGCATCTCTACACACTAATGAATCTTGTCCATGCTTGAGGCCCAGCTGCACTGTACCCCACTCTTGTTTGCATGGTGCTGGATTTTCCCATTCAGAAAATATGCACAGGTGCTTCTGAAGAGAGTCCACATGGTTGGCCAAGCAAGTGTTATTTTCCCAGGAGGCTTTCTCTCAATGACCAAGTCTTGGTGCTCAAGATCTGTGATCCCTAATCCAGTTCAGGCCTTTCAGGTGCCAGTCTCCAAGCTCCCAGCCCTTTTCCACCCTAGCTGTCAGAGGGTGCGTTTTTACACACAGCTTGCTATCACTCCTCTGTTCAAATCTGTCAGTTGTTCTCCTATGCCTGCAGGGTAAAGATCCAGTCCTTTAGCCTGGCATTCTAAGCCCTTGGTCAACAGGGTCGTCTGTTTACCTCTCCAGCCTTCTCCACTTGCACCTCGCTAAACATGTCCTGTCTTGCTTCATCTGGCCAACTCAGTCTTCTGTATTCAGCTCACCTCCTCCATAAAGCCTTCCCTGAGTACCCAGGCTGGGTTAGGACACTGTCTGGGTTCCCACCTTCCCCTTTTCTCCCTTCTCTCCTGCTAGTCACACTATGTATTCATCATTTATTTACCTATCTGCATCCCTCAGCAGACTAGGAGCTCCCTAGGATGGGGAGAAGGTTCTACCACCTTTTCCTGGGCTCCTGAATAGATGCTTTGCCTAGCATTCTTCAACCCTCATAACAACCTTATGTGCCTTGTTTGTCCAATGAGGAAACTGAATCAGAGAGAAGAGGTGCAACCCTAGGCTGTGTGCCCCAGGAGGCAGCAGAGCTGACATTAGAACTGCCTTTTCTTCCACAAATTCTGCATGGTGTATGCTGGGTCATGGAGGTGGGCAGTGCCCAGGAAAAGAGGCAGGAAGAAGACTCTGGCAAACTGTGGTCATATAAGCTCAGGCCTGTAGAGGCCACTGGGCTCAGATTACTTTGCTATCAGGAACTCTGTCTGGAGGTGTCCTGTGTAGGGGTATAGATGGGCTTTTCCAGGGGTCCAGTGGGTACAGGCTCTGTCTAGTGATTCAGTGTGGGGATTTCAGTCCAGGATTTCTTTTGGGGGTTCAGGCTAGGAAGTGTGGTTTGGGGAACTTTGTCTAGGAGCTTGGTAGTTTGATCTGGAAGCTCTGATGGGGCCTGGTCTGGGCTGGGCAGTCTAGGATCTTGGTTAGAGTTCAGTCTTGGGCTCAGGGGGGTGCTGCTCAGGCCAGGAGTTCCAGCTGGCCTGGTTTGGGGAACTCAGTCTAGGTCCAGGCTCCAGAGTTCAGTCTGGGAAATATAAAGTAGTAGGGTCACTGTGGAACCAGAGATACGACTCAGTGGGGCTCAGATCTGGAGGTACTTTCTGGGACTCTATCTTATGGCAGAAAGTGAAGAGGAACTAAAAAGCCTCTTGATGAAAGTAAAAGAGGAGAGTGAAAAAGTTGGCTTAAAGCTCAACATTCAGAAAACGAAGATCATGGCATCTGGTCCCATCACTTCATGGGAAATAGACGGGGGAACAGTGGAAACAGTGTCAGACTTTATTTTTTGGGCTCCAAAATCACTGCAGATGGTGACTGCAGCCATGAAATTAAAAGACGCTTACTCCTTGGAAGAAAAGTTATGACCAACCTAGATAGCATATTCAAAAGCAGAGACATTACTTTGCCAACTAAGGTCCGTCTAGTCAAGGCTATGGTTTTTCCTGTGGTCATGTATGGATGTGAGAGTTGGACTGTGAAGAAGGCTGAGCGCCAAAGAATTGATGCTTTTGAACTGTGGTGTTGGAGAAGACTCTTGAGAGTCCCTTGGACTGCAAGGAGATCCAACCAGTCCATTCTGAAGGAGATCAACCCTGGGATTTCTTTGGAAGGAATGATGCTAAAGCTGAAACTCCAGTACTTTGGCCACCTCATGCGAAGAGTTGACTCATTGGAAAAGACTCTGATGCTGGGAGGGATTGGGGGCAGGAGGAGAAGGGGACGACCGAGNTGGTCATGTATGGATGTGAGAGTTAGACTGTGAAGAAGGCTGAGCGCTGAAGAATCGATGCTTTTGAACTGTGGTGTTGGAGAAGACTCTTGAGAGTCCCTTGGACTGCAAGGAGATCCAACCAGTCCATTCTAAAGGAGATCAGCCCTGGGATTTCTTTGGAAGGAATGATGCTAAAGCTGAAACTCCAGTAGTTTGGTCACCTCGTGTGAATAGCTGATTCATTGGAAAGGACTCTGATGCTGGGAGGGATTGGGAGCAGGAGGAGAAGGGGATGACTGGGGATGAGATGGCGGGATGGCATCACTGACTCGATGAACATGAGTTTGAGTGAACTCCAGGAGTTGGTGATGGACAGGGAAATCTGGCATGCTGTGATTCATGGGGTCTCAAAGAGTCAGACACAACTGAGTGACTGAACTGAACTGATCCTAAGTGCTATGTATCTGCAGCTCTATTTACTGCCACAGGTGAAAGGTGATTTTTAAATAATGACAAGCAGGTCATTTGATCACCCTTACTGCTAAACATTATTAACTGAAAGTAAAATCTAAAACACTTATGTTCTCATTATGATTTTAATTTTTATTTATAAACTTTATTAAATAATAATGTTAATGGAATACTGCTATGGTCTGAATGTTTGTGACCCTCTAAAAGTCATATGTTGTGATGTTAACACCTAAAGATAATTGTATTTGGAGGTACTTAAATCATGAGGATGAAGCCCTCATGAGTGAAAGTAGTCCCATTAAAACACACACACACACACACACAAAGGTCCTCTGCCCTTTCTACCATGTGGGAACACAACAAAAATATCCTGACTGTGACCCAGGAAGAGTGGTTCTCAACAGAATTCAGCCATGCTGGTGACTTGATTTTGGACTTCCCAGCCTCCAGGTCTGTGAGAAATAAATTTCTATCATTTATAAGCTACCAAATATGTACCAAATTCTTATAGCAATGTAAGTGGACTAAGATAGATAAATCTCCAGGGACATTCAACATTAAAAGCTAAAATAATATATACAGAAATTAACATTTAAAATATTGTTAGTTTTCTAGTAAAACCCTGCTCTCCTGTCACACTAAAGAGAGCTTCAAGATACTGCTCCATAAACTAGTTCCCTCTCTCCTACATTGGAAATTGGAGAGAGAAAAAATATGGGTACACAAATCGTGTGCATATCACATGATTCTCTGATAATTTTATGCCTATATTTAATTAATTTAGGCCTTCACTACTCAATATGTGTTACCTACTGGTGCTTAACTATGAATAGTTTGTTTCTGATCCACCAGGATATGAGAAACGTGCTAGATATATAAATCATCTAATATTTTCTTCAATAAGTCACATCCCCCTCCCCGCAAAAAAGTTAATGAAACAAATCAGTGTTGTATGTTTACTGCCAGAGTAGATTTACAGACTAGCTCAAGCCTCCTATCTCCTTAGGGACCAGTAACAAGTAGGCTAGTACTGATGCAGGCAAGGCAGAGATCATTGAACTTCTTCATCTTTGACATGCTTACATTCATTTACTCAGCTGGTAAAGAATCCACCACAATGTAGGAGACCCCAGTTAGATTCCTGAGTCAAGAAGTTCCCCTGGAGGAGGGATAGGCTACCCACTCCAGTGTTCTTGGGCTTCCCTGGTGGCTCAGATAGTAAAGAATCTGCCTGCAATGCAGGAGACCTGGGTTCCATCCCTGGGTTGGGAAGATCCCCTGGAAGAAGGCATGGCAACCTACTCCAGTGTTCTTGCCTGGAGAATTCCTGTGGGAAGAGAAGCCTGAAGGTTACAGTCCAGGGGGTCACAAAGAGTCAGATATGAGTGAGCAAATAAACATAGCAGACTGAATTGAAACATTCAACTGTGGAAAATGTTTTATTTTGCTTTCAATGGAAGATTTCTGGAAATTTCCAGGAAATATTTATTTTCTATGAAATAGTTTAAGCTCAAAATAAAATTATTATTTTCTGTATATCCTTAATTTGAATTTATAATTCTTCATTGTTAAGTAACATGTACATATATGCATGGAAGGAATTTAAATAGTAATAATGACATATATTAAACAGAACATCACTTAATTGTTGACTTATAAATGAGAAAACATGAGTTTTAGATTGTTTAATTTCCAGTAATGCTTATTACTTTCTGTTCATACATTCATAAATGTTTTATGTTCTTTTAATAATTGAATAAGGAGATTGGTATTTACCTGGCTGCTATGGTGAAAAAAAAATAGCATTAACCTCATAATTTAACCAAAGAGACATTAACCAACATTGATGGGAAAAAAAAATGATAACATTTTCAAAATAGTTTACAAGTTGACTTTTATTAATGATCAATTTCTTAAAATTGTTAGCATATAGCATGCTATTTAAGACCATATTAATCACTACAAATTTTGAGTTTAAACCCTAATTCTGTTATCTATGTACTATTTAATCTTAAGTAAGTAATATCTCAGATTGCATATTCTTTAAAATTCTTTAAAAATGGAAGTAAAAACACTAACTGATAGTGTTCTTTGATGGATCAAGGTGGTGGTGTTTAGCCATTAAGTCATGTTGATTCTTGCGACCACATGAACTGTAGCCTGCCAAGCTCCTCTGTCCATGGGATTCTCCAGGCAAGAATATTGGAGTGGGTTGCCATTTCCTTCTCCAAGGAATCTTCCCAACCTAGGAATCAGTCCCAGGTCTCCTCCATTGCAGGCAGATTCTTTCTGGACTGAGCTACAAGGGAAACCCCAAGACATGCAACCAAATTACTAACTCAGGGTTAGTATATAATGGGTTCTTTACAGGTTATTGATGTTGATATATATATATACATATATGACATTATATATAGAGAGAGATACATATATGTATGTATGATATATCACATACATAGTCAATTTTATGTCTATAAAAATTCAATAACATGGTGGAAAGGACATAGTATCAGTCCTCAAGAAGTCTCAGAGGGGTATATTTATACCTGAAGTCCTATTAAATAATGCCACTTCTAATCTGAGTACTGTTACAAGGAGAAGAATAATTTCATTTACTAAAGTAAAAATTCTTATATTTGCAAGACTAGTTTATTATTGTCCTTGAAACATGTCAGTACGATCCAAAGTAGTTACTATTGTGGAAAATGACAAATATGACTATAAAAAGACAAATAAACGAAGAAAGAAAATTCAGGTTTGAAGAAATCAAACAGAAAATCAGCCCTGAGGCAATATGTAGCAATATGTGGCCCAGGTGCTTGGCATTTTATCCATTTTTAGGTCTAATTAATTGTTTTTATGCCAGAAATTCTGAATGTCTTTTGTAGTCAGTAGTATGGATATTTTAAACTATAACTTTGTTGTCTTAAATGTTCCCCATCTGGATAACAAAGACTACCCCCTGTCCAAAAATAAATCAATGCCGATCATCAAAAGTTAAACAACATAGAAACACTCAAGTATTTTTGAGGATTTTTGGCATTCATTTCTTGTGCTAGGTCTTTTTTTTTTTTCAGCTTTAACTTGCTTGAACACTTTTGCCAAATTTAGATTGAAAAAAAAAAAAAGAGAGAGAGAGAGAAATGAATAAATTGAGAAGAAAATACCTATCTAGCACTTAGAGGTTCTGTCTATCTTACCTCTTTGTGAATATAATATACTGTATCTTGTTGATGTTGCTAATTAGTAGTTTTAAAAGTTTGAACTACCTCTTAAAACCCAGAATAATGAAAATGAATGACTCCACATAAGTTTAGGTAAAGGTTTAGGATGTAATTTATTTATGATCTAATGAATTAATTCATGAGAATCTGGATATAGTTATGGAATTAAGGTTCTTTTCTCTATAATCTTTGCTTGGAAAATGTATAGTCTAGAGGTTTTAGCCATCTGGTGATGAAGACCATTAAATGGAAGCCAGATTGGCTTCTTTTTTTAGTCTCACAATCACCTCGAAGCCAAATGTTAGGACTGTATTCTACCTGTCAAAATCAATATGCTTTTGAGGATAGATATATTTCATAGAAAAAATTTAAGCTTATTCCAGACCATCTTCCTATTTACTTTTCAGGTCAAACATTTTCTTTATTAAGTAAGCAATAACATAACCATGAATCTGTGATTATAGAATTAAATCCTGAAGAATATTAATGAAAATCTCAATGTTTAGAAACTAATAAATACATATATACAAACACCCCAATATATAGTCATTCATTTGAGGCGGCTGAGGCTGAAGCCCTTCTTTCAAAGATGCTGAAAAGATATACTTAATTTCTTTTAATGAAGATATTAATTAGGGTAAGAAATGCTCAAAATAAAAGACATTTGCACCTTGAAGAGTTGCTTTTAAAGTTTAGCATAATTTTAAGGCTTCCCTGGTGGCTCAGATGGTAAAGAACCTGCCTGCAATGCAGGAGACCAGGGCTCAATCCTTGGGTCAAGAAGATACTCTGGAGAAGGAAATGGCAACCCACTCCAGTATTCTTGCCTGGAGAATCCCACGGACATAGAAGCCTGGTGGGCTACAGTCTGTGGGGTTACGAAGAGTCGGACACAACTGAGCAGGTAACACACACACACAGGAAAGAAAGACTAAGGCATTTAAAGGGAAGTTGAGATCATTTACTGAGATAAAATATATTTAGAATATCAGCTGGCTTGAGTTTCTGTTTCCATTCCCAGTCTAATATCTGTCATTGTTGCTGGGGAAGTGTGTCATTGGTCAGAAATACCCACAGACATTAAGTACAAAACAGAGAAGTATCATTCCTTCTATCTTTAAAAGCCTTAACTGAATTCTATCCATCTTGAATTCTAGCATGAAGAAGATGGTCTTATAGTTGACATTGTTAAATATGCAAAACCATGAAAGCAAAAATATAAATCCAAGCAATTAATTATAGGGATTCAAATTTAAAGTTCTAATCTTGTATTTTCTTAAGATTCTGATAAAAAAGGCCCAAGAATTAAAGTAGTCTCCTTACTTTCACAGAATTTAGGCTGTACTCTTTTAGGGATCCCTTTACTGGTTTTGTTAGCATAAATTATTTATTTATAGATACGTTCCATATATTCAGTACGTCAGACAGTTCCTGGAGTATTGGCACCAATTCTGCATCCCTCTTACAGTCCTTTATACGTGGAAATTATCAAATAAACATTTTCTAATTAATGAATAAAGAATGGAGAAGCAAATTAATAAACTAAGAGCAGCTAAGCTACAAACTATTAACTGTCATTATTCTTTTTCCTAGGACCTATTTGGGGAAAATATAATTGATTTGTTTTAATGGAGAGAAGGTTTGGCAATTGGAGCCCTGGAGCAATTCAGCTATAGAGTTTTGAACTGGTGAAAGGCAGAATGAGGGCTCCCATTACCTGGGGGTACTAATGAGGAAGCGATCCTTGGAAAGAAGAGTAGGGGAAGGGGAAAGCAATGAACAACTTCACTTAACTGTTTCTCTTAGACTTGGCTCTGAATATGGATTTCAAAAATGGAATTAAAAAACACTCTAATTGGTATATCTATAATGATAATAATAATAAGTGATATTTATTATCCATTAAACAGTGAGCATACTTGCCTAAGAACATACTTAAGAGAGTTTCCTTTTTGCTTGTGTTGAAATAAATAGGAATAAGTGACAGTTTCCATTATCTAATGAATTTCTTCTCCTGTGATATGGTATACGTGTGTAGTCTCATCTGATTAAAAAAAAATAGAGTTTAATGGTAAAGAGTGTGGACTCTAAATTTGAATTACCTGAACTTTATCATTATTAGCTGAATGACAGGACCAATACAGCATAAAACTTTACAACTGAGGTAATAAGAATTTGCCTGCAATGCAGGAGACACAGGGGATGCAGCTTCAGTCCCTGGGTGAGGAAGATCTCCTGAAGAAGAAAGTGGCAACTCACTCCAGAATTCTTGCTGTGAAAATCCATGGACAGAGAAGCTTAATGAGCTACAGTCCATGGGGTCTCAAAGAATCAAACACGGCTCAGCATGCATGCATGTGTGCACAGGTGGAATCTAAGGATTAGAGTTGGAGCCAGAGGGTTACAACAGCTTTCCCAAAGGCACTTGGATGAGTGGAAGAAGGATGAATACCCTCTCAAAATTTTAAGAAAGACAAAAGAAAATATAAATGTTGAATAGCAACCAAGCAACAAGACATTCTGCCTCTGACTTCTCAGTAGGGTGGGGAACTAATCATAACAAAAATTAACCACTCACTTAACCATTAGAATCCATTATCTTCTGGCTTTTCACCCTAGCTTACCATATGATAAAGCAGAATGTTACAAGTAAAGGTGGTAGAATATTAAGACAAAGAAAAACCATGACCAGCAGTATTAAGACTATTATTACAACATTTATTAAACAGTGATTAAACAAACATCAAAATGTGAAAAGTCAAATGTAAAATAATAAAGCAACACCAAAGTTTAAATTCAAACTAAGAAATGAGGACACACTTGCAAAGCAGCAAGATATGCAAGTTGAAAAGCACAGGCACAGAAAACAGACTTCTCGTGATTCAAACACTTTATCTTTCTTTGATTAATTATGTCACTTCTCTGTCCCTACACATTTTCTTCTGTAAAACAAGGATAATATTAGCATACACTGTATGTAGTGGTTGTGAAGAATAAATGGGATAATACAGGTTGAAGTATCTGACCCCAAATAAGTGATCAATTAAATATTTTTTGTAATGTCATAATTTCTTCTTGATCTGACCTTGCAAATGCATCTACTTAGAAATTCATGCTTGTGTCTATTTTTCCATAGTATCAAAGATATACAATTATAGATCCAATTATAACAACTAAGAAATTTATGTTATAGCGAGCAAAGTGTCATTTATATTCGTGCTGTGAAACTTCATAAATGCAAATGAAATCAATGTGACATTATTTGACTTGAAAAGGTATTTAATTTTTATATAAATCTATGGCTCTCAGGTAATATTTGGGTATTTAAATAGATACATAAAATCATGTTTTACCACATGATAGTATTAAGCAAATTCTGTTGTACTTGTTAATTAAAGCCTTGAAAACGTTAGAACCAGACAGTTTAAGTGTCAGAAAACTATGAACATAGCTAATTAAAATTTAAGAAGAGTATTTGCATGATGATTTTCATAGGAAACATGTTTATATTTAACTTATGAAGAGAACTGATCATTCAACTAGAATGCTGTGGTGTGAACTTAACAATTGTTTACGATTGACTTGTTCTGAATGGTTGGTGTCTTTTTGTACTCTGTTTATATATTCTGAATTCAATTAAGATGATCAAGATGTTCAAAATCCTCTATTAATTTTATAACAAAAAATATCTGGCACGAATGTTAATGTACAATGTGACTAATTTTCCTTTTTTATTTTAAAAATTCCTTTACATTCTCTAGTTATAGATTCTTCTCTAAAAGATGACTTATTGAGGATATTTAGACATTCACAAAGGATATAAATTCTACTAGAGTATGATAAGGTAATATTGAATGGTACCAAAAGCCTATTTTGTTTTAAAATGTAAATTTTATTTGATAGTTTTTAGGATGTTTAACCTCTTTGATTTACATTATGAGTGGTAAATTAGTTTTAAAATGATACAACATAGTGACAAATACAAAAATATTTTGAAGAACAACACTGCTTAAAATAATTTTGGGTATTGTGTAAATTTTATCCTCTTGACAAGTAGAACCAGATCATGTCTATTACCTACTTACTGGTTGTCAGTACGAAAAAAAGAAAAAAAATCTCTCTTTTTATTTTATATGTATGTTTGAATATAATTAAACATATACTTGTCAAAAATTTAANGTGGTGTTGGAGAAGACTCTTGAGAGTCCCTTGGACTGCAAGGAGATCCAACCAGTCCATTCTGAAGGAGATCAACCCTGGGATTTCTTTGGAAGGAATGATGCTAAAGCTGAAACTCCAGTACTTTGGCCATCTCATGCAAAGAGTTGACTCATTGGAAAAGACTCTGATGCTGGGAGGGATTGGGGGCAGGAGGAGAAGGGGACGACCGAGGATGAGATGGCTGGATGGCATCATTGACTCGATGGACGTGAGTCTGAGTGAACTCCGGGAGTTGGTGATGGACAGGGAGGCCTGGCGTGCTGCGATTCATGGGGTCGCAGAGTTGGACACGCCTGAGTGACTGAACTGAAATGAACCTGGGGATTTTAGTTTGAGGGGTAAAAAAAAATGGGGAGGTCAACTTAAGATCTTGGGCTGGGGAGCCTAGTGAGCACATCTCAGGCTGGCTGTCCTTCAGAGATTCTCATTCTGAGCAGCTCAGAACACTGGACTGGGAAGTTCTTTCTGAAAGGCTCATCTTTGGGCTCAGTGTGGGGAGTTCAGCTGGCCAAACTCAAGCTCTGAAGTTTGTTCTAGGGACTCATATAGGGCTGAGGTTGGTATAAAACAGGAAACTAAGATAGGTGAACTCAATCTGAGGGCTGATTTTAGGAACTCTGTACCTGCTATTGCTTCTGCCTGAGACATGCTCCTCCCTACTCAGCACATGGCTCTCTTCTTCTTATTCATATTTGATTCAAATATCCTCTCTTCTGAGAGGTCACCCAGTCTAAAGTTGGCCCCCCCAGTCACTGTCACATCACCCTCTCATTCTCTGAATTACACATAGCACCCACCTAATGTTCTCCTGTGTATTTATGACTTTTGTCTACTGTCTATCTCCCCGACTAGAATACACACTCCCTGAGTTCAAGGGCCTTGTCTGTCTTGCTCACCTTCCATATCCACTGTGCCTAGGACAATGCACAGAGCACCAAGGTACTCAGTAAATAGATGAAGGAATGATCTATTATGTTAATGAAGGAATAAATGGAAATAACAGTCTGGGGAGAGAAAGCTCAGGAGATTCTGGGGAGCACTCTTGGGGTGTAACCCTGAGAAGTGGGTCTCATATTGAAAGAATCAGAATGAAACCCTTGCTAGTGGTTCAATGTGTGAGTACTTGTCTAGGGAGGTGGTATTTTAGCCTAGAGATCCAAATCTGGGAGGCAGAAAATACGGAGTCCAGTCTGGGGTACTCAGTTCTAGGGAGGTGATTTTATGGGGTTCTGATCAGACTGGGAGGTTCTTTTGGGAGGGTCATTCTGGGTAGTGACTGGTGGGTATGGAATGAAGCTCTAAATGTGAAGAATGGAAAGTCAGGGGCTTGATGAGACAAGTCTCTTTCTGGGGAGCTCAGCAGTGGAGATTCAGTAAAGAAAACTTGGCCTGAGAGGGTCAGTCTGGGCTCTTAGCCTGTTGGCTCAGTCCCTGAGGGTTTAAGCTCAGCTTCATTTTGCATTGGGGACAACTTCATTTGAGAACCAGTCAAGAGGTCAGCCTTGGGGTCTTAACCTAGGGAAGAGATCCCTTTAGGGGATCTTTCTGAGTACACCTATCAAACTCTGGAGTTCCAGTTGGAAACTTCAGGCTGGGGGACTTGTGAATGTCCTGTCTAGGTGCTCAGGAAGAGACCTCAAACTGGAGGTTCGTCCTGGGGTCTCATTCCGGACACTCAAGGTGGGCCTTTCAGTTTGGAGGTTCTACTCTGAGATCTCAATTACATGGCAATGGAAGGCTGACCCTGTTAGTTGTCTTTGGCAGGGGTAGGGTGGGGAGGAGGGCCCAGTTGTATGCACTCACTTTGGGCGTCCTTGCTGTCCGGGGAGCCATGGGGCAGCTTTAACAGATAGTCCTTGAGAAGCAGCTCATAACGGGGGATGCGCTGCACGGGCTCCAGCATGTGGTGCTGCAATGTCAGGTTGCCACAGGCTTCCTCCTTCTGTGACAGGCAGAAGCAGGAAGGTTCAGGTCTGGCCAAAAACCCCTGACCAGGTCCCCACAGACCTGTCCATCTCAGCTGGTCTCATCCAGCTTCACTGCTTACCTGCACCTCATGGATGATCACTTTAAACTGGGTGGAACGCTCTGTCCAGGTGTTGACTAGCTCCACAGCTCGGTCAAAGTTCTTCACATACTCGCCATACATTTTCAGGAAGGGTGCCAGCTTCTGCAGGATGTCTCCGATGCGTGGGTAGCGGTCCCTGGGGTGGAAACAGGGGCTGACCTGGTCCTGCTGATCCTTGTCCCACACAGTGCCCCCACCCTACAGGCTATTCTTATCCCAGTCCTGGAAATCTACTGCTCAACTAGTCTGTTCCTCTGGAAATGCTGCTTATATTATAGAATAAGTAGGCTGAAAGGCTCAGCGTGACCTAAGACCACAGCCTGGGCCCACCCACCCCAACTCTGCCCTGCCCTGAGCACAAGGGATGACATGTCCTGGGATACTGAAAGGGCCACTTCATACACTGCCTATTGATTCTGTGCCCAGGCTTGTACTGAGTTATTCTGGTGACACAAATAAGCCACACTTAACTGATCCCTGAGAGAGTCATGGTCTGGTAGGGGAGTCAAAGTAACCAGACCTGGTTGCACTCCTCAAGAGTCACAGTCTATTGGAGGACACATAGGACCAAACCTTCATTGGTCACAGTCTGCTGGGGAAGACAACAAGAAGTGGCCTTGGTTCAGCCCTCAGTGGTCATAGTAGTTGGGGAGATGTAGGAAGTGACTTCATGTAGCATGAAGATGCACTTTATCCTGTGGGTGTGGGGAGCATGGAGATGATTTAATCAGGAAGTAAAATGGTCTGGTCTGATTGTTGTTCAGAAAGACCATTGTGGAAGGTGATATAGACATTAAAGGATGAATTGGAAGAGGAGAGCCTGGAAGCCAGGAGACTACCTGTGAACCTTGCCTTTCTACCCCAGGACTCAGCTCAGATCTCACCTCTTCCCTGAATCCTTTGTTAACCCCTAAGCTAGTTTTGGTCCCTTTGATTCCCACAGCCTCCCATCCTCAGCTCTGTCATAGTACTAATGTGAAAGTGTAAGTATTGGCTGCTCAGTTGTGTCCAAATGTTTGTGACCCCATGAACTATAGCCCACCAGTCCTCTGTCCATTGAATTGTTCAGGCAAGAATACTGGAGTGGGTAGCTGTTCCCTTCTCCAGGGGATCTTCCTGACATAGGGATCGAACCCAGGTATCCTGAATTGCAGGCAGATTTTTTACCATCTGAGCCAGCAGGGAATAACAACAACAACAATCATAGTACTGATTAAAAAATGGCTCACATTCACTTCAGTTCAATTCAGTAACTCAGTTGTGTCTGACTCTTTGCGACCCCATGGACCACAGCACGCCAGGCCTCCCTGTCCATCACCAACTCCTGGAGTTTACCCAAACTCATGTCCATTGAGTTGGTGATGCCATCCAACCATCTTATCCTTTGTCATCCCCTTCTCCTCCTGCCTTCAATCTTTCCCAGCATCAGGGTCTTTTCAAATGAGTCAGTTCTTCACATCAGGTGGCCAAAGTATTGGAGTTTCAGCTTCAGCATCAGTCCTTCCAATGAACTCTCAGGACTGATCTCCTTTAGGATGGACTGGTTGGATCTCCTTGCAGTCAAACGGACTCTCAAGAGTCTTCTCTAACACCACAGTTCAAAACTTAGCACTTAACTATATACTGGGTACTATTTTAAGCTCTCTACATGTATCAACTCATTCAGTCCTTAAAATAACCCTACAAGGTAGGCCATTATTATTACCGTCATTTCACAGCTGAGGAAACTAAAGCACAGTAACTTAAGAAACTTGCTTAACATTACAAATTCAGCAAGTGGCAGAATTGGAATTTGATCCCAACCAGTTTGGCTCCTAACTTTATACTTTTTAGGGCTTTGCTATTCTGTTGTATCTTGTTTCATTCTAGGTTGAGAGGGCCTGGAAAGCAGAGTTCAGGCCTGATTCTTTTTGTGAAAGGTGATGAGGGGAGAGGGCAGGTAGGAACAAACTCTAGTGCACACATCGGGCCTGGGCTCAGCAGGCAAGTGGACAGGAAGGTGGGCATCCTAGATCTGGGGCCCCTCACCATTCCTCCATGCGCTTCTCTAGCTCAGGCAGCAGGAACTGCTGGTGGAAGCAATAGATGGAGCAGATGTTAGAGAAGATGCCGTGGACGACGTCAGCTGGGAAGGAACTGCGGTTCCGAGCTTCTTCTAGCAGCCGAGCGCAGAACACCTGTGGGGCAGGGCATGTGTGCTCAGCCCAGTGGGGCCTGGGGCTTGGCTGGGAAAGGAGCAGCTTGCAGATGAGGGCAGTGTTTGTAGGCAGCTCTATGGAGCTTTGGGATCAGCACTGATCTTGATACTGAGGAGTGAGGGAATGGAGTGAAGCTTGTGTGTGGGGTTGATTTCAGGTTGTCAAGGTTAGGATCTGGAGGTAGACATTGGAACAATAAGTCAGGGTCAAGGTCAGAGTTAGACTCAGGGTCAGAGACAAGGTTGGAATTAGATCCATTCATTTAACAAATATTTTTGAGTGCCTACTGTATTTCAGGCAGTGAACAGACAAAAATTCCTACCACTAGGGATTCTAGTAGATTTGGGGGTCAGGAATAGGGCCAGGTTTAGAATGAGGGTCAGAGTCTGGTTCACAGCCAGGTTAATTCAGGATCTGGATTAGAGTTGTAGTTAGGGCTTAGGAATGAGGGTTGATACAAATATCAAGCTTGGGGTGATGAATCAAAGTTGGCTTCAGGGGGACAGGATGGGGGTCAAGGTTAGAGAGGAGCCTTACCACCTCTAGATTCTGGCCTCACTGATAGAGTTAGGCTCAGGCCCTCTCACTTCCTCTTTGGCACCCACCTACCAGATCCTGGTGCCCTGGTGCCCTTGTGCCCCTGCAGGACCATTCACCTGATCCAGGAGATGGAGCCTGGAAACATAAGCCTTCTCAGTTTGCAGGAGTTCATTGGCAATGTGGAACACCTTCTGCTGCACAGTCAACTGAAGAGAGAAGAGGCAACTGCTGGTCTATCATCCTGTACCTTAACCTTCATCCAAACCCCTAGAATTCTCAGAATACCATAAATGCTGCTCTACACCTAATGCCACTTAAAGATAACTCTACCTCCCATCCCTGAAGCCATAAGCCCCACAGCTTCACTCCAACTCCCCTGTGTGTCATAAAGGCCACCCCTCAATTCTGATACTGTGTACTTCTCATTCAGCCACTCATTTACCAAGCCACCTGCTCCCTCTATTCACTCTGCATAGTGTAGTGGGTAAGGTGTGGGCTAGAAAGTCAGACTTCCTAGCTAGGTTCAAATTGTAGCTCTGCCATTTACTAGCTTGAATAAGTTGTATAAATGCTCTGTATTTAAGTCTCTTCATCTACATATACAGGTAATAATAGGACTTAAGTCCATTTGTAATTTAGTCAACTAAATGATATTAAATCATTTATATATTATATGTAAGTGAAACATAGCAGACTATGGATTAAGTAGACTATAAATGTTTTTTATTCACCCACTCAGTTCTTGTCAGTAAAGGCTTTCTGAGTACCTGGGGCATGAGGAAAACCCAAAAGAATAAAAATGTATAAAACTCATTGCCTGTTGGCCTTCTTGCCTGTTTACTGGACACATATTTGCTGAGTCCCAGACCTTGGCCCCCACATCTGAGCTGGGTTCTGGTGACACAGGTATTCTGGCTACGACCTAATTAAGTGCAAGGATGCCTCAGAAGCAGTGTTAGGCTGCTGGGGCACAGAAAGGGATTCCTGCTGTGGAGAGCTTTTGTCCCACAGCCTCAGGCTCCTAGGGGGCTCTAAGTTCTTGTGCCCTTCCAGAGGCCGGCTGTCTGGAAGTCTCTCTGGATGTGAAACTTTCCATTTTACAAATAAGGAAACTAAGCTTATGGTGGGGCAGCAGAGACTCGCCCAACCTCACATAGTTACTGAATCTGGGGATTGTCCAGCTGGAGCAGGACGCTAAAGATCCCCAACCAGAATGCCCATCTTTAAGATGGAAAAACTGAGGCCCAGCTGGTGGTTCTCAGGTGAGGGTACAACAGTTTTCCTCATGGGCACTTGGAACTGTGAATGGTCATTTTTGTAGTTACAGTGATGCAGGGACAAGGTATAGGTCTGTTACTGATATTTAGTACCAGGGGACCAGGGAAACCAAACATTCCAAGTGGAAACAATGCCCTGTTTTGAGAAATACTGAGCTGGGGAAAGAACCAAGTGTAAAAGCCAGGCTTCTGGTTTTTCCACATAGTCCTGCCTCTCGGTGAACGTGGGTCAGTACCTCCACGGACTCCTGTCTCTCCATCAGGGGTGCTGGGACTTCTCTGTCCTTCTCATCTTCTTCCTCGTCGTCCTCCTCCTCCAGGTCACTATCAACTTCCTGGGAGCTGGGCCGGTGGGGGTCGGCCAAGGCAACAGGGACACTGGCCAGGGCAGGGGGCCCAGGGCAGAGGCCGTGGCTAGGGGGCCCGTCATCACTGATGAAGCAGGTCTCCTCGCTGTTGGATGGTGAGCTGATGCTGTCAATGCCGCTGTCCCGATTGGGTACCTTCTCGCCATCCCGGGGCCCGGGAGCCAGCAGGAACAGGCAGCGGGATGCCTCGCCCTCAGGGAGCTGGGGCACTGGTGGCTGTGGGGGTGGCTGTGGCAACATGGCTGGCTCTGTGGGACTTGGGCTGGGGCCAGGGGCTGGCCTATCCGAGGCAACAATCACAGGCTCTCTGAGGTGGGTGGTAGACACACATGGAGGCAGGGCATGAGCTTGACTGAGAGGCCTGTCTTACAACTGTCCTTTCTATTCCAGGCCCACCCTCCCCCGATAGGGTCCCCCGGGAGCCTGTCTCTTATACACATCTAGTGTAAAAGCCAGGCTTCTGGTTTTTCCACATAGTCCTGCCTCTCGGTGAACGTGGGTCAGTACCTCCACGGACTCCTGTCTCTCCATCAGGGGTGCTGGGACTTCTCTGTCCTTCTCATCTTCTTCCTCGTCGTCCTCCTCCTCCAGGTCACTATCAACTTCCTGGGAGCTGGGCCGGTGGGGGTCGGCCAAGGCAACAGGGACACTGGCCAGGGCAGGGGGCCCAGGGCAGAGGCCGTGGCTAGGGGGCCCGTCATCACTGATGAAGCAGGTCTCCTCGCTGTTGGATGGTGAGCTGATGCTGTCAATGCCGCTGTCCCGATTGGGTACCTTCTCGCCATCCCGGGGCCCGGGAGCCAGCAGGAACAGGCAGCGGGATGCCTCGCCCTCAGGGAGCTGGGGCACTGGTGGCTGTGGGGGTGGCTGTGGCAACATGGCTGGCTCTGTGGGACTTGGGCTGGGGCCAGGGGCTGGCCTATCCGAGGCAACAATCACAGGCTCTCTGAGGTGGGTGGTAGACACACATGGAGGCAGGGCATGAGCTTGACTGAGAGGCCTGTCTTACAACTGTCCTTTCTATTCCAGGCCCACCCTCCCCCGATAGGGTCCCCCGGGAGCTGGACTCACCTTTCAAATTTCTCAATCAGTGAGGATACTGCTGCAGAACTGGGGCTGGCCTCTGCCCTGGAGGCCAGGCCCTTGGCTACTCGGGGGTCTGCAGGCAGTGGGCGTGACGGTGGGGGTGGGATGGGCTCAGGTGGTGGGGGCATCCGGGGCATCTGCAGGTAGCTGGGCTTCGGGGGGACTAGAGAGATGGATGGGATAAAGAGGAGAGATCCCAATAGGCTGAGTTTGAAGTTGGCTGTTGCAGCCAGGCCACAAGCCCCTCCATAAACCCCCGGTCTGCACCTTTGCCTGAGACAGGCACAGAACTGGCCCAAGGTGAGATGCCAGTATGTGCTCATTAGCTTCAGGTCACAGCCCTCTGCTCCTAGACTGTGGTGCTTCCTGTCCTTCTAAAAAGCCTTCTCCTTGGCCACTGGCAAACCTTTTCCCTCCTCTGTCCCCTCTCCTGGGCCATTTCTTTATCCCCTCTCTGGAACCACTTACCCTGTGGCTTTGGGCCCGGTGCCCGCTTCAGTGGCGAAGGACGCTGGCTGGGGGTTTCAGTGGGGGGGCCTGGGTCTGAGCGAAGTCGCTGAGGACCTTCTGGATGAGGCTCAAGGCCCTGGCCAGGGTCAAGGGACAAACTTTTAACCAAGATCCGGTTTCCCTGGTGCATCCCTGCAGAAAGGGAGAAACTGGGTGTTAAGCAACTAATTATCCCAAAGGAGACTGGAAAGTTGTATGTCTTAGCAGGTACCTGTGGTATCGAGTTCCCCTGAACCCCTCTCCTGGCTACATTGTCTTTTTGGGAAACCTTTACTCCAGCAGTCAGATGGGGAGCCAGGCCCAGGGTTGTGGCTAGCTGTTTTCATTAATAGACAAGAGTTCTTTGTGGTTAGTACATTGATTTCTTGTATGTCAGCAGGCATCATTACTAGGGAGTTTAACCAGGCTGGGGGCAGGCACGAGAAGCCTACGGTTTGTGTACATGGTTACACCGTGGTTTATATAGCCATAATGAGATGCTGAGCCTAAACTGTTCTTCACATTTTCTCTTCAGTTCCTGAGGATATCTGGACTTCCTTTTCTACAATTTTATATAGCTGAAAATAATGAAATTATATTTCATGAATAAAAGTTTTGCTTCTTAAAATCCCAGCTTCTCACTAATCTGTACTATCCTCCTCTATTTCCACACCTACACACACCCACACACAACCAGCACGTAGAGTTCAGGTTACAGGAACAGCTTTAGGACACCAGGCAAAAAAATTCAGGAAAGTGAGGCCTTTCTGCATTGTCCCTCTTCACCTGGGGTCCCTAAACCCACCTCTGTCTTTGGTCCTGGGGGAGATGATGGTCACCCTGAGGTGAGAAGATTTAGTTTGGGAGGTGTGAGGGGACCTCTGGACCCAGGGACAACACATTCTAAGGGAAAGAGTGTGGCCTGCCTGGCAGGGATCTGTGTGTGGCAGGTCTCAGATGATAGAGAAGTCAGGGAGGAAGCAGAGCAGAGTAGAGAGGGCAAGCCCTGGATGGCAGTTTGATGAGCTGGGTGACCAGCCTGTGGGTAGAAGAGAGCTATGAAAGACCATCGTGTAGGGAAGGATGCAGCAAATAGGTGTCAGGACAAGAGAGGGAGTGGCAGCCAAGAGCCCCCAGAACTCCTACCCACACATGGTGCCAATTTTGCTATGCCACAGTCACATGACCTCTCATAGCCACCGAGAGTCTGTTACCCTGTGTCACAGTTTCATATGTGACCAGTCACAAATGGGTTCACTCAGTCACAGAGACACAGGTGTTATTCACACTGTTTCACTTAACTTTGGGGACACAAAATTCAAACATCCAATCATGCCATCACGCTTCTGAAAGCCTGGTCACACACAGTCACAAAGACCCATAGTCACAGCTTTACATATTATCATACAGCCTCACAGTATTACATGCACTGGCAAACATGGCCATGCACAGTCACAAAGACACAAGTCACATAGTGGCAAATCTACAATTTCACACATAGCCTCATATAACAATCGCCTAACCACTTACCATCATATACCCACTTATATACTCCTCAAATATGGTTCCACTGAGTCACAAAGATATACAGTGCCATTTACACTGTATCTCACAATCTCAGGGCCACAGTGTCATACACACCAGGATACGGTGTTACAGGTTTACACCTGCAAATGGTTCACACAGTCACAAGACTATAGCCATTGGGGGTTATTATACCATGTCATACACAACCTTGCACAATGACTAAACAATACAAAGTCACCTGCCACCATGTACCCCAAGTCACAGACATACAATCACACATGGTGTAACTTACTATGTCATACTCGTGAAACAAACATGTCCATGGAGCCCCTGGGTCTTAGGGGCTCAGGTATACACACGACACTTGCCTCCTGGTCTATATAGTCATGGTGTCACATGCAGCCTCTGTTGCAAAAACATACAGCTACAACACAGAAATACTCCACTGGGTCACAGGCAAAAAGAGCAGCAGGAAATTTCAGGTCTTCTAGTCCTGGAGGGAGGGAGTAGCCCAACCCATAGGGTTCCAACAGCTTCCCAGGGTCTCTGACTCCATCATGCCACAGTCCAGTCACAAAGGCCCCGGGGTCTCAGGCCATGGTCCCCTCCCAGCCCTGAAGGAACAAGGTGCCCTAGGCCCTGGGCTGAGCCCCTCTCCCCCACTCAGTACCTGGCTTTGGGTGCACTTTCCTCACTTCCTTTCCCACAGCAGGCAAGGCCCTGGCTGGGAGGGAGGAGGTGCTCCTCTCAGCTCAGCTGGGCTGCTTACCCTGCCCTGCTCAGCATATCCTGGCCTGGTGGTGCCCTGCCCTTCCCCTGGGCGTGGGGTTGATGAGGATGAATCACCTTGAGGGCGGCACATACAGAGACATACAGAGACCACATGGCCAGAGAAAGTGAGAGACAGAGAGAGAACAGCTGACAGGGCCAGAGATCCACAGAGCAAAGCCAGACACCCCACCATGCAGACCCCTCTCAGGGTAACACACACGGGTGCCAGAGTCCCAGCAGGTACCTTTTGTCTGCCTCCTTGAGCCTGGAGGCATGCACCTGGCCCTGTTTCCATACCTCAAAGCAGGCAGGCCTCCCTCGGTAAGCCCTCCCTACCCAGTCCATCCAGGGCGGTCAAGCCCCTCTCTAGTTAGGACCCCTCTCTCGCTCTCCACTGTTTGTCCTGGGGATAGGGTAACCATGCCACACTCTGTGGCCCTGCTCTGGCTCACTCTCTGCTCCCTTCCCACCCACTTCACCTGGGAGCTCACAGGTGGGCTTGCCTCTCCTTTCTCTCTGCCTCCTTGCAGGCAGCCCTGCAGAATGGGACTGATATATTCAGGGACACCCTGGATTCCTAGGTGAGAGGGGCAGATTCTAGCGAAGAGATGAAGGCAGTGAGGAGGGGCAGTGACTTGCCCAAGGTCACACAGCAAGTCAGTGACAGACTTGCAGCAGACTGATCTGAGACCAGACTTCTTAATTCTGCTTTCCAAGAGGAAGCTGGGAAAGAGGGGAAACTACAGGGGCAGAGGTGTGCCCCAGTGCTTCAGAAAGTCAGGAGCCAGTGCAGCTGGTGAGAACAACACCCCCAAGCCTGCCCACAGATTATGACAACAGGGCTTCAGTTCAGGAGCCTGAGCCTGGCCAAGAACCAGGCAGGGCTCCACTGAGGGAAGAAGATAGAAGATCCCTCTCTTTCCTATTGCAGTGTTCACTCCATGTTCCTCTGCCTACATTTTCCTGTGTCCTCCTATGTTTCCCCTTAGCGTCCACCGTGGCTCCACGTGTCGCTCCCTCTAAGTGGCTAACGGACCTCCAGCTCAAGTCATACCACTTATCTGCACAAGAACCTGCCATGAACTCCCCATTGTCCATGGGGAAAATAGAAGCTTCCCAGCTAGTTCTCTATGGCCCCTCACGACCATGCTGAACTCTGGCTTTCCTTGGCTTAGTTTAGTCCCCTGAATACTTCTGAGCCCTGCTCTGAGCCCAGTAGACTAGGTGCTGGAGAAGCTGAAAATTCTATGTCTACCTTCAGGGAGCTCCCAGGGGAGCTCTTCCCACTGCCCCATCCCATCCCCACCCCCTTAAGTCCTGCATTGATTTTCTCCAGTCCATTTTTTAAATTAATTTTTTGGGGCCAAGCTGCTTGACATATGGGATCTTAGTTCCCTGACCAGGGTTCAGAGCTGCACCCCTTTATTGAGAGAGTAGCACTGAAACATATGCATTGCCATATGTAAAATAGATAACCAGTGTGAATTTGCTGTATGATGCAGCAAACTCAACCCAGTGCTCTGTGACAACCAAGAGTGGGATGGGGTGGGAGGTGGGAGGGAGGTTTAAGAGGAAAGGGACATATATATACCTGTGGCTGATGCATGTTGACGTGTGGCAGAAACCAACACAATATTGTAAAGCAATTATCTTCCAATTAAAATTAAATTAATTAAAAAAAAAACACCTGCACACTTTGCAGTGGAAGTGGAGTTTTAACCGCTAGACTGCCAGGGAAATCTTCCAGTCCATTTTTTATGGTTGATAATCCATAATATTCTCTCTCACACTTGCACCCACACCCACGCACCTGACAAGGTCTTCCACCAGCACTGCTCCTTGACCACTGGGTTTACCAGAGCCCCCAGTATCCATTAGAATAGAGGCCACAAAGGGCACTCCCCCATAGAAAGTCACTTGACCAAAGGCTTTCACTGCAGGGGGCACATGTTTGGTCCCTGGTCTGGTTGAGGGGGGTGCAGTGAGGAAAACTACAAAGGCCCAGTGAGAACCACAGAGCTGCTCACAGGTCCACATGCAACGTGTGCAGCACAGGGTGTACACATATACTTACACTCAGACATCTCTTGTTGCTAATGAGAAACGCCCTGGGCACACTAGGATGCCTAGGTGCAGCCCCTGCTCTGCTGTGGGGTGGGGCAAACCCTCCAACAGGCCCTCAGCAGGCCGAAGGACAATCTTGATCCTGACCCTCAGGGAGCTCCCAATCTCAAAGACAAGAGACTCTCATTCAGGAAAAGCTAAGTGCGGCTCAGGAAGTGCAAGGGGGTCAGCCTGTCGGGACTGGGGAAGCTCAAGGGAGGGAGAGGCCAGGGACAGGATGGCCAGATAAAATACAGGATGCTTAGTTACGTCTGACTTTCAGATAAGCAATGAATAATTTCTTAGTATAAGCATATGTCATACATACTTAAAGTAAAAATGTATTTGTTGCTGTTGTTTATTGTTTTAGTCACTAAGTCGTGTCTGACTTTTAGTGACCACCATGGACTGTAGCCCACCAGGGTCCTTTGTCCATGGGATTTTCTAGGCAAGAATACTGGAGTGGGTTCTCATTTCCTTCTCCAGGGGATCTTCCCCACCCAGGGATAAAACTTGTGTCTCCTGCATTGGCAGGTGGGTTCTTTACCACTGAGCCACCAGGGAAGCCCCAAAATGTATTATGCTATACTAAAAATTTTTTTGTTGTACATTTGAACTTCAAATCTACTTTTTTGGGGGTGAATTCCAAAAGCTCTAGTCAAGAAGGGATTCTAATAAATGAAGTGGAGCCAGGCCTCTGAGGTGGCACGAGGCAAGCTGTGGGTTTTACCCAATTTCCCTTCAGTGAGTGCCTGAATGCTCATAACAGTGACATTATTTCAGGTATAAGCTTGAACCTGGTCTTATTTACTAAAAAAAAAAAAAAAAAAAGTCAACAATTTAAAAACCTGTGGTACTTGACTATTCCAAAGAAGGGTGGCTTGATCACACTTGCTGACCAAACTGCATGGATTAAGATGTTGTGAAGCCTTCACTAGGACTATCTGGCTCAGAAGTAACACAGACCTCAGTTAAATCCTAACACCCTCACTTACTAACTGTGTGACCCTGGGCAAGCCTCTCCATCTATGTGAGCCTCAGTTTCCTTGTGTGGAAAATAGGATAACAATCACAGCCCCCTGGTTTTGAGGAGTCCATGAGACAAGGAAGGGAAAGCACATAGTGCCCCCAGCCCCCCAGCAATCTGGCTTCAACTTGACATCCACAAAGAAACAAAACTATGCACACAGATATATAAACCCACGTGCCACAGGCTGCAACTCAACACAAAGCTATCAACATACCGAGAAACACGTGCAAACCCAGTCACAGATGAACACAGAATCCACCCCACTCTCTGACAGTTCCTCAGATCAGGGCGGGATTTCTACTAGAGAGAATGGCAGAGAAAAGACAATGGTACCGCATCCTCCATTCGAATTCAATTAAAATATAGAAACCAAATGCAATCTTAAGTTTCAAGAAGTATAACAGAGTGTGGAATTTTCTCATGACAACTTATTGGTACTGAAATAGCAAAATCATTCCAGAAATTGTTTTTGGTAGCTTCATGGCACTGATTGGCAGGTGCCCTGAGCATGTGCTTCTGGGCTTACTGGCAGAGTAGGTCTACCCCATAGCTGAGTTTGAGGATAAGGACTTTTCCATGGGAACTGGACCCTCACCTCTTTCTGGGAATTTCAGCTCCCAGTTCTCCCCTTCCCTGGCCAGCAGCACCCCCTCTCCCTTCTCCCAGCTGTAGCCTTGGCTTAATCTCAAGACAGCTAATAGGGCCGCAGACTGGAACTCAGCCATTAACTCCCTGGTGACCTGGGGGATTGCTTCACAACTCTGGACCCCAATTTCCCCATCTGAAAAATGGGGAGAGTATTGTGTGCTTCTCATTGTAGGAACTGTTGAGATGCTATTGTGGGCAGAAGCCATCCCTGGCACTCAGGCCTCTTGACCCCTAATGCATGCTTCTCTCAGCAACCCCCAGATCCCTGCCTCTCCAGGGTGTGAGATAGGCCCCAGAGACAGCTGAATTCCTGGGGGTGGGGTGGGGTGGGGAAAGAAGAGGGAGTGGAAAAGAACAGCAAATAAGAAAGTGTCCTTTGGGAAGCCAGCTCTGTTGGGGGGTGGGGAAGGGGAGCCCCTCAGCTTGAGAAAAAAGCAGAGGATAAAGGTGGGGTAGCTGCCCCACCTCTTTCCACCAGCCCCTTGAATGTGAGGTCCATCCCAGCTGCACTGCTCTGCTTTTGCAGCCAAACTTGTTTGGCCTGGCAGATGTTCTCTCTGAAAGTTTTAACACAAAGCTCTGTCAAGTATGAGAAGTGCAGGGGGAGCTGTCTATAGGAACCCTGTGGCTAGCTCAGAGTCCTTCGTTGAAGTGGACTGGTCTTGTGAACATAAGAACTCTGCAGAAAAATGGAGGCATCTTCTGCAGAGTGAAGGAATTTTAGGAAAGTGGAAGCCATTTTGGAAAGTAAGGAGCTTCCTAGAGTGTTCCCTTTTGAAAACTGGAGAAACATTCTGTAAAATAGAGGTCTCTTTGATAAAAAGGGAAAAAACTTCTTCAATTTCTTTGCAATATTCCATTTTTGCAATGTGGAGAAGGTTTCCTCAAAGTGGAGTGACTTTCTATAAAGTGAGGAACGTTCTATAAAGACCCTTTTGTGAAATGCATGACATCTGTAAATGGAATCTGACGAAATACAATACTGTTCTGTAAAATGGAGGAACTCTTTTGTAAAATGAGGTTCCTTTTGTAAAGTGAAAAACATTTCTGTAAAGTGTGGACCCTTGTGTAAAGTGAGAACCTTTCTGTAAAATGGGACAACAATAGAGGATGGTGAGGGTGGGGGTAAACTAGAGAGCATATGCCTCACTTAAAGCAGGGACAGCAGCTTCTCCCCTTTTTTAAACTGTCACCTTGCAGTAACAGGGCCCCTGCATTTTCAGGTCTTCCAATACTTCCAGAAAATCAGAAATCCAGATTTGTGTGTGAAATTTCCTAATTTTAAAAACACTGAGTAGGTCAAATGAAATTTGTGAGTCAGATTCAACTTGTGGGCCACCACTTTGCAATACCTGAGTTGGATGGTCCTTAAGGCCCCTTCCACATCTGCTGTTTACTTCCTGCTCTATCTGACATGCTATGGCCCTGGGGCGGCAGCTTTGGAGTCTCTCTTCCACCCTCTGGACAGGCCCAGTCTCCTAGGGACCTGAGCAGTTTCAGAGAGCTGGCTCATGCAATACTTGTCAGCAGTTCCCTGAATTGGAATCTGCCTTTTGTTCTCTTGTCTTCTGCCCTGTTTAGGATGCCTGGTGAAAAAAGCAGGAGATTGCAAGAACTTTTAGAACTCTCTGGAACTCAAGGTGCTTACTTTTTTGTAGAGGATATAAGGTATGAGGATTCAACTGTTTGTTGAGCTCCTACTCTGCTCCAGGCATTGTTTCCTATAGGGCACCATCCTAACAACTCTGTATGCTATTAGCTCCATTTTACAGATGAGGAAACTGAGGCACAGAGAAACAAAATAACTTGCCTGAGGAAGTGGTTGAACTGAGATTGGATCCCAAGTGTGTTTGTGTCCAGAGTCACAGAGCACATCCTCACTCAATGTCTGCTGAATTGGGAAAGAAATCACATTGAAGAAAGAGGGAGGGAAGAGAACTTTCTAAAGGAAACGGGTTTTGAGTTCAGTCATCCAGGAAGTGTTTTTTCACATATAGATGGACTGGGCACAGTCCTGCAGGCAAGGGAAGAAAACTGAGCAAAGGTTTGGATACTAGGGGTGGGGCAGTAAAGCATGTGTTTGAAGGGCACAGTGAATAGAATCCTGGGTTTGTAAGAATAGGAAAGAATAGAAGGAAGGGGCCGAAAAGGCCAAAAGACAGGCAGGCACTCTCTTCCTCCACCAACCACTGCCACCAAGATACAGACCCATAGGGGCCACGCAGAGATAGGCACTAGCACAGAAACACATATACACAGTCTACATACAGAGAGACCCACATACAGAAACAACTGGAAAAGGCTCAGTGGCTCAGACAGAGCCAAGGTGACGCAAAATAGGAATATAGGAACACTTAACATATGCAGACCTAGAGACACACACAGAAACACATGGATATATAATAACATACACGTGGAAATACATAATAATAAGAACATTAAGATATACACAAAACAGACCCATGGAGACAAAAACAGTTAGGCAGCCAGGCACATGTGCCCTCATGTGCATACATACACACACACACACAACAGCCGCAAGGGAGCACAGACAGCCTATCCCTCTTCCAGTTTCTGGATTACTGTGAGGGCCTAACCAACTCCTCCCAGCGTCTCTGGACCTGAGGCCAGAGAAGGCTGGGAGTGGTAGCTCCACCCCCAGGGAGGGGCTGGGGACTTAAGAGGACAGGAAGGGAAGGGAGTGGAGCTGCAGCTGGGAGCACTGGGGGCAGTAATTACCCAGTGCTGGGGCTGCCACGCTGGCTGGGATTTCCCTCCCCCTGAGGACAAAGCCACTGGGGAATGGCCCTTCTGACCCCTGCTGTGTGTGACCCCAGAGCCCCCAACACTTACCCATCCCTCCTCCCCACTTGCCTGAGGGCTGGTCAAAATTGAGATTTGGTGACACAGGGAAATCATGAGGGGAAAAAGACAGAGAGAGACCAAGACAAAGACAGGAAAACTACAGAGACCCAGAAATTTGGACAGCTAGAGAGGGAGTCAGGAAAAAAGGGGTGGGGCGAGTCAGAAGAGAGACAGTGACACTGAGAGATGCAGGCCCAGAGAGGCAAAGGGGACAAAAAGGGCAGACCAGGGCCACTTGTTGAACATGGCTACAATGTGCTCTACTTGTGGCATTTAATCCTAACAATAGGAGGTGAGGATGCTAACTCCATTTTGTAGATGAGAAAGCCGAGGTTCAGAGGGATGAGGTGATTTGCTCAGGATCACATGAAAGTAGAAAGTGGCAGAGCTGGTGGCGGGGCTCTCACCACTGCCTGGCCCTGCCAGGGACATGGGAGAAAGGGGTTCTCTGGAGACAGAAGCTGTCTGGAGACTCAAAGTCCTGAAGTCCTGAAGAGATGCAGTGTGAAAGAGCCCAGCACCTTCCCTGCCCCCCTCCCCTGTGTCCCGGTGGGGGAGGGGGCCATGGCTACACCTGGAACGCATTAGGCAGGGAGGCCCAGTCTAGGCGAGTCGGGAAGCTGCAGAAGGGGGAGCAAGGGAAGGTGAAGGTGAAGTTGAAGGCAGCAGCATGGGAGGTGGCAAGGGCGTAGAAGGCCCAGGCAGAAGAGCTTCTATGCCAGCTTGAGCTTCTTGGGGCTGTGCTGCCAGTCCCGCCCTTCTGCCCTTCTCGCTTTCTCCAGGAGCCCTCCCTCCCTGACTTAACCCCTTCTCAGTGGAAGTGCCGCTGAGGGGTGAAAGCTGCCAGCAACAGCAATGGGAAAAGCCTTCAGTTCCCTCTCTGGGCCTCAGCCACACACCTGTGCCCTTCACCCTCCCGTCCTTAGTCTGGGGCCCAGATGGACACAGTTGACACTGACTGGGCACTGCCACACAGATGCCCCTTTTCCAGGCTCCTCAGACTCAGTGCATTCTAAACCCCAGCTCTACCCCAGCTCCTAGTGGCTCCTCCTCCTGCTTCCCCACCCCAGGAACTGCACCTCCAGCCACCCAGTACCCTAAGCCAGTCCCTAAGCCAAAGATCTGGCTTTCTTTGAGACTCCTCCTGCTCCTTCAACTCACTTGAGTCCAGCCAGACCCCAAGTCCTGTAGACTCAACTTCTTCGGAGGGTAGGAATCCATAGGCTATTTTTCCCAGTCCAGCCTCCTAACTGGTTTCCCTCCCATCCTCAGGGTCCTCCTGAGGTATTCTCCACACCACAACCAGCTTATGAAAACACAATCCCCTTCAATTTTTGCAGCCTGGTGATGGTCTCCCATTGCCTCTGGAGTGAACTCCAAAACTCCTGAGTGCAGGGACAAGTAAGGCCCAGCTAGAGAATACTTCCCCACCCCCACCCTCCAGACACAAAGGCCTCTTGTCTGTTCCTCGAAAGTGCTCTCCTCTGCCTGGGGCTTTGGCACATGTCATTCTCGTGGGCCTGAACAGCTTTTCTGCTTCTCCTTACCTCTGGATTCCTATTTATCCTTCATATCTCAGCTCAAGTGTCCTCTCTTTTACCTGCCTGCCCCCTCCTCATCTGTTCCTGCAGCATTTGTGCTTGGAATTACCTGTCATATCTTCCCTGCTAGAAAGGAGCTCCACGAGGACAGGGACTGAGCCTGCCTTGTTGTCCAGCCAGCAACTCAGAGGGCCAAGCAAAAAGTAGGTACTCAATAAACATTTGTTAAATAAAGAAATGTCCTCCTCCCTCCTCTCTTTCACTCTGCCTTATCTGCTCACCAATAACTTATTGATGCCCTATTATATACCAGACAAATGTGATGAACAGGTCCTCGATGTTACAAATGGGGAAATGAAGGCGTTGTGGTGGGAAGGGAAGCCTGAGGGGACAGTGAATCAGGAGTGCTGAGTTCCTTCTGCTGCTAGCCTCATCCTTGTCTCCAGTCCTCTGTGTTGAGGTATCTTTTGGAGATGTCATGCCTTCCAGGTCCAAGGAACTGGGTATTGGACCCTGGAGAGGCTGGACTCACTGCTCCAGGGAAGACTGCTCTCTACAGTTTAGGGCAGTTAACTCTTCCGGGCTGGGCATCAGGAGACTACACTTCCTGTCCTCTTTCCAGACAGGTCCTAGCCACACCCAGACCGTGTCTGGCCAGCTCCACATCTGCCTAAGGCATTTAGCTAACTGGCTTCCAGAAAGCCATGGCTGGCATCTGTCTGGGGCACTGTTAACTACCACTCACCCTTGAAGGACCAAGTAGCCCCAGCCAGGCTGTCCCCTAGAGGCAGAGGAACCTGAAAGGATGGAGGAACGAGGGCGCCAACCATCTGCAATTGGAGACTTCAATTCTTTTAGTCTTTTTTGTAGCTACCTTTGTTGAATTTGTTTGAGAGGTCCCAGGTGACTAGGAACCAAATCTGGGTCCTTTCTCAGACACTCTTCTGGAATCTCAAACTGCTGCTCTCCAAAAACCACCAGCAGAGCCCACCGCCTCCTCCTTTCAGGAGTCCTCTCTTCTCCTTTCCATGAGCAACCTTCCTCTAAGGCCTCTCAGGATGCCCTCAGCAGGGAAAACATGGAGGGAGTCACAGGAATTTACTAATGTTTGGTTTGCTTTTCAGGAGTACTCCCTTCGTTCTGTGCGACAGCCAATACCCTGGGTATATGTGAAATGGATCTCAGCTTTATGCAAATATACTTTAAAAACTGCTCCTCTTCCCATCCCAAATGGCATTTCTAAGGCAAATTTTGGGCAAGTAATGAATGATTCACCTGAAGGTGACTCTGCTGACCTCACTATCTATGTCTTCAAGGATGGGACTGGCCCCCAGAACCATGTACACTTTCCCCATGAGCTACTGTGTGGCTGGTGGTACTCACTGGCAGTGGAAAAATGTCCAAACATCTCTGGCCTAGACCTCTCTTCAGAGCTTTCCAACCCTACATCCACCCAGGTGTCCCTCCAGGACTCTCAAATGCAACAGCTTTCAAATGTACCTCAGTATCTTCCCTCAAACCTGCTCCTTCTCTTGCAAGTAGGTGGCCCCACCAGTATCCACCAGGTCACTGTAGTTGATTTCAGAAAACAACTCAGAAACATCCTGGACTTTTCTCTCTTCCTCAGCCTCTACATCCAAGATCTGTCCATGTTAGCACCAAAATACCTCTCAGATCTTACATTATTGCACCTGCCATTTCTATAATCCAAACTACCATCACCTCTTGCTTGGATGACTGCAATCCCTACTTGCTTGTCTCCAACCCCACTCTTATGCCCCTACCATCCACTCTTCCACATACAGCCATGGGGAATTCTCAAACAGCCATATATGAGCACATCATTCCCTGTCAAAATTTCCCTTTGCCCTCAGGATAAAGTTCCTTCACCAGCCTTATCTTTCTGCTTCTCCCAATGTCAGCCCCTGTCCCAGGATGCCTCATGTCTCAGTGCCTTTGCTCATACTGAACGTCCTACCTGAACTGCCTCCATGTTCCTCCTAGCTCCGAAAACCTTGCTGACACCCTTCTAGAGCCCTTCCTTTGGGCCAGGCCTTGTGCTGGATGCTGCTGATACCAAGGTTTTCTCTGTCCCAGAGTCCCAGAACTGTAACTGCCTTCCAATTTGAATGGCCAAATGGCAGTCATTCACAAGACCTAGACATAAAGGGTAAACTGAGGCTCCCAGTGTCTGTGCTATATGGGTGAGAGGTTGACTCATTCCCTTTAGCTTAGATCCATGCCTCCCTTCAGGGTTGGAAGTTATGGTGAGGTGGCCAAAAAAGGGCCCTGGGAAAACAACATCAGAGTAGAGGCTGATGTGGTATCCTAATGATACTGATTCACTGTAGGATCACAGCTAAACTGCCTCTCAGAGTCTCCATGGTCCCAGCTCAAGAATAGTGCCCATTCTAGGCTATATATCAGAATCACCTGGGGAGTTTTCATAATTGATTCCTGGGTTGCAACCCCAAGATTCTGGAGCTCTGAAGTAGAGTCTGGGAATCACATTTACTTTTTCAAAGTCAACAAGGGATTCTGATTTTCATCTAGTTTAGGAAATCCAGGACCAGATGGCGACAAGGGACCTTTCCAGCTCCAATTCTAACTCTTAGCTTGACAGATGATGCCCTAGGATCCAAATCAGGAGAAGCCAGCCCCTCTTGCTGCCTCCCTCAACTCAGTCCTTCCACTACCCACTTTAACACCAGGCTTTAAGGCTTTACAACTCTTTCAACTGAGCTAAGGTCAAGTCCCAAGCTATCTCCCAACCAGCATCTAGAAAGATATTCCCAAAACTGAGGAAGAGGGTAGGGTTCTTCTCAAATCTCTATGAACAAACCTATACCTGGGAACTCCTTTCCGACTCTCTCAAAGCACTCTCTTGTATCTCAGAGAGGCTGAGTTATCTCAGTAACCCAATAAGGCCTCACATTTTATTAACCTGGGAAATGGGCATAAAAACAATCATCCAACCTCTGGATAGGAATCAGGGTAACTAAAAGACAAAGCACTTTGAAGCAATTCAAAGTTTTCCCATAGATAAGATATTAATACATTATTTTAAAAAGCACCCCCCCCATGCATATACCACCAGGATGGACCACATATACCACCAGGATGGACCTCTGGCTCCTAAGGATGGTGATTCTATAAAGGCTTCATCAGTCTGAGGGAGGAAGCCAGGAGGCACACAGAAATGTTAACATATGGACTAAAAATGTTTCAACCCTTTAATTGAAACTTAAGACTCTCTCCCTCTCTCTCTCTCTCTCTCTCTCTCTCTCACACACACACACACACACACACACACACACACACCCTACAATCACCAACCCTGCCCTCTTTGGGCCAATTATAGGCGAGTCCTGTAGAGAAAGAAGCAAGTCACTTGTGCCTACTCCTGGGTTGGCCAGGCAGTGGGGGAGGCGGGCTCTCACGCCCCATGCTGCTGTGAATCACATGGCTCAGTGCTTGTCTTGCCAGGGCCTGAGTAATTCCTCCGCCTCCACTTCAGAAGGTTTTTCTTTTTTTAAATTTTATTTCATTCTGCAGGCTTTGCAACCACTATCTCATAGATTCTTCATGGCATTCTATAGATGAGGAAATCTGAGGCTCAAAGAAGGAAAGGCACTCACCCAGGGTCCTACAGTGAGTTAGTTAGGAATAGTTGAATGAGAGGTCAGGTCCTTCCCTGACACCTTTCTTATTCCCACTTCTCATCTTGAAGTGAAAAAATAGAAAAAGACACCCACCAATGACTAAGGCCTTTTAATACTGTTTGTCAGTCCTAAAAGAAATCAGCCCTGAATATTCATCGGAAGGACTGATGCTGAAGCTCCAATACTTTGGTCACCTAATGCAAAGAACTGACTCATTAGAAAAGACCCTGATGCTGGGAAAGATTGAAGGCAGGAGGAGAAGGGGATGAGATGGTTGGATGGCATCACAGACTCGATGGACATGAGTTTGAGCAAGCTTCAGGAGTTGGTGATGAACAGGGAAGCCTGACATGCTGCAGTCCATGGGGTTGCAAAGAGTTGGACANAAAAGACCCTGATGCTGGGAAAGATTGAAGGCAGGAGGAGAAGGGGATGAGATGGTTGGATGGCATCACAGACTCGATGGACATGAGTTTGAGCAAGCTTCAGGAGTTGGTGATGAACAGGGAAGCCTGACATGCTGCAGTCCATGGGGTTGCAAAGAGTTGGACATGACTGAGCAACTGAACTGAACTGAACTAAACTACTAAGGCAGGGACTTCATTGGGAAAAAAGAGTGTCGGAAATTTGTGCCGCTTTTTGAGGGGAGGAGGAGGGTGATTCATGATGGGTATTGTGATTGTAATTTGGAAGGACTGGTGGAGTGGGAAGAATCACTGCTGTGTATTGATCAGAGGCCAGAGACCAGGGGCCCAGATGCTGCCCAGCTACTGACTCCCACACCAAGAGTATCTGGAGGGCAAGAGTTCAGTTGTCCTTCTCTTAGACAAATAGTTACTGAGGTCCTACTATGTGGCCCCTTTGTATCTGTTTAGGCATTTGTTCAACAAGGATTTATTAAGCATTTATTGTATGCTAGCCACTATGCTACTTGCTGGGGATCCAATGATGAACAAAACAGATACAATCCCCGTGCCCTCATGGAGCTCACATTCTAGTTGAGGAAGACAGGCAATAAATAAGTAGACACATAGAATAAGATAACTGCATATGTACTAAGCGTAAGGATGGAAGTGCACTGGCAACTTCGATGGACACCCACAAGGGCCCCTACCTAAAGTGATCAGGGAAGGTCTCTCAGAGATGACATTTGAGCTGAGACCTAAAGGGTAAGAAACAAGCCAGGTGGAGAGCTGGGGGAAGAGCTGCCAGGCAGAGGGAAAAGCAGATGCAAAAGCCCTGAGGTGGGAGTGCTCGTGGCATGTTTTGGGATCTGAAAGAAGGTGCTGCAATAAAGTGGGTGAGTAACCTGCTCCACACAGTGTCTGTCAAGGGGAGTTTGAGTTTGGAAAGTCAGCAGGAGCAACATGCAGGCAGGGTGTTAAAGGCCTATTGTTAGCTGATTTATCTCCAGCCCATTTGGAGTGAGCCCCTGAGGTTCCACGACTAGCTCAAGGTCACAAGAGCAAGGGACACAAGTTGCTCATACTTATATGCTTTGCTAATGCTACCTGGTGCTGGTCCACAGTCCTCTAAATCTGAGGAGCCTGGGATGTGGGCCCTGGGAGGTCCCAGAGGCTCAACAGCTCCTTCATTGTTGCCTAGTGGAAGGCACTGTTCTTCCTCCATGGCTCCTGGGCTCATGGGATGTTCCCAGATAGAGGAGGCCCTGCTGGACTCCTCAGACACTCAGGTCTTTGCAGTACGAAGGCCTCTCCAGGCAGTGGTCAGTGGTCCCAGCCTGACCTAGAGCCACTCCACTCTGCAAATCCAAGTTCAAGCATCCTGACTTCTCACAACCAACCTTGTAGTCCTGTACCTCACCAGCTCTGCTACAACTGGCTTTTGCACCACCCTCTCCAACCATCACCAGCTTTCTGCTATCTTCCTACCTATCACCACCTCCAGCCCTTCCCTCCAACTTGATCTCCAAGGTCCACCTCTTAAGACCACCTTTCTCTCTCATCAGCACCTTTCACTCCCTCCTTCCCTTGTCCTCCTGCCACACACACTGGCAAAACCCCAACCTTGGATCAATCCAGCATCCCTCTTTTTTTTTTTTTTTTTTTCCACTCATACTCCAGAGCTGCTGAATAGTACAGGAGAAAATCACATAAGCAGAAAGCTTGGCATTACTTTCATGGTCTCCAAGCTCAGTTTAGGGAAGCAGAAAGACCATAGACTTTGGACTCAAACAGATCTGTTTTGGAATCCTGTCTCCATACTAGCTGTGTGACCTTGGACAGGTTACTTAACTTCTCTGAGCCTCAGTTCCCTCAACTACAAAATGGGTATCTACTTCACAGGAGGCTCCTGAAGATGAAATAAAAACCCGTGTAAAGCACCCAGCCCGGTGCCTGGCACAACGTAGGTGCTTGGCAAATGGAAGACTCCTTTTCTCCCATTCCCCCAAACAAGACCCAGTTCCTCCAACCAAATCCCCCTTCCTGCCTTGCAATCCTACCTCCTTTTCTTAGAGTGCTCCCTCTCCCATTAGCCTCAGCAGATAGAAGAGAAGGGGGTCGCAATGGTTGAGAGGGCACAGCGGACAGAGGAGGCGGGAGTTGAGGGTGGGGGTGGGACTGGGGTTGAAAGAATTAGAAGGCCGAGGAGCAGGGAAGGGGTTGGAGGTTGAGAAGAGTCGAAGGGCTGTGGCGAGCGAGCCGGCCCTGAGAACAAGAACTCGCTCCCAGGCCCACGGCTTGGGCTCCCATTCTCTCTCAATCACTCACCAGGCCGGGGCTGTGAGCCCTCCAGGTGGTAGGAGAAGCGTAGGGCCCGGTGGTGTTGTGGACTGGGGCCGCAGGGCAAGACCCGGGGGCCTGGAGCGACGCCCAGGCTGGTGTCCGAGGGTCCGGCAAACTGAGGATCCAAGAGGCTGCCGAGAGCCGAGCCTGAGCCCCTGGGCACGGGCAGTCCGGGGTCCGAGGCTCCAGGGTCCGAGTCAGCATAGGCCGGTGACGCGGCGCCGGGGGAGTTCGCGGTTGGGTGTTCGGGCTCTGAAGGCCCGGCGCCCCCCGGGGCTCGGTGGCCGTGCATAGTCCGGGCCTGGGCGCGGGTCCCGGCCTCCCCGCTTGGCTCCAGCTCCTGGGGCGGAGGCACGGGCGGAGGAGGCCCGGCGCCCGGCGGAGCAGCGGCCTCAGGCTCGGGGGGCGGGGCTGCGGGCTCAGCCCCACTGCGGAGACTCTAGCCCCCAGCCCGGGCCCGGGCCAGCAGCCGTGGCAGCGGTGGCAGTACCAGCAGTAGCCGCGGCCACCGCCGCGGCGGTGCCAGGCATCGCCGGCCCCGGCCCCGCGCAGGGAGTGGGTTCGGCGGGGCCGGGGGCCCTCTGGGGAGCGCTGTCTATGCGGCAGCGGCTGAGTGAGGGTCGGAGGGTTGCTCTCGGCGTGGGCTCTCTCGCGAGCAGTGAGCCACTTCTGTGGCCCAGGGGCGAGTGGCCGGTCTGTTCCGAGTTCAGGGTCTCTTCTCTCTCCCCAAATGGGAATCGATCTAGGCTCTCCTGGCTGTTCGGAAAGGGTTCTTCCTCCCGCCGCAGCGGAGGCTGGGGGGCGGAGGGGAGGAAAGGAGAGGGAAGGGGAGGGAGGGAGGAGAGGATGGCGGTGGCGGGGGGCGCGCCTGTGTGCCGCGCGCTCGGGCTGCGGGGCTCTCCCTTAGCCAATGCCTCCAGACGATGCTCCAGCAGCGGGGGCAGGGGAACAGTCTAGGCCCAGCTCCACCGTCCTCCCCAGCCTCGGCCTGGGTCTCCGCGGTGGCGGGCGGGAAGGAGCCTGGAAAAGGGGGGTGGAGAGGCGGGAGTCGTCGCTGAAGCAGCCACAGCCACAGCGGCGCTGGGACCCAGTTGCCTGGGTCCCGCCCCCTCGCTCAGAATTTGCGCCTGGCCACGCCCCCTAACTAGGGCCGGCCTCTATTCTCGCTACGACCGCCCTCTAGGCCCTCCTCCATAAAAATTCCTCTTCAGCCTGCCGTTCGCATCACCCCTGGTCCAGCACAGGCAAGTCAAAGGGCTCAACCTTCCCAAATCTGCCTTTCTGTCCTATCTCAGGTCTGTCTCTCTCTGCTCATCCTCAATCTCTTTTCTATCAACCTTTCCAAATGTTCCAGAGTTTCTCTAGAGCTTGGCTCATAGGGGACTTGCCTTTCATACTCTTCACTCAGCTCAGATCAGACCTCGTGGTCATTTTGCCACCTTTGACCAATAGCCTCAATTCCCAGGATTGTCGCATCTGCCTGGCAACATCCCAACCTTGAATCAGCCCAACTGTCCATCTTTTCTATGCCTGTGCCCAGGCAACTAAACACTGCAGGAGAAAACTGTTCAACCTCACAGATTTGTGCCACTATAAACTCATGGTTCCCAGCTTCTAGCAGGCCTTCCGTTCTGATCCACAACCCTTCTATGCCTTCCCGACAGGCCCCTCTCCCATGCTCCACAATAGCCATTTCTAACGTCCCTTCTCCTCAATCCCCCTTCTTCATCTAATCCCTGACCCTCAGCAGATGACCCCACCTCCTACTTCATAAAGTAAACAGAAGTCACCAAAAAAGGAAGTTCTGGACTTCTTGCTACCAAACCTACAGTCTGTCCTTTGCTCCTTCCTATTAGCATTTAAACATACTCAGGTCTCTTCCTTCTAAAAATAATTACCAAAACATCTTCCTCTCCAATCACCTCCCTCTCTTCTCTCTATAAATGTCTCAAAAGAGTCACCTGCACTTCACTGTCTTAATTTTCCCACTTCCCACTTATTTTAAAACCCACTCCAATCTACCTCTATTTGCCTGATACTGCTCTCTTATGAAGGTCTACCATGGCCCATGTCACTAAATCCAATAGAATCTTTTCAAAGGCTATCCTTTTTTTTCCTACTTGATTTCTTGGTAGCATTTGGCACTAGTGAACATTCCCTCATCTTTAAACCACTTCTGTGACACCACACTCTTGTTTTCTCCTACTTCCTTGGTAACTCCTTTTTACTTTCCAGTCTTCTTGTCCGACTCTTAAAGCTGGTGCTCTTTAGAGTTTGCCCTGAGCTCTCTTCTCTCTCTCTGCTCTTTCCTACAATTATTACAGTCATTCCCATAGTTTCAACTATCATTTATTTGCTGATGACCCCCAAATTAATACCTCAAGTTCAGATATTTCTTCTGACCTATGCATTCAATAGGTTAATAAACAGCTCTACCTGAATACCCTGGAGACACCTAAAGCTTCGGCTTCTCTCCAACTCATGGCATCTTCCCTGCAGCCTTTTTGTTTATCTTTGTACCTTACCTTAGTGAATGACTCTAGTTAAGACAGCAACCTGAGCTATACCCTGACTCTTTTCTCTCCTTCACCCCCAATGCAACCACCAAGTCCTGTCATTGTTATCTCCTGAATATCTCCCAAACTTATGTAGTCTCTTCATTTCTGCTACCACTACTCTAATCTAGGCCAGCACTATTTCTAACCTGAATACTGTCATAGCTTGTTTCATTCTTGTTCCCTGGCATCTAGTCTCTTCACTGTAGGCAATGTGATTTTTGAAAAGGTAAACCAAATTATATTACTCTCATGTTTAGAACCCTTTAGTGAGTCCCTACTGGCTCAAAAGGAAAGCTGCCTTCCTCAACAGGCAAAATTAAACTGGGCCCTTCATGATTTGACTCCCACCAGCCTTTCCAGCGGGGAAGGCAATGGCACCCCACCCCAGTACTCTTGCCTGGAAAATCCAATGGACGGAGTAGCCTGGTGGGCTGCAGTCCATGGGGTCGCTAACAGTCGGACAGACTGAGCGACTTCACTTTCACTTTTCTCTTTCATGCATTGGAGAAGGAAATGGCAACCCACTCCAGTATTCTTGCCTGGAGAATCCCAGGGATGGGGGAGCCTTGTGGGCTGCCGTCTATGGGGTCACACAGAGTCAGACACGACTGAAGTGACTTAGCAGCAGCAGCAGCAGCAGCAGCAGCAGCAGTAGCAGCAGCAGCAGCCTTTCCAGACTCCATGCTTGAGTCAAAGCTGAAATTCTTAGACTGTTCCTTAGTCTGACTAGCTTTGAAGGCTTTGCATATGCCATTGCATCTGCAAGAAATTTTCTCCACATCTCCCCAATTCCATTTCATCTGTTCTTCAGATCTCTGCTCATTTGATGAATGCCTTTTGGGCACACACTTAAGGCCAGGCACGCTGTGAGGCACTATTTATGTAGTGGTGAATAAGACAGATATAAACAAGATTGTGGTGAACAAACTTGGCCCTCAGAATTTCAGTCTGGTGCTGAAGAGGACTTGAAGTAAACAAATACATAATTATAACTTACAAACACACAAAATTATGAATTTTGATAAGGCTATAAAGAGCCAGGACAGGGTGATAGGAAAGAGAATATGGGGGCAATTTAGTCTGAGAGTCAGGCAGATCCTGATATTTAAGCTGAGTGAAGTGGGAGTTAGCTTATGAAGAGTGGAGGCAAAAGTATCCTAGGTAGAGGCCATGGCAAGTAAGAAGGCCCTGGGAAGAAAGGGAAATGATATACTCAGGAAATGTAGGAAGACCAGTGGCTGGAGCATAGAGAGCTGAGGGCAAGAGGATGGGATGTGAGGTTGAAGAAGTAGGCTGGCAGAAAACAGCTTATGTTGAACTTTATAGGCCATGGTAAGGAGAACATATCTTATTCTGTGAGCAATAAAAAGGTATTGAAGCAGTGCTTTTAAATGTTGGTCAAAATGAAGAAGGTATTGAAATCAATTTGATAAAAGAAAATATCAGGATGTATTATAGGATCATGAAGGAAGGGTAAGCATGTCTCATGAAACTTTTGTTTCAGTTTGTATCATTTATAATCGTCATGAAGTAGTATCTCTTTTGTAGATACTTCATACCCTGCAAATGCTGAAATACACTATATTGAAGGGTTTTAAGCTTGGGGTTTACATGGTATAGTTAATATTTAAAAAGATTACTTTGGCTGCTGTGAATTGAATTGGAGATAGACAAGATTAGGAGTCTACTGCAATCAGAGATGATGGTGAGTGTGACTAAGGTGGTAGACTGTGAGATGAAGAGAGGTAGATAGATTTGAAAGATACTTAGAATTGAAAGGGCTTGGTGTGGTGGCTTGCGGGTGGGAGGGAGAGGGAGGAATCAAGGATGCCTCCCAGGGATCTAGTGATGTGAAGCCAGGTCATTCATTGAGATGAGGAAGATGGAAAGAGGAACAGGTTTTCAGGGGATGATCAAGAGTTCAGTTTTACCTGCCCTTGAGATAGCCAAATGAAGAAGTCAGGCAAATAGTGGTATATAGTGTACAGAGGAGAAGTATGGTTTCAGATATAAATGAGAGTTGGCAGTATAGAGATAGCATTAAGAGCCATGAGAGACGTCAGTCTGGGACAGAACAAAGAGAAAGGAAGAGGACTCATGACCAAGCTCTGAGGAATTTCAGCTTTAGAGGTTTGATGAAGTAGGAGGTGGCAAAGAGACTGAAAACAGGTAAAGAGGGACATAACTAGGGTTAGGAAAACCAGGGTGGATAAAGAATAGATACACCATTGGTGGGAGTGTAAACTGATACAATCACTCTAGAAAGTGTTGGGCGTTTTCTAGTAAAGCTGAATGATGCACAAACTCTAGGACTAGCACTTTTAGGTTTCTATCCCAGAGCAGTAGTTCCCATAGTGTGGTCTGGGGATCCTGAGGGCAGGGATGGGGAATGGGGGGGCCAAAACCATAACTCTAGAAAGATGTTATTTGCTTCTTTACTCTCATTCTCTCAAGCATGGAGTTTTCCAGAGGCAAACATGTGAATGTGACATCATAACAGATTGAATGCAGAAGCAGATATGAGAATCCAGCTGTCTTCTATTAAGCCATAAAGAGATTTGCAAAAATGTAAAACAATGCCACTCTTCTCACTACAGTCTTTTTGGTTTGGAAAATATAGTTATTTTTCATAAAAATGTTACTTTTGTTAAACATAATGGGCTTATTTCAAATTAATATATTTATGTTTTCTCAGTTTTAATTTTTAATACAGCAAGTATCAATTGGAATAAGCCAATACATCAAAGCTCTTTGGGGTATGCAATAGCTTTTAAGTAAAGGAAGTCTTGAGACCAGAAAGTTTGAGAATTTCTCCCCTAGAGAAATCCTTGCACGTGTGTACTGGGAGACACTACAAGTGTTCACCAAAGCCTGTTTGACAACATGAAGCAGAAACAAGAGCATAAGATTAATGAATTGAGACACGTTTATACAATGGAAGACCACAATGAAATAAATGAATGAACTCCAGCCACATGTATCAACATGGATGAAACTCAGGAAACCTAATACTCATTCCAAAAAGTTATGGAAGAATATGTTTTTATAAATTTGAACATGCAAAATTATACAATATATGGATGCAGTCATATGTTGTCAAACCATAGGAAAAGCAAGGCATGAAAAATGACATTGGTTGTCTCAGGGAGGGGAAGGAGATGTGACTGGGGAGGGCTACACGGTGGGTTTTGTCATTCAGAAATGATTTTTTAAAATAAGATCACGTATTTATTTTTGGCTGTGCTGGGCCTTTGTTGCTGTTCGGGATTTTCCCTAGTTGTGGTGAGTGGGGGCTACTCTTTGTTGCAGTGTGCAGGCTTCTCATTGTGGTGGCTTCTCGTTGCAGAGCACAGGCTCTAGGGCATGTGGGCTCAGTAGTTGTGGTTCCTGGGCTCTAGAGCACAGGCTCAATAGCTGTGATACACAGGCTTAGTTGCTCAACGGCATGTAGGATCTTCCTGGACCAGGGATTGAACCTGTGACTCCTGCATTTGCAGGCAGATTCTTTACTGCTGAGCCACCAGGGAAGTCCAGAAATGATCTGTTTCTGAAGCTGGGTGATGGGTACAGGTACATAGGTATTTGTTCTATAATTTATTCAAACTGTACAGACATGCATATTCTAAAATTTATAATGTATTATCATGAAAAATAAAGTTAAAAACAGGAATAATTGGATAGAGTGCTGGTGGGAGGGTATATTGTTTTAAAACCTTTTCTGAGGTCAGAGGGAATAAAACACTGCCTTCCACCCTGCTGAAGTGGAGCTAGGTGTGTAGGCAATTCCCTTTAGAAACATGGCTATGAATGGAAACAGAGCCCAGAGAGTTCAGGTGATGGTAGGAGGGGCAAAGAATGATTTTTTTTAAAGATGGGAGATACTAGACTATGCTTGTTTGCTGCTGGGAATGACCCAGAGATCATAGAAAGGGATAGGATGGGAACACAGAAGAGAAAGTGAAGAATGGAAGGGAAAGGTGGGGCTGGGATCTGGGGCACTGGGCCTCAGAGAGAAGGAGAGGTCCTCAGGCCCTTCACTGTAATAGAAAGGAATGAGACAAAAGATGAACACAGATACTGGGAGGTTTAGAGTCAGTGGTGGGAAGAGGAGGGTCTTGGAACAATGTTTGATGGCTTTTGTCACTGAAGCACGAGATAAGATCACTTTCCTGTAGAAAGACTAGAAATATTAGTCAGTCTTTCTTAATAGCATGGTTGATAGAAATTTGTTTTTTACTATTGATAGTTTAGAAAAGTTTCAGCTTTACAATAATGTACATTTTTAGGACTATTATCAAATGTGGGAAAACCTCGGTTTAATTTCTTTCAAATATGAACTGTAAGATGCCAGGGCATTTCGATTTTTTTATAGAGTGAAGACTACATATCTTCAGTACACTTTGATTTTTCCCTGATTGTTAAGCAGGGCCTTGGAAAAGACCTGTGCAAATAAGGGACCCTGAAGCTTCGTTGACCACTATGTAAACCTCTCTTCGGCCTCTTTGAGGCATTCTCCTCCAGGAAACATTCTCTTCTTTTCCCTGGCTGCTGTTCTCCCAGAGAGCTTTATTCCTACCCCTCACAGGACTTTTCTCAGTCTCTCTGAAGTAGCCAGGTCATCCTTTTTGATAGAGGGAACTCCAGAGGGTAAGGAGTCAGGATACACTTACCGTGGCTCAGCAGCCTTCCATTAGTCTGAGTGAGTCTGCACTGGAGTACTGTGGCATGATGGTCAAACATGTAGGCCTTGGAGTCAGGCAGACTGGAATTTGAATTTTTGCACCTTGGGTGCACAGATAGAACAGGGTTCATTCTAGTCCTTTGCTCATGACATTCTCTCACCATTGGTCCACATAGGGGACCAATTGGTCCTAGCTCCTCTGTGTGATCCTGGGTAAGTTACTCATCACTCAAAGTCTCAGATTCCCCATGTGTAAACTGGGGATGATAATACTATCTACCACATCAGAGTTGTAAAGATTCGATAACATAATCCATGTAATGCATGCACAGTCCCCAGTACCTAATGTTTAATAAGCACATGATTGGGAGTATATTGTGAGTGGAGGATACATTATTGCATAACAAAGGCCCAGGCCCTGACTTCCTGAGTTCACAGCCTTTTGGGCACCACACAGTCCAGTGCCAGCCCTGATATATCCGAGACTTGTGAATGGTTGTTGAATCAAAATTACTTCCTCATCTTGTGTCTCTATTTTTTTTTTTTTTTACTGTCATCCCAGTTTATCATCACTGTCACCACTTCTCAGAGGTCTCCCATCTGTCTTATGTTGCTTGCTTGCTTTTCCATTTACATCTCTCTGGTGGTTTCTCTTTCCTGTCTCTCCTATTCTCTCTCCATCTCTCCCCTTCTTGCTCCTGCTCTCACTTTCTCTCTGTTGCCTCTGTTGGGGGTTGAATTGTCTCCAGTTTATTCTCATTTAACTTATGGCTTTCCTCTTGGTCTGTCTCCATCCTCACATACATAATACCACATTACCTTTCCTCATGTGTTTCTGAATTTGTGTTCCAAGATTTCAGTCTTTTCTTTTTTTTTTTTCAAATTTCCTTTGGCTCCTTGGCCTCTTTTCTGTCTGCCCCTGTCTCAATCACACTCTACCTATTTATCTTACCTCTGGCTGTCTCCCAGTCATCATCTTTCTATTTGTATTGCTGCATCCATCTGTCTCTGTTCCCCACCTATCTTTCTCTATTTCTATTCTCACCTTTCTGTTCCAATCTCTGTCTTCACCCCTGCCCCAACAACTCCCCCTAGAGCTAACATTTACATTCACTGTTTCTGTCTCACACACTTACCTCTCTGTTGGTCTTCTTATCCTTTTTTCCCTCTTTGATACTCTCAGCTATCACCCCTTTTCTACCTCTGTTACCATCTCTCTTGTTGGGTGGCTCTCCTCATGTGCCTGTCTCTTGCCTCCATCTTTCTGTCCCTATGTGTGTTTTATCTGTGTGCTATCTTGTCTCCAGTTCTCCGTCTGTCTCTATCTGTCACTGACAAAGTTGAGAACATGGTCACTGGTGTTAGATTGTTTGGAGTCCAATCCTAGTTGTGTCCTCACCTGTAAAACAGCAGTACCTACTTCAGTGTTACCAAGAGTATTAAATGAGCTAACACGTGTAAAGTTTGTAGAACTATGCCTCAGACAACAAGTGCTCAAAAATATTAGCTCCTAAAATTAAATGACAAGGACCTATGATATAGCATAGGGAACTAGATTCAATATCTTGTAATAACCTATAATGGAAGAGTCTGAAAAAAAAAACCACACACATATATGTACACATAACTGAATCACTTTGTTGTACACCTGAAACACTGTAAATCAACTTTACTTTCATCAACTTCTTCCTCCTCTTCCTCAATACCATCTCCATTTCTGTCTTTATCTAATCTCAGTCACTCTCCCAGTCACTACCTGGCTGTTATCATCTCTTTCTGTCCTCATGTTTTATGTAACTGCCTTTCTAACCCCATTCTGTCTCTGTCCCTCCCTCTCTCTCCATACATTCCAGTCTCATTTCTATCAGTACCTCTTTTTCTAACCTGCCCATTCCATCTGTCTATACATCTCTCTGTCCCCAATCTTGTTTCTTTATCATCATTTACTAGTATCTCTTGCTACCATTCAGGCCCTATTTCTTGGTCTCTGTCTCTTAGCCTCCTGTTCTCATTTCTCTACCTCTTGTTCCCACATTTATTTTTATTTATGTATTTGTTTAAAAAACCTTATTCTGTTTCTTTCTCCTCATTTCCATGTGTCTTCTTCTGGCCTCTCTGGACAATTTAGATCAGAATTGGTCTGGTAGATAATGTGGTGCTATAAAAGGGTTTAGGAGGAAGAAGTAGGCCTGGCAAGAGGCGAGTGGCAGGGTGTGGAATTTCATGGCTCTGCCAGATCTTCCTGAAAGACACTGCCTCTGAGGTCAAGGTTAGCATAAACCTCTTCAACTCGGTCCCTTCAAGAAAGACAAAGAATGCTGCAGTTATTGGGAGGACCAGGAAGGGGTATTTTTCTGAGTGAAATTCCATCCGGAAGCTGGAATCCAGAGCATTTCCTGTTGTAATGTTTCTTCCAGACTTGGAGAGTCTGAACGTGCCACGTAGCATGTGCACTGCATGCATATATTTCTACAGTAAAATACAGAGATGCATACATAATCCCCCACCCGCAGGCATGTGCAGAGACATAAAGATACACATAGAATGACGAACCCTCACAGTTGCAGATACTCAAACACATGGAGAAACACACAGAATGAATTACCAGCTGGCAGAGATGCAGATGTACACAGGGATATTAGAGACCCATGGAAATACTGCCATCACAGCTCGTGGACCCATGCAAACAGAGACAGAAAAATAACTACCCAGAAAAAATTTGAAAAATTATTCATTTTCAGCCTGACATTTTAATATAAACAGAAACAAACCAGAGAATCATGTATAAAAACACACCTTTATAGAAGTGTACATATTCATTACATAATCACAAATATTCAAAGCAACAGAGAATCACATATAGCCATTGCTCTGCTGAAAATGCAGAGGTAGTCAAACTTCCTCTGCCCTCAAAAGACAGACATGTTTCTCCTCTTGTGCCCCTCTCTCTGTGAAGGCACCACCAGGTACTAGACAAATAACTGGAAAGATCTAGGTAAAGTTTTTTCCTAGAAAATATAAAATGATAAAAATGGCATAGGAGGTAGAGAACTTGAAAAGGTCACTAGGCATTAGTGAAATTGAAAGGATAGGTAAGGATCTCCCTTTCCTCCGAACCTGGCTCCAAATGGATTTACAGGTATAATGTGCTGGATTCTCAAGAGTTATTAATCTTCTTACACAAGTTATTCAAGAAAATAGAAAAGGAGAGAAAGCTGCCTAACTCATTTTATTTGTCTAGTAAAATCTTGAAATCTTGATTTTAAAACCAGATAAAGACAATAAAAAAACTCCATAGACTCATTTCACTTAGGAATATAGATGTACAAGTCTTAAACAAAATATTAGCTTATCTAATTAAACAGTATGTTTAAAAATACATCACAATTCAAGTGGGGTTTATTTTAAGAATCCAAGGAGAATGCATTCAACCTCAGAAAATCTATCAATGTAATTTACCATGTGAATAGACTAAAGGAGAATAATCATATGATTATCTCAATTAACATAGAAAAAGTATGTTACATGCCTACTTATGGTGAAAACTCTTTAAAAGAATACAATGTAAATTTCTTAACTTGTGAAGGTTACATACCAAAACCCTACATCATATTGTAAAATGGAGAAACTTAAGATGCATTACCTTAAAGATTAAGAATAATACTAGATACTTACTTTCACCAAGTACTGTTTAACATAGAACTGGAAGTCTTGCTTAATACTATTAAGGGAGAAAAAGAAATGAGAATTGTAAGGATTAGAAGAGATAAAACCAACAGATTCAACTGACATACTATTAGAATTAAAAAGAGTTCAGCAAAATCAACTTACAGGACTTCCCTGGTGGTCCAGTGGTTAAGAAACTGCCTGCCAATGCAGGGGACATGAGTTTGATCCCCGATGCAGGAAGATTCCACATGGGGCAACTAAGCCCATGTGCTATAGCTACTGAGCCTGTGCTCTAGAGCCAGTGCTCCACAAGAGAAGCCACTGCATTGAGAAGACTGCACCCCGCAACTAGAGAGTAGCCCCCACTTGCCACAACTACAGAAAAGTCCGCACACAGCAACTTAGCCAAAAATTAAAATAAATAACTTTTTAAAGGTCTTGCTATTTAGAATAAATCAACTTATAAACTCAATAACATTTCTTTACACTAGCAATAGACAATTAGAAGAAAGTAATAAAAGATACCTAAAATTACTCACTAGACTAAAATTAATCATGGTGGACGGTGACTGCAGCCATGAAATGAAAAGATACTTGCTCCTTGGAAGAAAAGCTATGACAAAACTAGACAGCATATTAAAAAACAGAAACATCCCTTTGCTGACAAAGGTGCATATAGTCAAAGTCTTTCCAGTAGTCATGTGTGGATATGAAAGTTGGACCATCAAGAGAGCTGAGTGCTGAAGAATTGATGCTTTCAAACTCTGGTGCTGGAGAAGACTCTTAAGAGTCCCTTGGACTGCAAGGAAATCAAACCACTCAATCCTGAAGGAAATCAACCCTGAATATTCACTGGAAGGACTGATGCTGAAACTGAAACTCTAATACTTCGGCCACCAGATGCAAAGAAATGACTCATTGGAAGAGACCCTGATGCTGGGAAAGACTGAGGGCAGGAGGAGAAGGGGGCAACAGAGGATGAAATGGTTGGACAGCGTGACCAACTCAATGGACTTGACTTGGAGCAAACTCTGGGAGATAGTGAAGGACAGGGAAGCTTGGTATGTTGCAGTCCATGGGGTCANACTCATTGGAAGAGACCCTGATGCTGGGAAAGACTGAGGGCAGGAGGAGAAGGGGGCAACAGAGGATGAAATGGTTGGACAGCGTGACCAACTCAATGGACTTGACTTGGAGCAAACTCTGGGAGATAGTGAAGGACAGGGAAGCTTGGTATGTTGCAGTCCATGGGGTCACAAAGAGTGGGCCATGACTTAGTGACTGAACAACAACAATCACGAGACCAAAATATAAACTTCTCTAAATGTCAGAACAACTGAAAAAAAAAATCAAAACAGACTACATAAGTAATATGCTTTTTTAAAATTAGTAATATTTGCAAAAAGTTTGTCAAACAAAATATAATCTAAATGTCCATTCAGATGAATGGATAAAACAATTGTGCTATGTCCATATGATGGAACAGTACTCAATAATAAAAAGGAATTAACTATTTATACAGAAATAATATAGATGAATTAAAAATAATTACACTGAGTAAAAGGAGCCAGACAATAAAGAGTACATAGATCATGATTCCATTTATATAAAATTCTAGAAAGCACAAATTAGTCTATAATGAACAGAAGTAAACCTGTGACTGCCTAGAACATGCTTTTAATATACAAAAATATAGCTAAAAAAGAAAATAAAATAATGTGACAATATTAAATCAAACATCTTTTGTATCAATAAAAATAAATGATCTTAGCTTACATATTTAAAGAAAAACATTTTTCTATTGGATCACTGAGCAAAATCCAACTACTATATTCAGGAGAGTCGACTAGAACAAATTGATTCAGAAAGGTTAAAAATACAAGAAGGGTAAAGGTATACCAGTCAAATGCAAATAAAGAAAGCTGAGGTTGCAATATTAATTATCAGACAAGTTAGAAACTCAAAATGAAAGGCATTAATTGACTGTCAAGGTCATGAAAAGACTGAGGAACTATCCACAGTTTGGAGGAGATATGATGACTAAATGCAATGTTTGGAGGAGATATGATGACTAAATGCAATGTGGGATTTTGGTTTGGACCTTGGAACAGAAAAAGGACATGAGTGGACAAACTGATGAAATCTGAATGAAGTCAGGAGTTTAGTTAATAGCAGTATACAAATGCCAATTTCTTAGTTTTGACAAATGTAGTCATATAAGATATTAACATGAGGGGCAACTAGATGAAGGGTTCTATAAAACTAAAATCATTCTAAAATAAAAAACTTATTACAAAAACATTAATTGAGACAACAATGAAAATATAAAGTTATGACTATTTTTGTATCAAATAACACAGCAACTTTCACAAAGCTAAAATGTTAAGTAGAAAACGAAATTAAGGAAACAATTCCATTCACCATTGCAACGAAAAGAATAAAATACTTAGGAATATATCTACCTAAAGAAACTAAAGACTTATATATAGAAAACTATAAAACACTGATGAAAGAAATCAAAGAGGACACTAATAGATGGAGAAATATACCATGTTCATGGATTGGAAGAATCAATATAGTGAAAATGAATATATTACCCAAAGCAATCTACAGATTCAATGCAATCCCTATCAAGCTACCAGCGGTATTTTTCACAGAACTAGAACAAATAATTTCAAGATTTGTATGGAAATACAAAAAACCTCGAATAGCCAAAGCAATTTTGAGAAAGAAGAATGGAACTGGAGGAATCAACTTACCTGACTTCAGGCTCTACTACAAAGCCACAGTCATCAAGACAGTGTGGTACTGGCACAAAGACAGAAATATAGATCAATGGAACAAAATAGAAAGCCCAGAGATAAATCCACACACATATGGACACCTTATCTTTGACAAAGGAGGCAAGAATATACAATGGAGTAAAGACAATCTCTTTAACAAGTGGTGCTGGGAAAACTGGTCAACCACTTGTAAAAGAATGAAACTAGATCACTTTCTAACACCACACACAAAAATAAACTCAAAATGGATTAAAGATCTAAATGTAAGACCAGAAACTATAAAACTCCTAGAGGAGAACATAGGCAAAACACTCTCCGACATAAATCACAGCAGGATCCTCAATGATCCGCCTCCCAGAATACTGGAAATAAAAGCAAATATAAACAAATGGGATCTAATTAAAATTAAAAGCTTCTGCACAACAAAGGAAACTATAAGCAAGGTGAAAAGACAACCCTCTGAATGGGAGAAAATAATAGCAAATGAAGCAACTGACAAACAACTAATCTCAAAAATATACAAGCAACTTATACAGCTCAATTCCAGAAAAATAAACGACCCAATCAAAAAATGGGCCAAAGAACTAAATAGACATTTCTCCAAAGAAGACATACGGATGGCTAACAAACACATGAAAAGATGCTCAACGTCACTCATTATCAGAGAAATGCAAATCAAGACCACAATGAGATACCACTTCACACCAGTCAGAATGGCTGCGATCCAAAAGTCTGCAAGCAATAAATGCTGGAGAGGGTGTGGAGAAAAGGGAACCCTTTTACACTGTTGGTGGGAATGCAAACTAGTACAGCCACTATGGAGAACAGTGTGGAGATTCCTTAAGAAATTGCAAATAGAACTGCCTTATGACCCAGCAATCCCACTGCTGGGCATACACACCGAGGAAACCAGAATAGAAAGAGACACATGTACCCCAATGTTCATTGCAGCACTGTTTATAATAGCCAGGACATGGAAACAACCTAGATGTCCATCAGCGGATGAATGGATAAGAAAGCTGTGGTATATATACACAATGGAGTATTACTCAGCCATTAAAAAGAATACATTTGAATCAGTTCTAATAAGATGGATGAAACTGGAACCAATTATACAGAGTGAAGTAAGCCAGAAAGAAAAACACCAATACAGTATACTAACACATATATATGGAATTTAGAAAGATGGTAATGAGGACCCTGTATGCAAGACAGCAAAAGAGATACAGATGTGTAGAGCGGACTTATGGACTCTGAGGGAGAAGGAGAGGGAGAGGGAGAGGGAGGGATGATTTGGGAGAATAGCATTGAAATATGTATACTATCATGTAAGAAATGAATTGCCAGTCTATGTTCAATGCAGGATGCAGGATGCTTGGGGCTGGTGTATGGGGATGATCTGGAGGGAAGATGTGGGGTGGGAGGTGGGAGGGGGGTTCATGTTTGGGAGTTCGTGTAAAAAAATAAATAAATACAAAAAAATTAAAAAAAAACAAAAAACAAACAAAAAAAATGTTAAGAGAGACAAGAGAAATAGATAATAGATTGAAACACTCTAAAAATAGGAGAAATTTAACTCACCTTTTCCATTCTAAGACAGATCAATGAAATAAAATAACATCAGCAAAAGCCCAGTAAGAATATAGAAAACATAAACAAAATCAATATTAGGCCAAGAAGAAAATCTCAGTAAATTTCAAAAGGTAGAACTAATATTGATACAATTCTTTGGTCACAACTGGATAAAATAAGAAATCAATATAAAATCTTCCATCTAAATATATAAAACTTCTCTGTCAAACAATTCTTGAGTCAAAGGGCAAACTCAAACCCAAACTGCTGAATTTCTGGACAATAATGATAATGAAGACATTACATATCAGAATCTTTGGATATAGATAAAGCAGCTGTTACAGAAAAGTACACTGCCTCAAAATATTTGTATTGAAAACAGGGAAAAAATTAAATGAATAAGCACTTAACTCAGAAAGTCAGTGAAAGAGAAAGAAAATAAATTTAAGGGGAACAGAAGGAAAGAATTAACAAAAAGAAGTTCAAATAAAGGAGTTGGAAAACAGATAACAGTAGAACTCTCTCCTTCATGGATCACTGCCTTGTTGTGGCAAAGGGGCTTGCATTAACACAATGAAGCTACGAGCCATGCTGTGCACGGCCACCCAAGACAGATGAGTCATAGTGGAGAGTTATGACAAAATGTGGTCCACTGGAGGAGGGAACGGCAAACCACTCTAGTAAATCCCATGAACAGTATGAAAAGGCAAAAAGATATGACACTGGAAGATGAACTCCCCAGGTTGGCCAGTGTCCAATATGCTACTGAGGATAAACAGAGGGCAATTACTAATAGCTCCAGAAAGAATGAAGTAGCACTCAGTTGTGGATGTGTCTGGTGGTGAAAGTAAAGTCTGATGCTGTAAAGAACAATACTGAATAGGAACCTGGAATGTTAGGTCCATGAATCAGGGTAAATTGGAAGTGGTCAGACAAAGACAAAGATGGCAAGAGTGAACACTGACATCTTAGGAATCAGTGAACTAAAGTGGATGGGAACAGGTGAATTTAATTCAGATGACCATTATATCTACTACTATGGGTAAGAATCCCTTAGAAGAAATAGAGTAGCCGTCATAGTCAACAAGAGTCCAAAATGCAGTACTTGGGTGCAATCTCAAAAATGACAGAAATGATCTTGGTTTGTTTCCAAGGTAAACCATTAAGCATCACAGTAATCCAAGCCTATGCCCTAACCACTAAAGCCAAAAAGGCTGAAGTTGACCACTTTTATGAAGCCCTATAGCACCTACAACTAACACCAAAAAAGATACCCTTTTAATCACAGGGGATTGGAATGCAAAAGGAGGAAGTCAAGAGATACCCAGAGTAACAGGCAAGTTTAGCCTTGGAGTACAAAATGAAGCAGGGCAAAGGCTAACAGAGTTTTGTCAAGAGAACACGCTGGTCGTAGCAAACACCCTTTTCCAACAACACAAGAGTCATCCAACCAACTGTGGAAAATTCTTAAAGAGATGGGAGTACCAGACCACCTTACCTGTCCCCTGAGAAACCCGTACGTGGGTCAAGAAGCAATTGTTAGAACCTTATGTAAAACAATGGACTGGTTCAAAATTGGGAAAGGAGGATGACCAGGCTGTATATTCTCATGCTATTTCTTTAATTTCTGTGCAGAGTACACCGTGTGAAATACTGGGCTGGATGAATCACAAGCTGCAAGATTGCTGGGAAAAATTTAAACAACCTCAGATATTCAGATGATACCACTCTAATGGCAGAGAGTGAAGAAGAACTAAAGAGCTTCTTGATTAGGATGGAAGAGGAGAATGAAAAAAGCTGGATTAAAACTCAACACACAAAAATCTGTGTTGGCATCTGGTGATGCCATCAGTAATGGCATCTGGTCCCATCACTTCATGGCAAATAGAAGGAGAAAAAGCAGAAGCAGTGACAGATTTTATTTTCTTGGGCTCCAAAATCACTGCGGACAGTGATTATAGCCATGAAATTAAAAGACACTTGTTTCTTGAAGGAAAGCTATGAGAAGCCTAGATGGCATATTAAAAAGCAAAGACTTTGGGACTTCCCTGTTGGTCTCATGGCTAAAACTCCAAGCTCCCAGTGCTGGGTTTGATCCCTGGTCAGGGAACTAGATCCCACATACCATAAGTAAAGATCCTATGTGACACAAGTAAGACCCGGTGCAGCCAAATAAATAAATAAATATATATATAAAGCAAAGACATCACTTTACCGACAAAGGTCCATATAGTCAAAGCTATGGTTTTTCCAGTAGTCATGTAGTCACGAATGGATGTGAGAGTTTGGCCACTGAATGCTGAAGAATTGATGCTTATGAATTTTGGTGCTGGAGAAGACTCTTGAGAGTTCTGTGGACTGCAAGAAGAACAAACCAGTCAATCCTAAAGGAAATCAATCTTGAATATTCATTGGAAGGACTGATGCTGAAGCTGAAACTCCAATACTTTGGCCACCTGATGCAAAGAACTGACTCATATGAATTTTGGTGCTGGAGAAGACTCTTGAGAGTTCTGTGGACTGCAAGAAGAACAAACCAGTCAATCCTAAAGGAAATCAATCTTGAATATTCATTGGAAGGACTGATGCTGAAGCTGAAACTCCAATACTTTGGCCACCTGATGCAAAGAACTGACTCATCGGAAAAGACCCTGACGCTGGGAAAGAATGAAGGCAAAAGGAGAAGAGGGCGGCATAGGATGAGATGATTAGATAGCATTACTGACTCAATAGACATGAATTTGAGCAAACTCTGGGACATAGTGAAAGACAGGGAAGTCTGGTGTGCTGCAGTCTATGCGGTTGCAAAGAGCTGGACATGACTTAGCAACTGAACAACAACAGTAGAAGTAATATATAAACAGATGAACTAATTCTGTGAAGAATAAATACATAAGCCATAAATAATAATCAAGAAAAGAAGAAAGCACAAATACAAGCCAAGAAATGAGAAGTTAGACATAACCACAGTACAAGGACATTTTACACATTTTTAAAAGAATTACTCATACAACTCTATTCAAATCATTTTAAAGACCTTGAAGGAATGGAAAACATCCTAGGAAAACATAATTTACCAAAACTCGAAAACAGCAAAGTTCATATAGACCAATTTCCATGGAAGAAACAGAAAATGTTATGAAAAGCTAATTTCCTCCAAAAGCACTGGGCCATTATGATTTCACGGGGAAGTCTACTAACACTGAAAGGCAGATGATTTGATGCTGTTCTTATTTTTCTGAGCCTAGACAAAAGTGGAACACTTTCAAATTCCTTTTATGAAGTATCATATTGATACCAAGATCTAACAAAGATTCCACAAGAAAAAGGAAATGATAAAGAACAATTTTTACTTATATATATTAATATAAAATCCTAAATAAAATATTAGCAAACAGAATCCACAATTATGTGGAGTTTATTCCAAAAATCATTCAATACATTCAAATCATTAATACAATCAAACATTGTGAATCTAAGGAGAAAAATCATATCATCATTTTCAGAGATCCCAGAGAACCATGTGACACAATTCAATACCCATTCTTTATTAAAAGAATTCAGGAGAAGAGGAATATATGGTTTCTCCCTTAATATAATTATGTGTATGTATATGTATTTATATTTGTATATGTATGTATATGTATTTATATTTGCATCTTCCCAAATCCAGCACTTCACTTAACTGGGGAAACACTAGCAGTGTTTTTATGCTAAAATCACAAGTGTACTCTCTCCACTACAAATTAACATTATAGTTAAGGTAGCAGAAGCACTGTGAGTAGAAAAGAGAAAGAAATTACAATTGGAATGGAGGAAGTAAAGCTGTCATTACTTACAGATAAGACTGTATAGTCAGAAAACCCAAGAGAATCAATAGAAAACAATTACAAACAGGAGAACTCAGCAAGGTAGCAGGATTAAAATTAATTCTAGAAATCATTCAATTTAGACGATGTACAGAAGAGAAGTCCATTTATCATAACAACAAAAAGACAAAATATTGTCTTGGTCTGTTGGGGTTGCTATAACAAAACTCCACAGACTCAGACTATAAGCCAACCAAAACTTACTATTCACAGTTCTGGAGGCTGGGAAGTCCAAGATGAAGGCACTCATAGATTTTTATGTCTGGTGAGGGCCTGCTTCCTGGTACATAGACAGCCCTCTTCTCACTCTCACATGGCAAGAGTGGCAAGGGAGTTCTCTTGGGTCTCTTTTACAAGGGCACTAATCTCATTCATGAGGGCTCCAACCTCATGATCTAATCACCTGCTAAAGGTCCTACCTGCAAACAGTATCACCTTAGGTTTCAACATATAAATTCGGAGGATGGGGGCAAACATAAACATTCAGTCTACATAGAAACAAACTTATCAAGAAATGTTTAAGAGCTTCAAGAGAAAACATTTATAACACTCTGAACAAACAGAACAGGCAGGGACAAATAGAAAGGCACCCCATTTTCTTAAGAAGACTAAAAATTATAAAGATATAAAGTTAATTTCTAAATTTAGTATAAGCTAACTAAAAATACCATTTTTTCTTTCTCTGAAACTAGACAAGCTGATTTAGAGTTCAAATGGAAAAATAACAAACAAGCACAACCAGGATATCTCTGAAAAGGAAGAATAATGATGGAGGACTATTGCCACAATAATTGTCTGTAAAAAAACAAAATGAATATTTAGATACCCAAACTCAGCTATAGTCTATGGTCAGCTGAGAGGTTCTGTGCTCTGGGTCAGGCTCTGTTGATGTCACTGCTAGTTCATGTGTTTGCACTAAGTTGGTGGCTTGGCTAGAGGTTGGTTGCTATAGGCTGCCTTGGCTCGGAGGCCCAGGCTCATTTCTAAATGTCCCTCATTGTAGTAGGCTAGCCTGGGTATGTTCTCATAGCAGTGGTTGGGGGTCCAAGTGAGGAAGCAGAATATGCAAGAGCTTTCTCAGGTCTCTGCTTTTATTAAGTTTACTACTATCCTGTTGGCTGAAGTAAACTGTATGGCCAAACTCAGTCGGTATGGGAGGGTACTACCAAAGGGTATGGAGACACATGAAAAATTGGAGTCATTAATCCAATCTATCTCAGAAGTACAAATCAAAATCTAGAATCCATAAAAGAAAACATGGATAAATTTGTTTACATAAAGTAAAATTTGCTTGGAAAAAATACAATGGAAAAATCAAAAGAACAACAAACAGGGAAAAAAATATTAACAACTGATATCATTCACAAAAGTCTAACCTCTCTAATTTAATAAGCTTTTAGAAATCGAGGAAAGGTGACTAATCCAACAGAAAAAAAACAGAGCATATAAACAGACAACTCACAGAAAAAGACAAAAATGACCCTTAAACATATAAAAAGATGCTCAATGTCACTCATTATAAGATAAATATAAATTAAAACTACAGTGAGATACCATTTCTAACCTATCACATTTTCAAAAACTTGAAACTTTTTAATAATATACACTTCTGAGTGAGGTTGTGGTGAAACATAAACTCATATATGAATGGTAAGTGCCAAATGGTACACCTATGGAGGGAAATTTTGGCAAAGTTACAAATGTGATTCTTACAGCTAATTCTATGGATGTATATCTGCATACATATGAAATGTCTATTCATCATGACACCATTTCTAATACCAAAGGACTGAAAATACCCTGAACATTTATAAGTAGGGTACTGCAGTCATTAAATAAACGATTATACATCCACATAATGTAATAGTTTGAGGAAATACTCTATCTTTGCACTTCCATAGAGTGTCTATGTACTGGAAACTTTCTAATGCTCTGATATGTAAGGACCTGCAGGATTTATCAAGTGAAAAAAGCAACATGTATAACTATATATATATAGACTATGTTAACTTTGTGTAAGAAAGAGGGAGATGGAACAGGATATACATTTATACTTGTTTGTAAGTGCATAAAGAAACACCAGAAGAATTAAAAAAAACTGGTAACTGTGGGCAGTGTATATGGTGGCAAATGGGTAGAATGGAGAAAGGTTAAGTGACAATCCTCAACTTATAATTTTTATATAAGTTTGCTTTCAAAATGCATGTGCATTATCTATTCAAAAAGAAATTAAAATATTCACAATAGTAACAAAAATCAGGGGATAAAGCTACTAGAAATTAAATTAGTAAAATACATAACAATTCAAAGAAAAAACTTTAAACTCTTAATAAAGAGCACAGCTAAAAGGTGAACTGAACAAATGAGAACATTCCATACTCTTGGATGGGATGAGTAAATATTTTGATGGTGTCAACTCCCCTAAATTAATCTATAAATTTAGTGCAATCCTAATAAAAATTACAGTTGATTTTTTGAAGAGCTCAATAAACTCTTTTTAAAATTTATGTGGATAGTTAAGACAACCCAAAAGAAGACTAAAGAGGAGGGACTTGCCCTATCAGATTTAAGATACATTATAAAATATTAAAAACAAGGTGGCATTAGTGCAAGAACAGAAACAATCTATTTGTATATGTTTCATAATATATGAAAAAGGTGGTATGGCAAATCAGTGAAAAAGTAAGGACTGCTTAGTATTTGGTGGTGGGAAATGTTGCTATGTGGAAAAAATAAAATTTCATACCTACCTATCACCACATATGAGATGGATTCTAAATGGATTAAAACCATGAAAGGTAAAACTATAAAGTTAATAGAAAAAAAAAAAAACAGGAGAATATCTTTGTAACTTAGGAGGAGGGAACTACTTTTTAAGTACCCCACACCCAAACCCAAAATCATAAAGCAAAAGTGTGAAGAATTTGATTATAGTAAAATTAACAGTTTCTGTTCAAAGATGGCCATTATGGGCAAAGTTAAAACAAGGGAAGAATATTAGTCCCCTAAAACTGACAGAGGACTAATAGCTAGACGATATATGGAACTCTAGCAGATCAACAGGAAAGAAAGGAACCCTGATAGAAAAATGGGCCAACAATACAAGCAGGCAATTTACAGAAGAGGTATTTAAATACATCTAAAGAGATGCTAAAAAACTAATTAGTGGGAATTCCCCAGTGGTACAGTGGTGAGGATTCTCTACTTTCACTGCTGATGGTGCAGGTTCAATCCTTGGCCAGAAACTAAGATCCCACAAGGTGCTCGACAGTAGCCACCCCCAAATTAATTATTAATCAGAGAAATGTAAACTAAAACAAGGTAAGATATTACTTTACACCTATTAGACCAGCAAAAACTAGAAAGCTGGAAAATGTCAAGTGTCAGCCAGGATGGAGGGGTCCAGGAATCTTTGTACACTTATGGTAAAACTGGACTGGTGTAGCCATCCCAGAGGACCATTTAGTAGTATTGGTATTCTTAGTTAAACTACGTATGTGCACATTATGATGCAATCATTCTGTTCCTGAGTATATATTTCAAAAGAAATTCTTATACAGGCCAATAAGGAGACATGTACAAGGATGTGCATCACAGTATTATTTGTGGTATCATGGAGCTGGAAGCAATCTTGCTGTCCATCACTGGGGTACTATTCAAGAAAAATGTGGTGAAGGCATATTGTGGTTAGCATGGTGGTGGTGGTTTAGTTTCAAAATCATGTCCAACTCTTTCAACCCCATGGACTGTAGTCAGCCAGGCTCCTCTGTTCATGAGATTCTCCAAGCAAGAATACTGGAATGGGTTGCCATTTCCTTCTCCAGGGGATCTTCCCGATCCAGGGATTGAACCAGAATCTCCTGAATTACAGGCAGATTCTTTACCAACTGAGCTATGAGGGAAGCATGAGCAGTTTCTAATTATATTAGCATGAGCAGTGGTTAGCATGAACAGTTTCTAATTGCATTAGATGTATATACAGCAATATGGATAGTTTAAAAACAAAAGGCTGAATGAAAAAAAAGTAAGAAACAGAATGAAATGCCATTTATATAAAACAAAAACACATCGATAGAAAGCATTCTCCACAGTGGGACAACCTGATGTTATGTGCTCCTGAGAAGATACAATATGAAGTAAATGACACCCTCTATGTACTGTTATTGCTGAAATTATTTAACCTGAATCTAATCATGTGGAAAGAGGTGAATCCAGATATTCTGTGGGACACTCTATAAGAAACTGACCTGAACTTTTGAAAAGTTATCAGTGTAATATCAAATGCACACAAAATATAGGGTACTATTCTAGATTAAAAGTGGCTAAAGTGTTACAAATGCAATGCACAAACCGTGATTAGATACTGGGATCAAAAAAGTCAGAGATAGAGAAGTTCTATATAGTCAGCAAAAACAAGACCAGGAGCTGACTGGCTGAGATCAAGAACACCTTATTGCCAAATTCAGACTTAAATTGAAGAAAGTAGGGAAAACCACTAACCCATTCATGTATGACCTAAATAAAATCACTTATGATTATACAGTGGAAGGGACAAATAGATCTAATCAAGGGATTAGATCTAACAGATAGAGTGCCTGAAGAACTATGGAGAGAGGTTTGGGACACTGTACAGGAGGCAGCGATCAAGACCATTCCCAAGAAAAACAAATGCAAAAAGGCAAAATGGTTGTCTGATGAAGCCTTACAAATAGCTGAGAAAAGAAGAGAAGTGAAAGGCAAAGGACAAAAGGAAAGATACACCCATTTGAATACAGAGTTCCAAAGAACTCTGAGTGGAGAGATGTCCACTGGCAGATGAATGGATAAGAAAGCTGTGGTACATATACACAATGGAATATTACTCAGCTATTAAAAAGAATGTATTTGAATCAGTTCTAATGAGGTGGATGAAACTGGAGCCTATTATACAGAGTGAAGTAAGTCAGAGAGAAAAACACCAATACAGTATATTAATGCATATATATGGAATTTAGAAAGATGGTAACGATGACCCTATATGTGAGACAGCAAAAGAGACACAGATGTAAAGAACAGACTTCTGGACTCTGTGGGAGAAGGCGAGGGTGAGATGATTTGAGAAAACAGCATTGAAACATGTGTATTATCATATGTGAAAGGGATCGCCAATCCAGGTTTGATGCATGAGACAGAATGATAAGGGCTGGTGCACTGGGATGACCCTGAGGGATGAGGTGAGGAGGGAGGTGGGAGGGGGGTTCAGGATGGAGTACACATGTATACCCATGGCTGATTCATGTCAATGTATGGCAAAAACCACTATAATAATGTAAAGTAATTAGCCTCCAATTAAAATAAATTAATTAAAAAAAAAGAAGAGGTGGCAAGAATACACAGAAGAACTATACAAAAAAGATCTTCATGTCCCAGATAACCATGATGATGTGATCACTCACCTAGAGCCAGACATCCTGGAATGCAAAGTCAAGTGGGCCTTAGAAAGCATCACTATGAACAAAGCTAGTGGAGTGATGAAATTCCAGATGAGCTATTTCAAATCCTAAAAGATGATGCTGTGAAAGTGCTGCACTCAATATACTGTGAAGCTGGAAAACTCAGCAGTGGCCACAGGACTGGAAAAGGTCAGTTTTCATTCCAATCTCAAAGAAAGGCAATGCCAAAGAATGCTCAAACTACTGCACAATTGCATTCATCTCACACACTAGCAAAGTAATGCTCAAAATTCTCCAAGCCAGACTTCAACAGTACGTGAACCAAGAACTTCCAGATGTTCAAGCTGGATTTAGAAAAGGCAGAGGAACCAGAGATCAAATTGCCAACATCCATTGGATGATCAAAAAAGCAAGAGAGTTCCAGAAAAACATCTACTTTGGCTTTATTGACGATGCCAAAGTCTTTGACTGCATGGACCACAACAAACTCTGAAAAATTCTTAAAGAGATGGGAATTCTAGATCACTTGACCTGCCTCCTGAGAAATCTGTATGCAGATGAGGAAGCAACAGTTAGAACTGGACATGGAACAACAGACTGGTCCAAATCTGGAAAGGAGTACGTCAAGGCTGTATATCGTCACCTTGCTTATTTAACTTATATGCAGAGTTCATCATGGGAAATGCCAGGCTAGATGAAGCACAAGCTGGAATCAAGATTGCCAGGAAAAATATCAATAACCTCAGATACGCAAATGATACCACCCTTATGGCAGAAAGTGAAGAACTAAAGAGCCTCTTGATGAAGGAGAAAGAGGAGAGTGAAAAAGTTGGCCTAAAACTCAACATTCAGAAAACTAAGATCATGGCATCTGGTCCCTTCACTTCATGGCAAATAGATGGGAAAACAGTGGAAACAGTGAGAGGCTTTATTTTGGGGGGCTTCAAAATCACTGCAGATGGTGACTGCAGCCATGAAATTAAAAGATGCTTGCTCCTTAGAAGAAAAGCTATGACCATCCGAGACAGTATATGAAAAAGCAGAGACATTACTTTACCAACAAAGGTCTGTCTACTCATGTATGNGAACTTCCAGATGTTCAAGCTGGATTTAGAAAAGGCAGAGGAACCAGAGATCAAATTGCCAACATCCATTGGATGATCAAAAAAGCAAGAGAGTTCCAGAAAAACATCTACTTTGGCTTTATTGACGATGCCAAAGTCTTTGACTGCATGGACCACAACAAACTCTGAAAAATTCTTAAAGAGATGGGAATTCTAGATCACTTGACCTGCCTCCTGAGAAATCTGTATGCAGATGAGGAAGCAACAGTTAGAACTGGACATGGAACAACAGACTGGTCCAAATCTGGAAAGGAGTACGTCAAGGCTGTATATCGTCACCTTGCTTATTTAACTTATATGCAGAGTTCATCATGGGAAATGCCAGGCTAGATGAAGCACAAGCTGGAATCAAGATTGCCAGGAAAAATATCAATAACCTCAGATACGCAAATGATACCACCCTTATGGCAGAAAGTGAAGAACTAAAGAGCCTCTTGATGAAGGAGAAAGAGGAGAGTGAAAAAGTTGGCCTAAAACTCAACATTCAGAAAACTAAGATCATGGCATCTGGTCCCATCACTTCATGGCAAATAGATGGGAAAACAGTGGAAACAGTGAGAGGCTTTATTTTGGGGGGCTTCAAAATCACTGCAGATGGTGACTGCAGCCATGAAATTAAAAGATGCTTGCTCCTTAGAAGAAAAGCTATGACCATCCGAGACAGTATATGAAAAAGCAGAGACATTACTTTACCAACAAAGGTCTGTCTACTCATGTATGGATGTGAGAGTTGGACTATGAATGCTGAGCACTGAAGAACTGATGCTTTTGAATTGTGGTGTTGGAGAAGACTCTTGAGGGTCCCTTGGACTGCAAGGAGATCCAACCAGTCCATCCTTGGGGAGATCAGTCCTGGGTGTTCATTGGAAGGACTGATGCTGAAGCTGAAACTCCAATACTTTGGCCACCTGATGTAAAGAACCGACTTATTTGAAAAGATCCTGATGCTGGGAAAGATTGAAGGCAGGAGGAGAAGGGTACAACAGAGGATGAGATGGTTGGATGGCATCACTGACGTGATGGACATGAGTTTGAGTAGGCTCCAAGAGTTGGTGACGGACAGAGAGGCCTGGCATGCTGCAGTCCATGGGGTCACAAAGAGTTGGACACAACTGAGTGACTGAACTGAACTGAAGAACATTTTGGGGTTAACTGGAAAATCTGAATATAGAGTATCATTTATGATATTATGGAATTAGTAAGTTTTCTTAGGTGTGATAATGGTACTGCAGTTATGTAGGAAAATGTCCTTATTCTACAAGATATGTGCTGAAGTTTTTAGGGGTGAGGAGGTGTTATACTGCCTGCAAGAAAATGTACACATACACATATAAAGAAAAGTAGAGCAAATCTGGCAAAATATTAAGAGTATACTCTTTCATTGCACTACTTTTTCAATAGTTCTGAATTTTGAAAAATGGAAAAATGAAAATTTGGGGGAAATACATGCATGTAAAACAATATGCATTTTGTAAGAACACATAAAAAGAAAAAGATATGCATAAAAGACTTTAAAATGGTTATCTACATGAGGGAAATAAGAGTGGGAAGTAGAGATGAAAAATAATGTAAAAACAACAAAACCTCTCCCTAAAGTAACATATACTCATTGAATACATGGAAAACACAGAAAAGTACAATGAAGAAAACTATATTCATTGATAACTTCATTTTCCCTGTCAGTTTTCAAAATGTGGTACCTGGGTTTGCAGCAGCAGCTTCATCATCATCATCATCATTGAGAACTTGTTAGAAATGTAAATTCCTGGGCTCTACTACAGACTTAACTAAAATACAATTCTGGGTGTGGGGCCCACCAACTGGTATTTTAATAAGCTTTCCCAAGTGATTCTGCTGCTGGCCAAATTTGAGAACCATTTAGACACCATTAATTTTGTTACAGATACTGACAGTCTTTCTTAAAAAATATGAACTACTTCAGGCATACAAATAAGTATGAAGAATAACACAACACACACCCATGTACCTAGTACTCAGATATAATATTAGAGAAACAGTTGCTAAGTCCCTGTCAATTTCTCTCTCATGTTTTTCCCTTGTTTTCTTCCCCAGAGGTAATCTCAGGGCTACTGAGGTGCTGCCTCCTGGGCTGGGAGTACTAAACATCCTTACCAAATAAAACACTCTCTACTTTCAGGTTGTGACAAATTTTTTAGTCAACATAATCACCATTCTGCATTTGGTGTTTAATTCCTTTGTTTTAAAAATATTGTTTATGTATCTATATAGTAGATAATATAGTGAATTGTTTTCTAGCTTAAAAAACCCATATAAATGGTCTCACACTTCATGTATCCTTTCACAACTTGCATTTTATCACAGCATTATGTTTTGAGATTTATGTGTATTGGTATACCCAACTTTGCTTCGATTTTTTTCACTGCTGTATATAGTACTCTGTTGTGTGGCTGTACAACTATTTACTTATCCTCCTCTTGGTGAACTTTTAGATTGTTCATTTTCTCTATTACTAACAGTTCTGCAATGAATACTTTTTTTTTTTTACTGCTTAAAAAATTATTTTGCAATGAATATTCTTGCACATGCCTCCTTGTGTATATGTGTTAAGAATTTCTCTAGGACTTAATGTATATATGTGCACATCTCTAACAGAATTGCTGGGTTCCAGGGCCATCTTCAACTATTTGGATTATTTCTTTTATTTTTTTCTGATTACTTGTTTTGTGAAGCAGTAGTACCAATTTTCATTCCTATCAAAGACTTCATACAGTTTTCCCCCATGGTTTGTGCATTTAGGACTTTGTTTAAAAAGTCCTTCCACTGTCCTAGGTCACAAAGATATTCTCTACCATCTCATGTGGAAACAAATAGGGATCCAGTTTACTCTTTCTTGTTATGGTAAGCGAAATTTTCCAGTGCTATCTACTAAAATGTCCATTTCCCATTGATCTGTTGTGTAGGCCTGTAAACTTACCCATTTAACAAATATTTGCTGAAGCCTGCCTTGTCTTGTGCTGGGTCTTGCAGAGGGCTCAAAGATATAGGCCATTAGTCTCAGGGAATTTGCTCTCCTGTGGAGATACAGCAACATCAATGATTACCGTACTGAGATAAATGCAACAAGGTGCTCTGAGTTTTTAACCAAGCTGGGAAAGTTCAAAGAAGCGACAAGAGTTAAGTCTTAAAGAATTTGCTAATGCAAAGGGGAAGGTGAAAGTGGCCGGGTCTGGTTTGGGGTCCAGAGTTGTGTTTCTCTAGGGAAAAGAGTTTAGATGCCGTCCATGGATGTAGTGGCAGTGAGTCCTGTGTATGTAAGGGGTAGGAATAGGCAGAGGGAGTCCAGGAACATATCTTTGGGATAGAGAAGCTTGGCCTCACCCCAAAGTTTAGGCTAGAGGAAGAGCCGTCACTGGAACTAAATTATCAGGAAAAAGACATTTTCAGACATAATTATTTTTTTTACGGGGAGACTTTATTCTCCAGCCAGGTCAGGAGTTCCCCGAGATGGTTTCTTAAGAAACCCTCACTTGCCCCTACTCCAAAGATAAATCCATTCCCTCCAGCAGATGCCGCTCTGGAACCTGAGGGAAGGAGGGAGGAGGAGGAGGAAAAGAAAGCAAATGGGTGGGAGAGACTTCCAGTTGTCCGGGTTCCTGGGCCTGGCCGTAGATCTTTGCTAATGCAGAAAGAGCTCCGAGTGGGTCCCTCAGGGTTTGTCTGGGACCCTGCATGCCGGGATGGTTGCGGGGAGTAGCTAGTCATTTCAGGTGGGTATACGCTGCAAAACATGTGACCCAGGCGGCCATTTTCTCACACCCTGCCCGTCGCCATCTTCCATTGTAGACAAAGACACCGACCCCCCACCCTTGTCTGATGCGGCCCTGGAGAAAGCTTGGTCACTAAGATTCGAGAACACACGTATTTAGGCCCAGGCAGAGGCCCGCAGACAAGAACTGGGCTTACAAGTAGGTTATATGGCCACACCAGCCGATGAACCGCTGCCCCTCCCTCTTCCCCACCTCCCCCTCAGCTATAACCTTACCTTAATGCGCAGCCGGGAGGCGGGGCCAGCGGGGCCGCGGGGAAGGGACGGGCGGGCGCGAACGGTCAATCCGAAGCTCCACCCCCGGGGACGCTCAAAGTACTGAACCGGCTCTCGGCGAGACCGGGATCCGGAAGTCGAAGACTAGCGGCTCGAGCGCAGCCCCTGGGCCAACAGTGTTTTCCTGTCTTCTTTCCTCAGAGCTCCGCCGGAAGTGGAGGTAAGAAACGACTCTCTCTTTTTTTTTTTTTTTTTTTTGTGATGAGAGCTCACTTAGCCGGCCGCGCGGAAAGGATCAATTGTTTGCGGTGAAACCAAAGGTTCCCTCAGCCTGGAACAGAGAGGTAAAGAGTCGGGTTACTTTCAGGGTAGAAGGGCCTGAATGAGAGACAGGGATTGCTCGGCACGTGGACATAACGCCCAAACTCATTCTTGCGGGTAGAGGGACACGGACCACCTTATCTAGATAGGCATAGACCCCTGTGTGTGTATTAGTCGCTCAGTCATGTCCGACTCTTTGCAATCCCATGGACTGTAGCCCGCCAGATTCCTCTGTCCATGGAATTTTCCAGGCAAGAATACTGGAGTGGGTTGCTCTTCCCTTCTCCAGTAGACCCCTGGACACCGTTTATGGAGAGTTACAGACCCCGCTTATGTGGAGAAGTGTGGAGTGCCCTCCCCCTTTAGGGTAGTGAGGCTCCATTCCGCACTTTCCCAGTGTAGATAGGCGTGGGCACCCCAAAGGTGTGGCGACATCGACACTCCCCCATAAAGAGATATAGCTTCCCTTCTCACGAGGCTGAACCGCGCAGATTTCTACTGACAGGTCCACTTCGGCGCACCTTTTCCCTTATGACAGAGGCTGTGATGTCTTTACCCCCACCCCCGCCCGACCACTAGAACAGAAGAGCTAATAAACAGTTGAGTGAACCTCTTTCCCTTAGCGTCAAGACCTAGAGACCTCCCTACCTTGCCCCTGTGTAAACTAATTGACTGATGCCCTGCGACCATTCCTGCAGAAGTGCTAGACCACCCCTCCCTAAGTGTTTCGAGGCACAAGCCTCAGCCCACAGAGAACCATGCAGATATACCCCTTCTAGGCTAGAGTGAGTACCCATTGAGGAAAGTCAGGCCTGATCACCTTCTTCTCAGGCACTGGCTTACTGAATTTGTTAAGGCTTGACCCACCAAAAATGCCCTGCAGCAAATAGCAGCAGGCCTTGACCAATGAAGAGAGAGAACTGCCTCTTCTGGGTCCCCTGGGGAAGAGGGACTCAGATTTATTATTCTTTTTAGGTAGACATAGATCATTCCTTCTCCCCTGCCCTTCCAAGGATCTAGAATCACCAACTGTAGGAAAGGAGAGACCTCAAAGGAGCAGAGAGGTGCCTTGCAATATTGAGAGGCAGTGACATCACTTATCACCCCACAGTGCAGTGCATATGGGCTCCCCCTTATCCAAGGTAGAGGAGTTCAGACCTTTTTCTCTCCATCCAGGGAAAAAAAAAACCCATAGGAAACCATCCCTCCCACCCCCATGTAGAGAACCAGAGGTCCTTTTCCTTCAGTGTTACCAAACTGATGACTTCAACAGGTATGCAAGATAAGCAGATGATGCCCCTCCCACCTCCCTGGAAACGTCTAGAATAGCCCACTGCAGGCAAGGTGCAGGCCCTGTTCATGGAAAGCTGAATAATTCCCCCTTTTGTTAGCATGGCACTAATGAGCTAATGTCATCTTGTAGTGGAGGTAGGCATATCAGTCCCATCCCATGGCCCTCCCTAGGGTAAAGAGACTCAAGACACCCCCCTCCGCCTCCCCGCCGCAACACAAATGTACAGACCTGTGCTCCTCTTGCATGCAACAATTTTTCCAGTTCCTCTGTATCCTGGAGTAGAGTGACAAAAGGCATTCTGCTCTCTCTGCAATCAAGGAATCTGCCAAGGAACAGACCCCAGCCATATATACAGGCACAGATTTTTTTCCCTCTCTCCACCAAGATTTTGCACTGATCTCAGTCCACATAGACATACAGAAAAAAAGCTCTATTCAGAGGTCCCTTATCCCCTAGGATATGTCTCCCCCCTCACCTCACTCCTAGGATAGATGAAACATAGAACTCCCTATTTGGGAAAAAGCGATGTGTGTAGAAACAGATTGTCCTTGCATACCCCTCTCCCTTTAGAGTAAAGTTTAGAGCTAGTCCCTTACCTAAGTTATATACAGGGTGGAGGATTGAGGACCCAGGATCCCATCTGATGCATTGAGGCACTGACTCCACCCAGGAAGAGAGGTTTACACCTACCTTCCCTATATTATTATTAATAATTACATTCAGCCATACCAGACACCAGCTCCAGTATAACCCCTTCATTCAAATTCCTCTAATTGTTAGGGCTTCCTTATCATGTTCTTTAACGTTTTATTTTGCCTTCAGGGGGCTTAGAAGGGAGCCTGTGGCATTGTGGTTCCCCGCTTTGTCTTCAAATTGTTTTTTCTCCCATTCCGACAGGAAACAAAAGCCTGAAGATTTGAATCTATCTGCTTTCAAGTTAGTTATCATGATGAAACTTAGACACAGTGAGTTTCTTTTACTGCTCCTTCCCAGTCCTAAGCTTTAATAAATACAGTATTTCAAGGCAGCTTTAAAAAATTGCCCAGTATAAACCAGATCATTCAGTCTGTCTTTTATGTATGGTATTATTGTTGTTTTCCCTCATGTTATCCCCCATACCCATTTTACAGATAAGGAAACCAAGGCTCAGCAAGGTTAAGTGACTTGATCAAGAGACTGTGGGTGAATAGTGGTAAATACCATATTACACTGCTGGTAACCCTAACACAGCTTAGCATTTTTCTTTATTATAAATTGTACCTATAAGTTGGTATCATAGATTGTGCCAGTGGTTAAGAAGATCGACTGTGGAGCCAGACTGGGTTTGAATCTCAGTTCTTCCACTTACATGTGTGTGGCCTTGGGCAAGTTACTTAACTTCATTCTCCTTATCTACAAAATGGGTGGAAGTGGGGTGGAGGAAGAGGAGAATAGTAATAGTTACTATTTAATAAAGAAATAAAAAGAAATAATATTTGCCAAATAGTGTTGTGAAGATTTCAATTCAGTTCATTCGCTCATTCACGTCCAACTCTTTGTGACCCCATGGACTGCAGCATGCCAGGCCTCCCTGTCCATCACCAACTCCCAGAGTTTACTCAAACTCATGTCTATTGAGTCAGTGATGCCATCCAACCATCTCATCCTCTGTCATCCCATTCTCCTCCCACCTTCAATCTTTCCCAGCATCAGGGTCTTTTCAAATGAGTCAGTTCTTCACATCAGGTGGCCAGAGTATTGGAGTTTCAGCTTCAACATCAGTCCTTCCAATGAACACCCTGGACTGATCTCCCCCAGGATGAACTGGTTGGATCTCCTTGCAGTCCAAGGGACTCTCAAGAGTCTTCTCCAACACCACAGTTCAAAAGCATCAATTCTTCAGTGCTCAGCTTTCTTTATAGTCCAATTCTCACATCCATACATGACTACTGGAAAAACCATAGCCTTGACTAGACGGACCTTTGTTGTCAAAATAATGTCTCNTCAACTGCAATTCCATCACCTCCACTAGCTTTGTTCATAGTGATGCTTCCTAAGGCCCACTTGACTTTGTATTCCAGTATGTCTGGCTCTAGGTGAGTGATCATACCGTTGAGATTATCTGAGTTGTTATCTGGGTCGTGAAGATCTTTTTTTGTGGAATTTAATGCATTAAGATAGGAAGAACACTTAGAAGAGTGCCTTTCACATAATAAGCACTCTATTAAGTATTGGCTTAAAAGATTCAGCCTTCATTTCTCTTTGGAATTTAACCCTTCAGAGGTTGCGTACAGTGTTCTGCCACTGAATTGTTGTCTGACATCTCTTGAGCTATGGATTTTTCTTACTGTGACACAGTGTGGATAAATTGCTGTTTTTTCTGCCTTCAGGACTCCTTTTCCTTATCATCCTTTAATGGGCTACCTCTTGCCTGTTTTTCAGATTTTAACTTAGACATCACTTCCTCTGGAAATTCGTCCTATATATCACTTCCTCTGGAAATTGCTGCTGTTAACCACCTCCCTTGGTTTCCACTTGTCTGTGCACCCATATGAACCAGGGCTGTTAACTCTGTAGGTTAGGTCTGTCTCTTCTGCTGCTGCTAAGTCATTTCAGTCATGTCCAACCCTTTGCGATCCCATGGACTATAGCCCACCAGGCTCCTCTGTCCATGGTATTCTCCAGGCAAGAATATTGGAGTGGGTTGCCATGCCCCCCTCCAGGGGATCTTCTGGACTCAGGGATCGAACCCTTGTCTCCTGTGGCTCCTGTATTGCAGGTGGATTCTTTACCACTGAGCCACCAGGGAAGCCCCTGTCTTTTCTACCATGCTGTTAACTTCTCACTGACACCTGGTTTATGTTTTTGTCCCAAGGGCGCAGCATGACCAGGCATAGCTATTGGATACTTACTGTGTGTCAGGCACTAGAATGTCTCAGTAATGCTAACTTAATTCCTCTCCTTCCACCATGATGTTTATAGTCTAGAAGGAGAAGACAAATGTGATACATGGACTCTTCCCTTATAAGAGATAAGGCAAGGGTGGTAGGACAGATTTTGTGCTCCTCTGCCTTTATCCTGCCATAGCCCAAGGAGAAAATAGCATGTGGAAAGCACACTGGATAGACTGGATGAAAATTGTGCAACCCAGTGGCCTTGTATTCTGTGTGAATGGTGGCCCTGCCTATGTAGGGCTTGGTTAAAAAAAAATTCACTTACTTTATATAGTGATAAAAATTTCATCAAGAGTCGGGCTTTGGTTATGTCAGTACCAAAAACAAATAACCATTTCTTCAAGCAACACAAGACAAGTGAACAAAATTAGTTTGTACTGTAAGAACATCAAATACAAGATAATAATAGAATTTCTATTTTTTTAAATTAATTTTTATTGGTAACAATTATTGATAGTGATGAAAAAGACAATAATTAGCTGGTTAAATAGAGTATATGCATACAAAGGAACCCTGGCAATTAAAAGAAGTGAAGTAGTATGGAAAAACAGTTATACGGAAAGATCTCCAGGATTTGTTAAGTGAAAAAAGCAAGTTACTGACAGGAGTACATAGTAAAGTACCTTCCTTGGGAGAAAATGGGAAAATAAGAATATATATTTATATTTGCACAAAGAAACTGAATGATGCGTGACAGACTAATAAAGTGGTTTCTTGTGGTGAGAGGACTGCAGGGACTAGGGACAAGTGTGGGAGGGAGACCTCTGAGAATACACGTTTTTATTTATTTTTTATAATTTTTATTAGAGTATAGTTGATTTACAATGTGTTAGTTTCAGGTGTATAGCAAAGTGAATCAGTTATGCATATATCCACTCTTTTTTAGATTCTTTTCNTATAGCCCACCAGGCTCCTCTGTCCATGGTATTCTCCAGGCAAGAATATTGGAGTGGGTTGCCATGCCCCCCTCCAGGGGATCTTCTGGACTCAGGGATCGAACCCTTGTCTCCTGTGGCTCCTGTATTGCAGGTGGATTCTTTACCACTGAGCCACCAGGGAAGCCCCTGTCTTTTCTACCATGCTGTTAACTTCTCACTGACACCTGGTTTATGTTTTTGTCCCAAGGGCGCAGCATGACCAGGCATAGCTATTGGATACTTACTGTGTGTCAGGCACTAGAATGTCTCAGTAATGCTAACTTAATTCCTCTCCTTCCACCATGATGTTTATAGTCTAGAAGGAGAAGACAAATGTGATACATGGACTCTTCCCTTATAAGAGATAAGGCAAGGGTGGTAGGACAGATTTTGTGCTCCTCTGCCTTTATCCTGCCATAGCCCAAGGAGAAAATAGCATGTGGAAAGCACACTGGATAGACTGGATGAAAATTGTGCAACCCAGTGGCCTTGTATTCTGTGTGAATGGTGGCCCTGCCTATGTAGGGCTTGGTTAAAAAAAAATTCACTTACTTTATATAGTGATAAAAATTTCATCAAGAGTCGGGCTTTGGTTATGTCAGTACCAAAAACAAATAACCATTTCTTCAAGCAACACAAGACAAGTGAACAAAATTAGTTTGTACTGTAAGAACATCAAATACAAGATAATAATAGAATTTCTATTTTTTTAAATTAATTTTTATTGGTAACAATTATTGATAGTGATGAAAAAGACAATAATTAGCTGGTTAAATAGAGTATATGCATACAAAGGAACCCTGGCAATTAAAAGAAGTGAAGTAGTATGGAAAAACAGTTATACGGAAAGATCTCCAGGATTTGTTAAGTGAAAAAAGCAAGTTACTGACAGGAGTACATAGTAAAGTACCTTCCTTGGGAGAAAATGGGAAAATAAGAATATATATTTATATTTGCACAAAGAAACTGAATGATGCGTGACAGACTAATAAAGTGGTTTCTTGTGGTGAGAGGACTGCAGGGACTAGGGACAAGTGTGGGAGGGAGACCTCTGAGAATACACGTTTTTATTTATTTTTTATAATTTTTATTAGAGTATAGTTGATTTACAATGTGTTAGTTTCAGGTGTATAGCAAAGTGAATCAGTTATGCATATATCCACTCTTTTTTAGATTCTTTTCTGATGTTACTACTGTTGTTGAGTAGCCAGGCTCTGTCCACGGGATTTCCCAGGCAAAAATACTGGAGTGAGTTGCCATTTCTTTTTCCAGGGGATCTTCCCGACTCGGGGATCAAACCTGGGTCTCCTGCATTGCAGATAGATTCTTTACTGTCTGAGCCACCAGAGAAACCCCATTTTTTATAGTAGTGTGTATATGTCAGTCCCAATCTCCCAGTTTATCCCCCCACTTTCCTGCACTGGTGACTGTAAGTTTGTTTTCTACATCTGACATGGTTTTATTTTGGAACCATATGACTGTATTACCTGTTAAAGACATTTAAAAGATTTACAGCCATCAGTGATTGGTTGCATAGCTGTGTAATCCATCATAATGGCAGACTGTGCAAGCTGCACAGGGAGGGAAATGGGGTGGCCACTGAATGAAGAACCAAGTGGCATCAGTGTTTTGGAAGTCTCTGGGAGGTTGAACAAATGTGCTTGAAGATAGTTGAGAGGAATGTCTGAGACTATTTTTCTTTCAAATAATAAAACACACTCTCCTTTTTAATAGCCATTCAAAAATGTACAACAGTTGAAATTGTATTTGAACACTCTTTCTAGGGCTTCTGAGTAACCTTCCTAGATTTAATCATTATCATTACCATTTGGGTCCAGGGTATCTCTAGCCCAGGATATGGAGAGCTGTACCATGAAGCATCTCCCCTACCTTTTGCTGCTCAATATCAGTGAGAGTTGATAGATGGCGATATTGGTGCTCAGATTTACGAATATTCTTCAAGGTCATATAGGTAGGTAGTTATTGAACCAGAACAGAAACCTAGCTCTGGCTGGCTAAAAAATGGTAGCTGTTTTCTCTATGAAGCTATTAAAGAACAGTAACGGGCTCCTGGGTGTTGCATTGTTGTGAGTGGTGAATGCACCCCTACCTTCTTCCCTGTTCCTCTTCCCCTTCCTTCTCTCTGAAGCAGATGTTTTTTTCTCCTCTCTAAGTGATGTATTGTCTTTCATCGTGGTGCTCATTTTGCAGGGAAGTTAGGTCGATTTAAATTGTTGAGTAAAATGGCCAGACCTGGTTCATTCCAAGCCTCACATTCTTTTCATTGCAACGTGAATATTGTGGAAGAAAAGACTTGGGATCTGATTTTTTTGTTACAGGGAAATTCAGTCCATTTACTTTCATTATGATAACTAATATGTTTGGTCTGATTTCTACTATCTTATATTTTTTGTTTGTTTCTTCTTATTCCCTTATTACTTCTAAAAAGTTTAACAAGTTAAATCCTCCACCAGTACTTAAAATTATGTTGGTAATTGCATTCATATTTAAATCAAGTGTAACTACATTTCTGTATCACTTTATCATGTAACTAAATTTCTGTCACTTTATCATGTAACTAAATTTCTGTATCACTTTATCAAAGTTAAATAATAACTATTTTTATCCTACTCTTCCAAAGTGAGACCTTTAGCATGGTTTTATGCTTATTTTTGCTGATATACTTCCTCAGGTCATTTTTACCAGAAGGCGAATGCAGGTCGTAATCTTTCTACATCTGAAAATTTCCTTTACCTTCACATAAGAGTGATCTTATTGGTCAGTTGTAGAAATTTAACTTGGAATACTGTCCCTTGTCTCATTACTTTGTAATGATTATTCTTCTGTCTTAAGTGTTCAGAATTGTGGCTTTGAGAAGGCTGTCTGTTTCTCTCTCCTTTGCTGGGAATGCCTTCTATTTGGAAGTTTACAAGATTTTCTCTTTGTCTTTGGGGCTCAGAAATTTCATCAGTATATGTCCAGGGCATCATCTCATGACTCATGAAGTCGCTCAGTCGTGTCTGACTCTTTGCGATCCCGTGGACTGTAGCCCACTTGGCTCTTCTATCCATGGGATTCTCCAGGCAAGAATACTGGAGTGGGTTGCCATTTCCTTCTCTAGGGGATCGTCCTGACCCAGGGATTGAACCCAGGTCTCCTGCATTGCAGGCAGATGCTTTAACCTCTGAGCCNGGGATTCTCCAGGCAAGAATACTGGAGTGGGTTGCCATTTCCTTCTCTAGGGGATCGTCCTGACCCAGGGATTGAACCCAGGTCTCCTGCATTGCAGGCAGATGCTTTAACCTCTGAGCCATATGTGTCTTTTTTTGTTAATCTTGATGCGCCTGAATCCTGTTTTCAATTTAGAAAATGTTTATCTAGTATTTTAAAAAATAATTGCTTCTCCATTTGTATCTTTTCTCTTTCTGGAACTCTTCTTAATTTAGATACTAGCTCTCTTGAGTCCATTGTCCATTTTCTATATTATACTTTTCTTTGTATTTTTGTTCTGTTTTAAAGAAGTTTTTCCCTTGACCTTCTAGCATATTAATTTGGTTGTTAGTGATATTCCTTCTGTTTTTCACTACATTGATTGAATTTTTATTCAATATCAAGTTTTGGGAATCTTTTTCTTATACAGTTCCTTTGAAGTATCTTCTCGAATCTCCTTAAGAATAAGTAGTATTTAAATCCTCTGTTTCTTACAGTAACACTGCTTTGATGTGAACCACCTGATGTGATTGGGGAGCCTGTCCTCTGTCTGATAATCTCAAGCTGCTCCTATATTTGTTTGTATATCCTGACCTTCTAGAACCTCTTCCTATAGGAATTCCTTTAGCCCCTTTGCAAATGATGAGAATTATGGGATGCCATTCTTTCTAAGAGGTCAGTTGTGAAGGAGGTGACAGAAGGGACTTCTCATTGAAGTGGGGAGAGGCCTTTTACTTTCCTAGGCTTTGTTAAGGTGTGATTGTAGAAGGTGAGCTCTCTGCTCCTTAAATCAAAGAGAGGCTGCAGTTTGGCTGAGTAGTATAATTCCCTTGGGAGGCAATGGCATGAACAGGGTCAGCAGGAAAGGACAGTTCTCTCTCCAAGGGCTGAGGCATCTACTCTGGTTTAGCTGGGTGGGACTCCTCAGATCACTTCTCATGCTGCCAGCCCCCCATTTCAGCCTGGTGCCAAAATTGTTGAGCTGCCTCAGCTGGAAGTTGTAAGAGAGAAATTATAAGTGCATGTTCCTATTGCTCTCTTCACAGGATTCCCTTAAGAATTGTTTCAGTTTGCACTGGATATAATGTTTCAGGTATTCACTGAAATATTATATCCAGTACCTCTTCTGACACTGTAGCTGCCAGCTCTGTCTGTCTTGTGTGCCTAAAGAGACATGGTCTCTGAGGCTTCCTTAGATTCCCAGTGTTGCTTGACCTTCATTAAAGTTCAAAGAATGTTGGGTAGGTGGATGATGGCTTTTTTTTTTTTTTTTATAGAAAATAAAAAGCCAGGTAAAGTTTCCAAAGGCTGCAAGAAGGTAAGTTGGTACCACTCACAGGTAAGGTATATTCACTGTTGGGGACAAGGTTGGAAACAGGTTGCCCAACCCAGAAGAGGCCCACAAAACCAAGTAGATATTGGGTGACTCCAAATAGAGCACCACATTAGAATCAGCAGATTTGGCTTTCCCAAAAGCTATTTGAGTGGCTTCAGCAGAGAAGCAGCAACATTTATTAAGTTCCCACCACAAGCCATATACTGATTTGTGCTTAGTTTACCTTGATAGGGATTGTCATAATCTCATTTTTTTTAGATGAAGAAACTGACCCTCAATGAGAAAGTTCCTAGGTTCAAGGTAGCTCAGCTGGGACTTGAGTCTTAATTCCCAAGTCTCTATTACTCATGGAGAGGCAGGACTCAAACAGTCTTTGGCCCAGCTCCTGAATCTCCTGGTCAGGCTGGGAAAGTTGTGGATAAATAAGACTTGCATCAGAGCAGCAGTTCTTAAATTTTAGCATGGTTAAAGTTCTCAAACTTTAGCCCCCCAGAATCACCTGGAGTGTTGGTTAAAACACAGATTGCTTGAGTTTCTGATTTAGTGGGTCTCAGTGTCTGATAAGTACCCAGATGATGCTACTGCTGTTCCAAGGGCTGCACTTGGAGAGTTATTTAGTATTCCCTTGGCCTCTAGTTGGGAAACCTTTCTACTTACTGCCCCCCTTTCCTGGTATTCTTTACTTAGTCCCTGCCTAGCTAGGGGAAGAAGGGTCTCTCTGGTCATATGGACAGACTTCTGGGGACAGAGCCCTTTTTGTTTGCTTCTCTCCTCTTTCATCCCACAAATCTACTTATGAGCAGCTTTAAACCGCAGCCCCGCCCCCGCCCCCAGAATGGTGATTTCTATGGGTTCATTAACTCTTCCTTTTTTTTTTCTCTTGTTTGGCAACCAGCCTGCAAAGCAGAATGGGAAGAAAGCAGCCACCAAAGTGGCCTCCTTTCCCCAGTTTGTCCGCTCCAATGATCACGCCAGTCGGGAGGCTGAGTTAAAGAAGAAGAGGGTAAGCCCTTTCCCTTGGGGGAGAGAGAGGACCTGACTTGACTGCCAGGTCCATGGAAATGTTGAAAGGCAAAGGCCAGAATTGTTAGGGTTGTTGAGGCTGTTTGTGGCAAGGAAAGAAAGGGCAGTTGCTTTGATACTTGATTTAGTGTCTCCATTTGCTCACCTCCCAGTTCATGGCTGTCTGGGTTTTTGTTCTCACTGCTCCACTGGAATGACACTGCCAGTCTCACCAGCATATTCTCTGACATCAGACTCATGGATTGCTTTCTTCCCTCATCTTATTCAATTCTCAGCATTTGAGACCATGCTTTAAAAAAAATTTATTTGTAATTGAAGGATAATTGCTTTACAGTATTGTGTTGGTTTCTGCCCACACATCAGCATGAATTAGCCATAGGTATACACATGTCCCCTCTCTCTTGAACTTCCCTGCCACCTTCCACCCCATCCCACCCCTCTAGAGCCCTGGTTTGAGTTCCTGAGTCATACAGCAAATTCCCATTGGCTATCTATTTTACATATGCAGGCTTTTTTTTTGAAACACTGTCACTTTGGTTTTCCTGTCATCTCTCTCTCCTGGATGTCCTTCTTCCTTTTCTCTAGTTTCTTTTGCTGTTCTTTATAGGATGGAATATCCCAGTCAGTTCATTTCAGTTCAGTTCAGTCACTCAGTCGTGTCTGACTCTTTGTGACCCCATGGACTGCAGTATGCCAGGCTTCCCTGTCCATCACCAACTCCTGGAGCTTGCTCAAACTCATGTCCATCGAGTCGGTGATGCCATCCAACCATCTCATCCTCTGTCGTTCCAGGGACTATTTTCCCCCCCTCTCTGGTCTGATCTCTCTCAGCTTTATATACTTTCCTTGTATTAAGTGTCTGCCGTGCTTTCCCCTTCTTCATCTTTTTGTCTTTCTTTCCCTCAAACCCCTTATCTCTTTATCTCTTGCTGTCACATCTTCTCCCTCCCTGTATCCCTGCTCCTACCACCTGTGCCAAGTCACACTGTTTTCTTTCTATGTCACCTACTCCCTATTACTCTTGATCTTCCATCCCTCCCTTAGATTGCAGACCTCATCAGCTTCAGCCCTTTTGTTTGGTCACTTGTTAGGTTGGGGAGATGAGGGAGAAGCAGCAGGCTGCCCGAGAGCAAGAGAGACACCGACGTAGGACCATTGAAAGCTACTGCCAGGATGTCCTGCGACGCCAAGAGGAGTTTGAGCGCAAGGTGAGAGAGCAGTTTTTGCCCCTCAGTAGGACTGGTGTGGGCTTGCTCAAAAGCATCTTTTGCCATTTCTCTGTGAAAAGGGAAGAGGAAGGGTGTGAGATTTTTGGAGGGGGAGTAGGGAACCAGTTCAGAGAGGATGGGAAATGGTAGGGACATGGAGGGAGGGTGAGAAGGAGGTGAAGAGCTGTATCTGTGATTGGAGAGCCCTGATTAGGTCCTTTCTCCCAAGCTGAAACACAGACTGGGGATTGGGAGTGGGAGGACTGGGGGACGGGGGAGAGAAGGATTGAGAGTGTGAAGTGAAAGTTAAGAGAGGAGTCGACTTCTTTCTAGGACTTCTTACTGCATTTCTGGCATATAATCTCATCTCACAGAATATACACTTTCCAGTTCAAAGTTTCTTTACTAGTATAAAGTACACATTTTGCTTCCTCCATTGCATGTTCCCCATAGATTGTTTTTCTCACTTACACCTCCCTCTTAAATTCCTCCCTTATACACTCAGGTGCATACCTGGTCCTCTAGCTGGTACTCAAACACAAACTTACAAATAGGCACACACATGGACCATGTGGGTCTGTCCTTTCCTCGTCTTGATTTTGTTGCTCATGGTGGGCTGGGACTCACATGACTCTCCCAGCCTCCCATGGTTGCCAAAGATGGTTCTCACTCTCCTCCCCTGGACCATCCTCTTTTTTTTTCCTTTAGGGGGAAGTTTTGCAAGAATTAAATATGTTTCCTCAACTGGATGATGAGGCTACAAGGAAGGCTTATTACAAGGAGTTCCATAAGGTATGGGGTCCCATTTCTTAAGGCCCTTTAGGGAGGGCAACAATCCAGTCGTGTATCTTCTCTGTTTCTGTTTTTCCTAAGAGGAAGACCTCTTCTTTCATGGGCATTTTGATTCCTGCCCAGTTCTTTCCCTGCCTTCTTACCCTCTTCCCTGCCCTGCAGGTGGTGGAATACTCTGATGTGATTCTGGAAGTCCTGGATTCCAGGGACCCATTGGGCTGCCGTTGCTTCCAAATGGAGGAAACTGTCCTACAGGCAGAAGGGAACAAGAAGCTGGTCCTGGTCTTGAACAAGATTGGTAGGTGTTGGACAGGATTGGGTAAGGCAGGGCAGGGGCCAAGCCTTCTTAAAAGACTAGGTTGGACCAGGCCCTGAGACACAACAACTCAGTGGTATTCATAATAGTTGTGCAAGGTAGGAATTCTTGTTTGAGTTTTTAAAGCTAGGGATTTGAGAGGTAAAGTCACTTGTTGAAACATTCACACACACACCACACAGTATAACAGAAGTTGAGAATGGATTTATAGCCTGTCTGCCTTTCAATTCCCTGTTTTTGCCATTTTGAGCTTTATTTGTGCCTGGCCAGTGCTAGAGAGTTCCTCTTCTCCCTCATGCTGGATCCTAGATGGTGGGACATAAGAGCACATGGTTGCGCTCAGGAGTCACTCTGGTCTGGGTTTCATCCCAGTTTTGATGTCTCTTTTCTCTGGAATCTTGGACAAGTCATGTCACGAGAGAGCTTCCATTTTTCTAGTTGTAAAATGGTCTGTGATTGTCCCAATCTCATAGGATCATTATGAGAATTAATGATAAACTGCTTGGTACATACATGGTCAGTACTTCATAAATGGTAGCCATTCTTTTCAAGGTTATTTTTGACATTTGGCCCAACCTAGAATAATCCAGGGAGGGAGTGGAAAATAGTCTTTGGGAGGCCTCTGGTACCAGGCCCCAGGTCTGGAAGGAAGGCATCTAGGAATATAGCTGGTTACCCATTTTCCTTGAGGAAACAGGTCTACTTAGAGAGGGCCAACTTGTCCCCTAGATTAGACTGTCTTTTCTGACTAACCTGGGGACTGGACAGGAACTGGCAGGCTAGGGAGATATCTGTTGGCAGAAAGTGGGCCAAGCCTGGGTTGTGGGTGGCTGCATCTTTGGAGTGAGCCATGAGGTGATGTTCTTACCAGTCCTATCCATTCTTATTTTTCCTAGACCTGGTCCCTAAGGAGGTTGTGGAGAAGTGGCTGGAATACCTTAGGAATGAGCTGCCAACTGTGGCTTTCAAGGCCAGTACCCAGCATCAGGTCAAAAACCTGGTAAGCTAGGGCCAGAAACATCTAGCCTCTTACACAGTAGCCTGGGGCTACACTCTTTTCTAATTCTATTATTAACATAGAAATATGTTTTCAATGCCAGACTAAATTAAAGTGTACAGAAAAATTTGTTGCTTCTAGGGAGAGAAAGTGGGTCCTGGGGGACATTTTTTCCAGTTTTGTATGAAGTGTAAAACTTACTTATTAAAAAAATAGAGGAGAAAAAGTAAAAACAATTATAGTTGACCCTTGAACTAAACAAGGGTTAGGGACATCCACCTTCTGCACAGTGGAAAATCCATGTATAACTTATAGTTGGACCTCAGTATCTGCAGTTCTGCATTTACAGATTCACCCAACTGCAAATCTTGTAGTACTGTAGTATTAATGAAAAAATGTGCATGTAAGTGGACCTGCACCATTCAAACTTATGTTGTTCAAGGGTCAACCGTATAGATGAGACTTGAATATCCTTTCACTATTACCCCTAATCCCAATCTCCTTTATCTATATACCAGATTAATCACCATTGTTAGTTTGGTGTGTATCCTTCCAGATGTTTTTCTGTGCTTTATAAATTATATGTGGATTTGTATATAGAGAAAACAGTGCTTGGGTGTATCATATGTCATCCTGCAGTGTACTTTTTTTCCCTTGAAGATCTTTATATAGAGTTCTACTTTTTTTACACTAAATAAAGATAGTTTTCAATTTTTTTATCATTATAAGCAGTACTGTAATACATACCCTTACACGTCTTCTTGGCTAGTGAGCAAGTGTTTGTGTAGGTTGGGTACTGAGAGGTAGAGTGGCTGGGTCATAGTTATTTTGCATTTTAGATTTTCCTAGATACTGAAAAATTGTTCCCCAGCCCCACCTCCCTCCTCTACCCCCACCCAAGTGGCTATACCAATTTATCTTCCCACTACTGGTACAGATGAATGTGTGAGAGGGCCTAATTCCCTCCACCCTTGCCAATATTTGATATCATTAAACATGTAAATCTCTGTTCATCTGGGAGAAACATGGTAGTTCCTTTATAATTTTTTGCCTTTTAGATATCAAAAATGTGATAAGCATCCTTTTATAACAGGTTTTTCTTTGATCTGTATTACACTTTAAGGCTATAGCTCCTTAACCTATTTCTTATTAATGGATATTTAAGTCAATTTCTGTTTTGCAGTACTATGGCAGGTAAGTAAGGACAGAGGAAGAGATGAAAGGGCATTCTGGGCAGAGGAGGTGGCATCAGGAATAAAGAGATAGAGGCTGAAATGGCCTTGTCCTGTGTGAGGAATCAAGGGAAGGTAGGCTTTATGTGGGCCGGACAGTATCTCTTCTTTCTCTGGACAAGGAGGCAAATGTTCTCATTGTGTAGACAGGGTTCAGTGAAGCCCAGAGAATGGAATCAGAATTTGCTGGCCACATACCTGTGAGAAGCAGAGTTGGAACTCAAACCTGGCTTGCTTAGAGGCGAGGAGGCTGTCTTGCTCTTGCTGAGGGAGGCAAGCGATGTGTGTCTAGGCAGAGACTGAGACAGAAGACTGGAGATGGAAAAACTGGAAAAAATAGGCCTTATGGAAGCAGGGAAATGGCACGTGTTCATTCAGGGCCTGTGTAAGAAGCCCTTCGCTTCATGCTGGGGATCTCGGTGATAACAGGGAGGCAGCCCTGAAATTTGGAAATCTTTGCTCAGACCACATCTCTCATCTGATGCCTCTTCTGTAATACCCCTCATTTTCCAGAATCGCTGCAGTGTGCCAGTGGATCAAGCCTCTGAGTCACTGCTGAAAAGCAAAGCCTGCTTTGGAGCTGAAAACCTCATGAGGGTTCTGGGGAACTATTGCCGCCTTGGTGAAGTGCGCACCCATATCCGTGTGGGCGTTGTGGGTAAGGCCTCAGGGGAGGTTATGGGGCCCAGGCTTCTTCCTTGTGCAGGGGCTTCATTAGGGGAAAAGATTCTGGGAATTTCATGTTACTTTTGGCTAGGGAGGAGAGGAGCTATTCAGGAAGGGTCCTTCTTTTTTTTTTTTTTAAGGTATTTATTTATTTTGGCAGTACTGGGTTTTTATTGCTGCATGGGCTTTCTCTCATTGCGGCAAGTGGGGGCTACTCACTAGTTGTAGTGCTTGTGTTTCTCATGGTGGGTTCTTTTATTGTGGAGCATGGGCTCTAGGGTGCGCAGGCTTCAGTAGTTGCAGCTCGCTTGGGCTGAGTTGCCCTGAGGCATGTGGAATCTTCCTGGATCAGGGATTGAACCCTTGTCCCCTGCATTGGCAGGCAGATTCTTACCCACTGTGCCACCAAGGAAATCCCAGGAAGGCTCTTGTGATTTGTAATTTGTATTGATGGACATGGGGACGCAGACTCAGAATCACCACTGTAGTTGGAGTATTAAAACCATGGACTAAATGTGTGGGGCTGGGCTTAGAGTTGACCCATGTCATCCTACCACTCTGGGGAAGGGAATGGTTGCCTCATCCAGTATTCTTGCCTGGGAGATCCCATGGACAGAGGAGCCTGGTGGGCTACATTCCATGGGGTTGCAAAGAGTCAGACATACTGAGCACGTATGTATGCATCCCACCAGAGCTGTGGGAGAGAGGGGTGAACATCTCCCTTTCATAGATAAGAACACTAGGGCTCAGAGAAAGGAAGGGGACTTGTAGGGTTCACCCCTGTGTGAGACAAAACAGAGCCGAGGCTCAAACCTGGAGCCCAGGGCACTGAAGGAAAGCTGTTGGGAAAGGAACCAGGAAGTTGAGAGAGGCAGAGATAGACCAGCAGGGAAAAGAAGTGAAGCCAAGAGAAAAAAATATTGGAGAAAGAGCTGGAAACAGAAAAAGGTAAAATACCTGAATAGATACAGAAATATATCTGGAAAATCAAATGGTGGGATTGGTGGGGAGTAGAGAAGGAAGACAGAGTTGAATGACAAGAGGCATGTAGACCAGAGGGAGATATGATCACAAAAATGTGTTCAGAGGCCTGCAGAGAGAGATATGAGAGGGCTAGAGACTCTCTCATGTGAGTAGGGAGGGAGACATGTATACCCAAGGAAAGAAGGAGTGAGTCAAACTCAGGGATAAAGAGATTCAGAAGGAGATGCACATAGAAAGAAGCAGGAACAAAGATGCAGACAGACATTGAAGAATGTACACCCAGACCAAAACACACATATGGATCCACAGATACATGTACAGATCCACACATAGGAAGACACATACAGATCCAGAGCCAAAATACATGGAGACCAAGCCCTTCCCATACACTTAGCCAACTCCCCTCCAAGCAAACAGAGCCATAGAGAGACACGTGTGCCCAGATGCATTTGACCCTCAGACACAATCATGTCAGAGACACAGACATACATCTATGACAAGACAGATGTATATGTATATATAGAGAAATAGAGACAGAGAGAAGACTAGGGAGACACAGAGAAAAAGAGACACAGTGATTCATGTAGAGAGACAAGCCCACTGAGTGAAGGACCAGATACAGAAAGAGCTGAGAGGAGTTGGCATAGAGGGAATTAACAAAGAGGCAAAATTGGTGGGGTGGGGAGAATTTGAGAGAAAGGACAATGGCCATAAAGAGAGAAAGTGAGACAAACTGGCAGAGAAAGAGTTGCCTAGATATGCAGAGAGAAAGACAGAAATGGGAAAAGCAATGGTATTTATAATGAGAACAGCCAAGAGAAGATACACAGAGACTTCTACACACAAGGGATATACACACAGGCACATCTATCAGGGAATAAATAGTACACATGAAGAGTCAGACATACTGAGCACGTATGTATGCATCCCACCAGAGCTGTGGGAGAGAGGGGTGAACATCTCCCTTTCATAGATAAGAACACTAGGGCTCAGAGAAAGGAAGGGGACTTGTAGGGTTCACCCCTGTGTGAGACAAAACAGAGCCGAGGCTCAAACCTGGAGCCCAGGGCACTGAAGGAAAGCTGTTGGGAAAGGAACCAGGAAGTTGAGAGAGGCAGAGATAGACCAGCAGGGAAAAGAAGTGAAGCCAAGAGAAAAAAATATTGGAGAAAGAGCTGGAAACAGAAAAAGGTAAAATACCTGAATAGATACAGAAATATATCTGGAAAATCAAATGGTGGGATTGGTGGGGAGTAGAGAAGGAAGACAGAGTTGAATGACAAGAGGCATGTAGACCAGAGGGAGATATGATCACAAAAATGTGTTCAGAGGCCTGCAGAGAGAGATATGAGAGGGCTAGAGACTCTCTCATGTGAGTAGGGAGGGAGACATGTATACCCAAGGAAAGAAGGAGTGAGTCAAACTCAGGGATAAAGAGATTCAGAAGGAGATGCACATAGAAAGAAGCAGGAACAAAGATGCAGACAGACATTGAAGAATGTACACCCAGACCAAAACACACATATGGATCCACAGATACATGTACAGATCCACACATAGGAAGACACATACAGATCCAGAGCCAAAATACATGGAGACCAAGCCCTTCCCATACACTTAGCCAACTCCCCTCCAAGCAAACAGAGCCATAGAGAGACACGTGTGCCCAGATGCATTTGACCCTCAGACACAATCATGTCAGAGACACAGACATACATCTATGACAAGACAGATGTATATGTATATATAGAGAAATAGAGACAGAGAGAAGACTAGGGAGACACAGAGAAAAAGAGACACAGTGATTCATGTAGAGAGACAAGCCCACTGAGTGAAGGACCAGATACAGAAAGAGCTGAGAGGAGTTGGCATAGAGGGAATTAACAAAGAGGCAAAATTGGTGGGGTGGGGAGAATTTGAGAGAAAGGACAATGGCCATAAAGAGAGAAAGTGAGACAAACTGGCAGAGAAAGAGTTGCCTAGATATGCAGAGAGAAAGACAGAAATGGGAAAAGCAATGGTATTTATAATGAGAACAGCCAAGAGAAGATACACAGAGACTTCTACACACAAGGGATATACACACAGGCACATCTATCAGGGAATAAATAGTACACATGTAAGTTCTAGCACACAGAGAAAAAGAATGGTAGGAATGAGAGACCCAATGAGTAAGAAATAGACAAGGACATCCATAGACTGAGAGGTGCTTACAGATGCCCAAACAGAAAAACATACCACAGACAGAAAGCTCAAAGACTGACATCTCAGAGAGGAGCTCCACCTCCCACTCCCTACCCACTGCAAGGTGAATTATACACCACGATGGATGGTTCTGTTTTATGACACTTCCCAGTGTCCACCATCCATTGGATTGTGTCACAGAGGCCTTGCATCCCGTACCTTTCCCAAGCTGGTTTTGAATGGGAGGTAAGTGTCATATCTAGTGAGAGGAACACATCTAGCCAGAGTGCTCACATGTAGAGGAAAGGGATAGAAAGGCCATGGAGTGGCTTCGTCAGTGCCTTGGACAGTAAGGCAGGAGGCCAGGCTCTGTTTTTGGCTTCCCACGGCCTGGTCACACTGCCCCTGCCTGGGCCTCCCACACACAGGCTGTCTCAAATAGTTCTGAGGATCCTTCCTGCCCTGAGCTATCTGCTGCTCCTTTGTAGGCCTTCCCAATGTTGGGAAGAGCAGCCTGATCAATAGTCTGAAGCGCAGCCGTGCGTGCAGTGTGGGAGCCGTTCCTGGGGTCACCAAGTAAGTACCTGCTTGCTCTCCTACTTCACAGGTCCTTCACCCTACCATTTCCCAACTCCCATGCCTTCAATCCCTGTCCCTTATGTTGGACCAGCTTCTAATTCTGCCGTAAGCATGGGAGTTTCATTAATAGCCCTCATTTACCTGGCACATGCTGGGTTTGGGCCAGGCACCCAGCTGGGTGTCCCCCCTCCCACCACCACCCACAGCTCCTTGAAGCCTCCTGACAATCATGCAAGATTGGGCTCTGAGTAAGCAGCTCTGCTTCCTTGATGAAGCAACAGGTTCAGAGAGTCAGAGGCTTACCTGTGGTCCTGCAGCTCAGTCCCTGGTGGTGGAAGTGAATCAGACTAGAATCAGACCCCACATCTCTTCACCTTCATCTGTGTGCCATTTGCCACATTCCTTCTCTCCACTGGTGCTTGGCTTAGAGGATGCCAGACACATCTGGGCTCATCACTGTCCTACATCCTCTCTTATCTCCCCTCTCCTGACCCAGGTTCATGCAGGAGGTCTACCTGGACAAGTTCATCAGGCTGCTGGATGCTCCGGGCATCGTCCCAGGACCCAACTCAGAGGTGGGCACTATCCTGTGCAATTGCATTCACGTGCAGAAGCTGGCGGACCCTGTGACCCCGGTGGAGACCATCCTGCAACGCTGCAACCTGGAGGAGGTATGCAGGGCTCTCACTTATGCCCTGCCTTGCTATAAGGGCCCTTCTTTCTTACTCATGATTTCTTCCTCTCTTTACCAGATTTCCAGCTATTATGGTGTCTCTGGGTTTCAGACCACTGAGCACTTTCTGACTGCAGTGGCCCACCGCTTAGGGAAGAAGAAGAAGGGGGGCGTATACAGTCAGGAGCAGGCAGCCAAAGCTGTCCTGGCTGACTGGGTGAGGTGAGTAGGGGTAAGGGTGAGGCCTTCTGGGAGTCAGGCTCCACAAGGGCTTCATCTCTTTTCACTGCAGCAGCGGGGCAGCCTGACTTCCTGTGTAGGGAAGGCCAAAGCATCAGGTCATATCCTGCTTGGCAACTCATGCCCAGTGATTATCCAGCAATTCAACCTCTTGTTCAGAAGTTACTGTCTGGGCTTTCTAGTTGACCCTCACTGTTTCTGACTTGAAAACTCATCCTTTCTTTGACTGGTCATTAGCTTTTTTTTAACATATAATTAAAATTTTTATTTATTCATTTATTTATGTTTGGCCATGCTGGGTCTTTGTTGCTATGTGTGGACTTTCTCTAGTTGTGGTGAGTGAGGGCTACTCTCTACCTGCAGTGTGTGGGCTTCTCATTTCAGTATTTTATTGTGGAGCACAGGCTCTAGAGTATATGGGCTTTAGTAGTTGCAGCTTGTGGGGCTCAGCAGGTGTGGCAATAGGCTTAGTTGCCCTGTGGTGTGTGGAATCTTCCTGGACCAGGGATCGAACCCATGTCTGCTGAATTAGCAGGTGGATTCTTAACCACTGGATCACCAGCAAAGTCCTCATTTGTTGTCTTAATAACATCAGTTTCTTCCTACCTCCCAATGCAGCGGGAAGATCAGCTTCTATACACTTCCACCCTCCACCCACACTCTGCCTACCCATCTCAGTGCTGAGATCGTTAAGGAGATGACTGAGGTCTTTGACATTGAGGATACCGAGCAAGCCAATGAAGACACCATGGAATGTAAGTAGGTTTGAGTGGGTTGGCCTGCCCAGCAACTGGTCCTGTCCTAGTGGAGCCACACACACCTGACAACAGGTCCCATATTTGACCTCCCCATGCTCTGGCCCTAGTATGGTTTGGGGAGAACTATTTTAAACATCTTTAAATTTAATGTCTTTTCCCACAAAGTGAAGAATTGTAATTTGGGTCACAGGAAGATAGGGTGGTGGTAGAGTGGAGTTGGGGGGTTGGCTGGCTGTGGGCTCTTAGTAGATATGAAAAAATCAACAAAGTACCTGGAACATGATAAGGTGTTTAGGAAGCGTGAGTTTCCTTTCCCCATCTCTTGAGGCCTGGAGTGGATTGAGATACTTCTCTCAAAAACCCTTTCTCTCCACAGACATAGAGAACAGACTGGTGGACATAATGGAGGGAAGGAGAGGGTGGGACGAATAGAGAGAGTAATATTGAAACATATACATTACCATATGTAAAATAGATAGCCAGTGGGAATTTGCTATATGACACAGGGAGCTGAATCTGGTGCTCTGTGACAGTCTAGAGGGGTGGGATGGGATGGGAAGTGGGAGGAAGGTTCAAGAGGGAGGGGCATATATATATATACCTATGACTGATTCACATTGATGTATGGCAGAAACCATCACAACATTTTAAAGCAATTATCCTCCAATTAAGAAAGGAAACAAAAAAAACCCTTCTCATTGCCCCAGGTTTTGTCACAGCCATTTACATGGATATTGCATGTCCATTCCTGCATTTTTACCCTTGTCCCCATTGGTAGGTGAGGCATCTGAGACACAGAAAGGTGATACTTGCTAAATGGTACATGGTCAGTGACAGGCAGATGTGGCATTCAAACTAGCTCTCTTGTCCTATTGTTGAAGACTCTTCTAGCTCAGTGTATCTGAATGGTTAGAAGAATGAACTGCCTGGATTAAAATCTGAGTTTTGTTAGCTGTGCAGTGCTGCACAAGTTTCTTAACCTCTCCATGACCAATGACATCATCTGTACAATGGGATGATAGCACGTACCTGATAAGATAGTTGTGAAGACTTATTTAATATGTAAAACCTAGTGCCTGGCATATAGCACATGCTTCATAAATATTAGATGTTATTAAGATGGTTATTTGTTGGAGTACAAAGGTATGACTTTGAGAAACTCCTGTGGGAAGTTTATTCTCTTCAGCTATTCTGCCATCTGCAGCTCCTTCCTTTTCTACCCCACCGAAGAAAGGTGCCCGGTGCTCTCTGGGCCTGTTTGTGGACACTCTGGGGTAGTGGAGAAAGTCTTGGCTGGCCTGGCTTCCAGTTACTCTATTTCTCTTCAGGGCCAGCTTTCCTCTCTGGGCATTATAGTGTGCTTGGATTACAAATGAGGATAAGAGGCTTGCCTGCTTCAGAATATATTTCCCTTGTGGCTTTGGGCAAGTCAGCCCTCTTTCTGAACTTTACTTTTCTGTCAAGTGGACATTTGGGAGGAATTAGAGCTCACATTTTTAGGGCTGTATGTGAGGGCAAGTGGGACTCTGGCAGTGAGAATGCACTTTAGCAAATGATTTAGGTCCCGGAAGTTGAGAAGAAGGAGTGGTTAAAATGAGAGTTTCCTAGTTGCCCTAGTGTTGAATCTTGAAGAGTGATTAGCAATTAGAGGCCCAGGGAAGGAGATGGGGCAAAGTTTAGAAGAGGTGGCAAGGGTAGTATTGGCCCAGGGCAATGTGCACATTTGTGGTTTGCAATAGAGGCCAGCTCCAGACAAGGCACCAGCGAAATAGGGAGATAGGCCTGGTCCTGGGGAGGGAATCCCAATAGCTGCCATTTATAGAGCAGTGTCTCAGGCCAGTGCATTTCAGGCACCCATTGCTGTGATTCACAGCAGCCCTGTGTTACAGGGCTTGTGGCGTTCTGCTTTTCAAATGAGGAAGCTGAGGTTTCAAGACCGGCAGGCGAGTACTCTAGTGGAAAACCTGCACCTTTAATCCTTTGTTGTATGCCCTCCCAGCAGGAATGAAAGAGCCTTCCTTCTTTACTCCCCTGGGCAGTGTCCACATATCCTTTCCACTGAGGCCTGACCAGGGGGCTGGTAGCAGAAAGGAGCCAGAGCCCTGACAATGGTATTGATTTTGTTAAAGGCTTGGCCACTGGAGAATCGGATGAGCTGTTGGGTGATATGGACCCGCTTGAAATGGAGATCAAGTGGCTCCATTCTCCGATGGTGAAAATAGCAGATGCCATGGAAAATAAAACCATCGTGTATAAGGTACCTGTCTCTTTCTTCATGGCAACCCTCTCCTGTACCCAAGGGCTCTGGGAAATGATCATTCTCTTCCACCTGGCTCCCATGAGGTCCACCTATAATAGTGGGGAGGTACAGGTCATTCATTCACTCCCTGCGGGTACCCTGGCTGTAGGCAGGGTATATCCTTTGCAAACCAATGGCAGATCCAAGGAGGAGATATGCTCTCAGGCAGCTTTCCCAGCCCAGCTTTAGCCCTAGAGAACAGGATCCCCATCTATCCACCCAGCTGTTCAAGTTACAAACCTGGACATCCCTGACTTGTCCTTCCCACTAACTGGTATCTTGGATCCTATACATAGTCACCAAGTGTGTCTTCTCTCTCCTAAATCTTAATAGATGCTCTTGGTGTCTTTCTGGCCTACCATTCCTGTAACCCTAGACTAATCTTCCAGTTGTCTTTGACCTGGACATATGTCTCATATCAGTTCAGTTCAGTTCAGTTCAATTGCTCAATCGTGTCCGACTCTTCGCGACCCCCTGAATCGCAGCACGCCAGGCCTCCCTGTCCATCACAACTCCCGGAGTTCACTCAGATTCACGTCCATCGAGTCAGTGATGCCATCCAGCCATCTCATCCTCTGTCGTCCTCTTCTCCTCCTGCCCCCAATCCCTCCAGCATCAGAATGTTTTCCAATAAGTCAACTCTTCGCATGAGGTGGCCAAAGTACTGGAGTTTCAGTTACAGCATCATTCCCTCCAAAGAAATCCCTGGGCTGATCTCCTTCAGAATGGACTGGTTGGATCTCCTTGCAGTCCAAGGGACTCTCAAGAGTCTTCTCCAACACCACAGTTCAAACGCATCAATTCTTCGGCACTCAGCTTTCTTCACAGTCCAACTCTCAGATCCATACATGACCACAGGAAAAACCATAGCCTTGACTAGATGGACCTTTGTTGGCAAAGTAATGTCTCTACATTTCAATATGCTATCTAGGTTGATCATAACTTTCCTTCTAAGGAGTAAATGTCTTTTAATTTCATGGCTGCAGTCACCATCTGCAGTGATTTTGGAGCCCCCCAAAATAAAGTCTGACACTGTTTCCACCGTTTTCCCATCTATATGGCTGGTCCCAAAGGTCACTTGCCCTTTCATGTCTCCCCAGCACCTAATGGATCAAGCTGATATGCTGTGCTGTGATCTCTGTAGGCTTTTTCAGCCTCTTCATCTGCCAGTCCCCCCGTCTCTGCCCTTCGAGAGGTCACAGTTTAGTGGTTTAAGCCATAGATATCTACACTGATGAGAGACACACAGGGATTCGGGGCAGAGGGTGGGAAAGCGTGAATCTAAGGGCCCTAACCTATACTGCTTATGAGCCAGGGAATTCTTCCCTCAGGGTTCTGATACTTCTGCCACATCTTGAAATTTGAGGAATTTTCTGGGCAGGAGGGGCAGCAGCCCTGGGGCAGGGGCTCAGCCTGTGCATGTGCCAAGACCTGAAAGGGTGAGAGCATGGTATTTTGCAGAAATCACTAGTGGTCTGAGGTGGCTGGAGTCAGGTTAGAGGCAGGGAAAGGTGAATCTGGTGTCAGATCCCTGAAGGCCTCGAGTTTGACTTTAAACCATGGGTAATAGATAAACACTGAAAGTTGGCTGTTTTGTGTGGGAGGAGGAAAGGCAAAGGGTTTAAATTTTTTCCCATTTTGTTTATTTAAGATATTTTGACTAGGTACATGGTAAAAAAACCGAAAAGTTAGGAAATTCCCTGGCAGTCCAGTGGTTAAGACTTTATGCTTTCACTGCCAAGGTCTGGATTCAATCCCTGGGGAACTAAGATCCCACAGGCCGTGCAGGGTGCACCCCGCCCTCCAACCGCCAAAAAAAGGTAAAGGGTATACAATAAAAGTAAATCTCTCCTGCTTTCTATTCCAGCCACCCTGTCCTCTCCTTGAAGGCAATCACTATTATACTTGAGTGTCCTTTCAGAGCTATTGCATCTTCACGCACATACACATAAAAGCAGATAGCAAATCTATTTTAATCCAAATAGTCATATGCTGTTTGTATTGTTCTGTACATTCCTTATTTCACTTACAAATTCACAGTGTAGATTGTTCCATAAAATTACTTAACTGCCTTTCATTTTTGATGGCTACATAATATCTGGAAGGGTTCCTTAAGCAGGAAAGTGACATGGTCAAGTTTATATAATAGAACTATCACTCCAGTAACTGCAGTAAGAATCAAGTTGGAAAGAAAGGAGCCAAAGTAGAGGTAGGGAGTCTATGAAGGAAAATCTTGCCTGTGCTCTGTAAGAGATAAGACCTGCCTTAGGGCAGTGGTAGGAATTATGCCCTTTCCCATTTTCACATAGTTTCAAAACTCCCCCTAGTGCTTATAGGAAAATCAGTTTAAAGTTGTGAGTTTAAGGCCATCCCCCAGTATTTCTTACTGAGCCCACAGGCACCCAGAACATACCATTTTTACTTCATGGACCAGCAGTAGTTCCCTACTCTGTATTATAAATTCCAGGCTCAGGTTCAGGGCCATGAGTAGGGCCACTCCATTGTCCAACTTTGGGAGATAACCATTAGGTGTGCTGTGTTGTGAATGGTGCCCACCCCCTGCAAACCCAGAATTTTAGAGTTTATAGCATTGCTTTTCCCCTGCTGTAGTGTAGTAGGTAGTCATACATATAGAATTCTGATTGCTTGGGTTCTGATTTATTCCACTGCTTACTAGCTGTGTGACCTTAATTACCTTGTTTGTCAAAGACATTGTTACCAGCATTAAATGAGTTAATATTTATGTGTATATGAGTACATGTATACATATTCATATTTATGTATATGACACACATACATGTATGTGCATAGAAATGTACGTGGCATATAGTGAGCTTTCTGTCAATATCATGTTTTACTGACCCTGTGTACCTTCTACTCCAGCCCAGTAGATACCCTTTCAGGTGCCCAGGTATGCTCTGTGCTTTCCAGTGTTCAGTCAGGAATGACCCTTCCATCAGCAATATGTTGACCACCACCATGCCCTCAGCCTCTGTCACTTAGGTGGCATATCTTTGGTGGGCTACTACTACTACTACTAAGTCACTTCAGTCGTGTCCGACTCTGTGCGACCCCATAGACGGCAGCCCACCAGGCTCCCCCGTCCCTGGGATTCTCCAGGCAAGAGTACTGAAGTGGGTTGCCATTTCCTTCTCCAATGCATGAAAGTGAAAAGTGAAAGTGAAGTTGCTCAGTCATGTCTGACCCTCAGCGACCCCATGGACTGCAGCCTACCAGGCTCCTCCGTCCATGGGGTTTTCCAGGCAAGAGTACTGGAGTGGGGTGCCATTGGTGGGCACTTACTGTATTCTAACTTGTGGTGTGGTTGGGTTTTTTCCTCTTCAGTCTGGTTGCTTCCCCAAAATGGGTATACATGTGAATCATTTCTCCAGCATTTCCCCGTACAGAACTGGGCACAAGATAGATGTTGGAACATATTTGTTAATTTGAGTAAGACCTTAAAAGGTCATTTGAACAAAGAATCATTGTAATATCAATTGTCATTGACAAGTAGTTCTACTTTTTCATTTTATTGTAAAAACCAGGCAAGCTACCCACTGCCCACTCTTATTTGATAGATGATCAAATTGTGGCTGAAAGAATAACTAAGCACCTGCCAATCTGTGGTAGAACCAGACTTGAAGCTTAGTTCTGTGTAACTCCAGACTCCTGTTCTTAATGCAAGCCTGTCCTTGCCTCCTTTGCAGAAGTTTTTGGAGTTATTTTGGGGGCCCAGACCTCACTGTTGTCCTCACTTTCCCCAGATTGGAGATCTTACTGGGTATTGCACCATTCCAAACCGTCATCAGATGGGATGGGCTAAGCGCAATGTGGACCTTCACCCTAGGAACAATAGCATGGTGGATGTTTGCTCAGTGGACCGCCGCCCAGTGCTACAGAGGATCATGGAGACAGACCCCCTGCAGCAGGGCCAGGCTCTGGCATCAGCCCTGAAGAAGAAGAAGAAGATCCAAAAGCGTGCAGGTGGGAGGACCTGACCACCCTCCTGTGCTCCAAAAAGGAACCACCTGAGGCCTTAATTAAGGGCCCCTAAATGAGCATCTCCATGTGTCCAATCCTCTTCCAGGATTAGGCGGGGATGGGTTAGGAGGATCACCTGCTAGCAGAGTGGTCCTCAAACTTCAGTAGCTTATTTTAGAATTGCCTGGGAGGTTTATTAAAACACAGGATTCTGGGACCCACCCCCAGAGTTTCTAGTTGAGTAGGTTGGCCGTTGGCAGGGGCTGAGAATTTGTGTTTCTAGCTGGTTCTTAGTCAGTGCTGATGTTGCCCCTCTGGGGGCCACAGTTGGAGAACCACTGGCCTAGTCTTAGGTATCAAATACCACCATTTATTTATCATTGCTTTCTATGTGTTAAGCTTTCAGGCTACATACATATGTTTACTTTATCTATAGATAAAACACTCAAAATCCAAAGCATACAAGAGGATATACATTAAAGTCTCCTCCAGTCCCCTAGTTCCAGGCTTCCCCTCAGAGGCAACCAGTTAATTTCTTGTATCTCATTCCTGGGGTAGGTATACAGGCAAATTTCTATATATTCCTTGTTCTCTTTTTTAGACAAATGTTAGTCTCCTGAACATATAATTTGCCACATCATTTTTCCACTCAACATATATTACAGGTATTTCCCCATCAATTCACAAAAGAAGTCCCTTTACTTTAATGGTGGTCCATTGTGTGGCCAGTCCACTTAGGTCTTCATGCTATACTAATTTTCACTAACTCATTGCAAAAGTCTTATTCTCATTCGGTAAGTGAAGAAACTGGGTCCCAGATAACTCCAGATATTTGGGCCAAAACGTGAACCTAGGATGGATTGATCCCATAAGCCCTGTTCTTTGAACTAGACTATGTTCATAACCATTTTCTCTTGGCCTGATTGTACACTGAGCCCTGGGAATACAGAGATTAATTGCTCTTTAACTGCTGGTCTTATTGGAGTGAGGAGGAGATAAGAAAACAGACATTGGGAACACAAAGTGATCACTATGAAGACATAGAAAACAAAACGAGGGAACTTAACCCAGCCTGAAGGTTGTGGTGGGATAGAGGTGATCAGAGAAGGCTTCCTGAAGGAGGTTATGTCTGAGGAAAATCCCAAGAAATAATAGGGTGTGGCTGAAGGCTGGAGGTGAGCATTCAGGTTCAAAGCCCCCTACTGCCATCCTGCCGGTTTGCTGTAAGAGCTTTGGGGGTCTTAAAAAGCACTGCTGATGGCAGAGTGCTAAGTTCAACACAGTAAAAGAAAAGAGCTGTTTTGATACTAGGAAGAGATAGATATACTTGAAGCTCAGTAGTGTGACTCTGAGATACAAGCTATTTTGGGGTGATCATTTCACAGGTAGACAAATGGGTCTTTCTGTGAGATTCAGTAGTGATCTGCCAGTAGCCCACCAGTTGTTTTGTTTAGTGTTGATGGTGGGCAGTTAGGGAGCCAGTTTGGGAGTTTGGTGCAGACAAAGATAAATGTAGCCTAGCTTCTGCAAGCCTCTTGTTGGCCTCCACCAAATGACTTCCTGTTTTTCTCCATCTGCAGACAAACTTGCCAGCAAGCTGTCTGATTCCATGATGTCCGCTCTTGATCTCTCTGGCAATGCTGATGACAGTGCTGGTGACTGATCCACTGATCTCACCTCCCTCTCCAACTCCAGTTCCAATGGAAATAACAGATGAAATGGTTTGCTTCTCCCTGAAGCACCCGCATATTAAAAGAACCCCTCACCCACTTCCCTTCATTCTCCAGGAAAAAAAAAAAAAAGGTCTCAAGTGTCTGAAGCTGACAAACCTAATACCTTTATTTAACCCCTACTCTGTTTACAAGAGAAATAAAAAAAATAATCAGAAGTTCCCTTATGCCAACAATTTATCCCCTACCTTGTAGCCTGGACTGGTTGGAGGGCTGACCCCTCACAAAACCCTCTTGGAGACTGCAACTAGAGGCTAGGCTGCTGTATATCTGGGGATTCCTTGTGGGTGTGGGTGTGGGTGTGTGTGTCCAACTAGAGGCTAGGCTGCTGTATATCTGGGGATTCCTTGTGGGTGTGGGTGTGTGTGTGTGTGTGCAACTAGAGGCTAGGCTACTGTATATCTGGGGATTCCTTGTGTGTGTGTGTGTGTGTGTGTGTGTGTGTGTGTGTGTGTGATGATTTTTCTACCAGTCCACAACAGAGCTTAGCAGTAAGACATCCCTGCAATGGGCTGTAGGCCACACATCTTCCTCTCACCCAAGGCCCAAGTCCACAGATCCTTGCTGTGGCAATGGGAGTAAAGGGAACAGTGATGAGCCTTCTGAGACTGGAAGGATCTAGGGATAGAATAGAGGAAAGAAGACAACACATAAGCCTGGCTGGTTTGAGGTGTGGTAAGCACTGTTGGTTCACACAAGGAAAATAAGGCACCTGTTGGTAGGTGCTTGTTATGGGGCATTTCTGGACAGACTGAGTTGGAATCCCTTGAACTGACTGATGTACTCTGGCTGGGCCCCATCCTGTTGTCACCATGTCTCACCCAGTACCAGCATTTGATTCAAAAGAGTTTTGGTGTCATTTATTCATAGGCTGGATCCTCAAGAGCTACCAACTCCTTTCCCAGTGTTTTTTAAACATTATACCCCTTAAAACTATTAGCTACCTCTTCTGGAGGAGCCTGCTCTATCAGACAAAGGCCCAGTAAGTGTCAATATTCCTCAGTAAGGAACTTGGGTAAATTATGGCAACAGAAACACAAATCTTACTTTACCAAAACTTGTTTGAGTCATGCTTAGGACCTCAGTTCCCAGCAGTCTACAGGAGACTGGACACATTTGAAGGGAATGGGTCTTAGACTGCAGTCTGCCCCTCACCCCAAACTTCCACATCCTTATCTTTGGTGCCACATTCACAGCTTAGGCTTGCCTCTTGCTGTCACCCCCTAATTTACCTATTCAAATCCTAAGACTAGAACCATGTAATGGACTGATGAGCCCTTGGCTGCAGGATGATTGACAGGGAAGTGCAGGCCACTTCTGCATTCTGGCACAGCCAGAGGAGAGAATTACATACTGCTTGAGCACAATACCCTGATACCTCCTTTAACATTCAGTGCAATTCTGCCAGTAAGAGGTTAGTCTCTCCAAATGTAAGATAGTAGGCTCAAAGTTGTCAGGAAGTAGACAAGACAACATGCATGTATATTGGGACCTAGGTGTGATCAAAACTATGCCAAGCCCTTTACTCTGCATTGTACAGCCTTCTTAACATTGATTAAGTACCTATGGTGTGCCAGCCTCTGTTAATCAAAATTTTAATACATTCTCATTTTTGGCTTTCAAAATAGAGTCTTGCTAAAATTCTGCTTCAAATATCCTTTAATGGGGGCCAACTTACTTTACACTACCTTAGCAAACTCCTGAAAGATAATAGTGCTACAGTGAAAAATTGGGTACCAGGACAGCTAAGACCATTTAATAACCATATGACAATTCATAATTTAACTTCATAAATCTTTTCTAGTGCTCCTGAGAGATAAAGTACTAGAAATAGGTATCTTGATAAGGAAGAAACAGTAAAGGAACAAAATTTGGTCCAAGTCAAACAGAAGAACTAAGGTACTCATGTCAGGATAAGAATTTGGGATTCCAGATTTTCTACAGCATATCACAATTCTTTAAATAATTTCTAACTTTAAAAAATACAATTTTTGGCTGCACTGGGCCTTCATTGCTTTGCTCATGCTTTCTCTAGTTGTGGCCAGTGAGGTGTATTCTTCATTGCAGTGGCTTTTCAGGCTCTAGGCATGTGGGCTTTAGTACTTGCAGAACACAGTCTCTGGTTGTGGTGCACAGGCCTAGTTGCTCTTGTGACATGTGGAATCTTACTAGATCAGGGATCAAACCCATGTTCCTTGAATTGCTAGGCAGATTTCTAGCCACTGTACTACCAAGGAGATCCCCACAGGTTTTTAAAAATGTTTCTCGAGTCTTTTCCCTCTTGCCTTAATTGTATAATTTATATACAATGAAGTTTACCCTTTATAGTATAAGTACTGTGAATTTGCAGCTTCACTGGTGGCTCAGAGGTTGAAGTGTCTACCTCCAATGTGGGAGACCCGGGTTTGATCCCTGGGTCGGGAAGATCCCCTGGAGAAGGAAATGGCAATCCACTCCAGTATTCTTGCCTGGAGAATCCCATGGACAGAGAAGCCTAGGAGGTTACAGTCCATGGGGTTGCAAAGAGCTGGACACGACTGAGTGACTTCACCTTCACCCACTGTGAGTTTGCACAAAAATATACAGTAGTGAACTACCATCACTATCAAGATGTGTGATAGTTTGCATCACCTCCAAACTCTCGGAACCCTTTGTAGTCAACCACTACCCCTACCCTTGGATCCACTGATCTTTTTTTTTCTGCTCCTATGGGTTTGCCTTAATATGGATGTCATGTAAAAAGAATAATACAACATACAGGTTTATTTTATGCCACTGCCACAGTGTGTGTGTGCTCAGTCATGTTCAGTTGTTTTTGACTCTATGGACTGTAGCTTGCCAGACTCCTCTCTTCATGGGATTATCCAGGCAAGAATACTGGAGTGAGTGGCCACTTCCTTCTCCAGGGGATATTCCCAACCCAGGGACTGAGCCCATGTTTTTTGCATCTCCTGCATTGGTAGGCAGAGTCTTTACCATTGAGTCACCTGAGAACCTCTTTTATGTTTTAAAATTTTTTATTAAAAAATTTACATAGAATAAAATAACTAATGTCTGGTGTACAGTTCAATAAGCATTGACAAATGCATAGAGTTGTGTAACCAACACAGTTAAGGTACAGAACTGTTCCATTACCCTTTGCCCTCCCCTGTCAAATTCTTTTTTTTTTTTTTTCCCTGTCAAATTCATACTGGCTACTTGATAGTAAAAACTTCCCTACTTCTGACTCATGGCAAACCTGATTTGTTTTTTCTCCTTATAGTTTTATCTTTTGGAGAATGTCATATAAATGGAATTATACAATATGGAGCCTTTGGAGACAGGATTCTTTCACTAAGCATAATTCATTTGAAATTCATCTACATTGTTGGGTTTAATAGTCCCTTACCTGAGATATATTCCATTGTATGAATGTACCATCATTATCTTATCCATTCCTCAGTTGAAGGGACATTGGGTTGATCCCAGGTTTGATCAATTACAAATAAAACTGGAGAACAATTATACCAAAGAAGTTCTTACACTGTTGTGAAAGTTCTAGGCCCCACAATAGACTTTCCAACCTAGGGATCCAGCAAAGGGACTGAGAATTCCCAGGGAATCTAACTTTGAAGGTCAGCAGGATTTGATTACAGAACTTCCACAGGACTAGGGAAACGAGAGATTCTTGGAGGGCACAAACAAAACTTTGCACACAATCAGGACCTAGGGGAAAGGAGCAGTGATGCTACAAGAGACTGAGCAAGACTTGTCTGTGAGTGTTTGGGAGTCTCCAGCAGAGGCATGGGTCAACAGTGGCCTGCTGCTGGTCAGGAGTACTGACAGCAGCAGTCCTGGGAGGCACAGAGTGCTAGCATAAGTCCCTTTGGAGGAGGTCACCATTACCCCTACCATGGTTTGCCATCAAGGCCAAACTACAGGGAGGGAACACAATCCCACCCATCAGCAGAAAGTTGGATTAAAGATTTAATGAACATGGCCTTGCCCACCAAAGCAAGACCCAGTTTTCTGCACACCCAGTCCCTCCCATCAGGAAGCTTGCACAAGCCTCTTATCCTTAGAGGGCAGACAGAATGAAAACCACAATCACAGAAAACTAACCAAAATGATCATATGGATCACAGCTTTGTTTAACTTAATAAATTGTGAGCAATGCTATGTAGGGCCACCCAAGACAGATGGGTCATGGTGGAAAGTTCTGACAAGACATTGTCTTTTGAAGAAGGGAATGGCAAACTACTTCAGTATTCTTGCCTTCTCAAGGCAAGAACACTATGAACAGGATGAAGAGGCAAAAAGATATGACATTGAAAGATAAATCCCTTCCAGGTTGGTAGGTGTCCGATATCTACAGGAGAAGAGCAGAGAAATAGCTCCAGAAGGAAGGAAGAGGCTTAGCCAATCAGAAATGATGCCCAGTTGTGGATGTGTCTAGTGGTGAAAGTAAAGTCTGATGCTATAAAGAAGAATATTGCATAGGAACCTGGAATGTTAGATCCATTAATCAAGGTAAATTGAAAGTGGTCAGACAGGAGATGGCAAGAGTGAACATTGACATTTTAGGAATCAGTGAACTAAAATGGACTGGAATGGGTGAATTTAATTCAGATGACCATATATCTACTACTGTGGGCAAGAATTCTTTAGAAGAAATGGAGTAACCCTCATAGTCAACAAGAGTCTGAACTGCAGTACTTAGATGCAATCTCAAAAACAATAGAATTACTTCGATTTGTTACCAAGGCAAACTATTCAAAATCACAGCAGTCCAAGTCTATGCCCCAACCATTAACGCTGAAGAAATTGAATGGTTCTATGCAGACCTCTAGAAGGTCTACCTTCTAGAACTCACACCAAAAAAAGATGTCTTTCTCATCAGTGTTGTTTTTCAGTCATTCAGTCATGTCCAACTCTTTGTGACCCGATGGACTGCAGCACGCCAGGCCTCCCTGTCCTTCACCATCTTCTAGAGTTTGCTCAAACTCATGTCCGCTGAGTTGATGATGCCATCCAACCATCTTGTCCTCTGCTGTGCCCTTCTCCTCTGCCTTCAACCTTTCCCAGCATCAGGGTGTTTTCTAATGAGTCAACTCTGCATCAGGTGGCCAAAGTATTGGAGCTTCAGCTTCAGCATCAGTTCTTCTAATGAATATTCAGAATTCCTTTCCTTTAGGATTGATTCGGGGAAGGCAATGGCACCCCACCCCAGTACTCTTGCCTGGAAAATCCAATGGACGGAGTAGCCTGGTGGGCTGCAGTCCATAGGGTCGCTAACAGTCGGACAGACTGAGAGACTTCACTTTCACTTTTCTCTTTCATGCATTGGAGAAGGAAATGGCAACCCACTCCAGTATTCTTGCCTGGAGAATCCCAGGGATGGGGGAGCCTGGTGGGCTGCCATCTATGGGGTCACACAGAGTCGGACACGACTGAAGTGACTTAGCAGCAGCAGCAGGATTGATTGGTTTGATCTCCTTGCTGTCAAAGGAACTCTCAAGAGTCTTCTCCAGCATCACAGATTGAAAGCACCAACTCACTGGCGCTCAGCCTTCCTTATGGTCCAACTCTCACATCCATACATGACTACTGGAAGAACCATAGCTTTGACTTTATGGACCTTTGTCAGCAAAGTAATGTCTGCTTATTTATTTATTTATTTACCAACTTTTTGGCGGTACTGGGTCTTAGTTGGGGCATGCGAACTCTTAGTTGTGGCATGTGAGATCTAGTTCCCTGACCAGGGATTGAACCCAGGCCCCCTGCATTGGGAGCTTGGAGTCTCAGCCACTGGACCACCAGGGAAGTCCCCTCTCCCAGCAATCTTGATTCAAGCTTGTGCTTCATCCAACCCAGCCTTTTATGTGATATACTCTGCATATAAGTTAAATAAACAAGGTGACAATATACGGCTTGGTCATACTCCTTTCCCAATTTTGACCCAGTCAGTTGTTCCACGTCCAGTTCTAACTGTTGCTTCTTGACCTGCATACACATTTTTCAGGAGGCATGTAAGGGGGTCTGGGATCTCTATCTCTTTAAGAATTTTCCACAGTTTGTTGTGATCCACACAGTCAAAGGCTTTAGCATAATCAATGAAGCAGAAGTAGATGTTTTTTGGAATTCCCTTGCTTTTTCCATGATCTGACAGATGTTGGCAATTTGATTTCTGGTTCCTCTGCCTTTTCTAAATCCAGCTTGTACATCTGAAAGATCTTGGTCCACATAATATTGAAACCTGGCTTGAAAGATTTTGAGCATTGCCTTGCTAACATGTGAAATGAGTGCAATTGTGCAGTGATTGGAGCAACATTTGGCATTGTCTTTATTTGGGTTTGGAATGAAAACTGACCTTTGCCAGTCCTGTGGCTACTGCTGATTTTTCCAAATTAACTGGCATATTAAGTGCAGCACTTTAACAGCATCATCTTTTAGGATTTGAAATAGCTCAGCTGGAATCCCATAACCTCCAGTAGTTTTGTTTGTAGTGATGCTTTTCCTAAGGCCCACTTGACTTCGCATTCCAGAATGTCTGGCTCTAGGTGAGTGATCACACCATCATGGTTATCTAGGTCATTAAGACTTTTTTTCTATAGTTCTTCTGCATATTCTTACCACCTCTTCTTCTACTTCTGTTAGGTTCTTACCATTTCTGTCCTTTATTGTGCCCATCTTTGCATTAAATGTTCCCTTGGTATCTCTAGTTTTCTTGAAGAGATCTCTAGTCTTTCCCATTCTATTGTTTTGATCTATTTCTTTGCCTTATTCACTTAGAAAGGCTTTCTTATCTCTCCTTGTTATTCTTTGGAACTCTGAATTCAGATGCAAATATCTTGGAATGTTCTATGTAGATTACTTTGCCTTCTGCAAATTTTAACAGTTTAATTTCTACATTTTCAATATATATGATTTTTATTATTCCTAAGGCCCACTTGACTTCGCATTCCAGAATGTCTGGCTCTAGGTGAGTGATCACACCATCATGGTTATCTAGGTCATTAAGACTTTTTTTCTATAGTTCTTCTGCATATTCTTACCACCTCTTCTTCTGCTTCTGTTAGGTTCTTACCATTTCTGTCCTTTATTGTGCCCATCTTTGCATTAAATGTTCCCTTGGTATCTCTAGTTTTCTTGAAGAGATCTCTAGTCTTTCCCATTCTATTGTTTTGATCTATTTCTTTGCCTTATTCACTTAGAAAGGCTTTCTTATCTCTCCTTGTTATTCTTTGGAACTCTGAATTCAGATGCAAATATCTTGGAATGTTCTATGTAGATTACTTTGCCTTCTGCAAATTTTAACAGTTTAATTTCTACATTTTCAATATATATGATTTTTATTGTTTTCTTTCCCATTGTACTGGTGAGAACTTCCAGTATAGTGTTTAATTGAGGTGATGAAAGTGGAATTCTTGCCGTGTTCCATATCTCAGGAGAATACCTTGTTTTTCACCATTTTGTATAATATTAGTTGTAGTTTCTTTTTTAGATGCTGTTGGTCAAATCAAGAAAATTTCTATCATTATTATTCTGAGTATTTTTTTAATTTTATTTTTTAATTTGGCCCATGCTGCGTCTTCATTGAGGTGTGGGCTTTTCTCTAGTTGTGGCAAGTGGTGGCTACTCTTTAGTTGAGGTCTAGGGCTTCTCATTGCAGAAGCTTCTCTTGTTACAGAGCACAGGCTCTAGGATGTGTGGGCTTCAGTAGTTGTGGCACATGGGCTCAATAGTTAAAATTCCTGAGCTCTAGAGCACAGGCTCAATAGTTGTGGTATACAGGTTTAGTTACTCCCTGGCATCTTCCCAGATGAGGGATTGAACCTGTGATTCTTGCATTGGCAGGCAGATTCTTTAACTGTGAGCCACCAGGGAAGCCTGAGCATTATTATTATTATTATTTTTTATTATATATATATCATCAATGGATGTTGAAATTTTGTCAAATGCTTTTCTGTATCAGTTGATATATGTTATTTCTTTCTCAGTCTGTTGATGTGATGAATTACATTGGTTGATTACAAATGTGGAACCATTCGTGTTAGCACTGCTTTAGCTTTGTTCCTCAAATTTTCATATGATTTATTTTCATTTCCATCCAAATGAATCCAATTCAATGTATTAAAATATTTTTTAAATTATTGAGATACAGTACCATATCTTCTTTATTCATTCATCTGTTGATGGACCCTTAGATTGCTTTACTATCTTGGGTATTGCAAATGATGCTGCAGTAAACATTGAAGTGCACATATCTTTTCAAATTAGTGTCTTCATTTTCATTGGATAAATACTCTGAAGTGGAGTTGCTGAATCTTATGACAGTTATATTTTTAAATTTGGGGGAACTTCCATACTGTTTTCCATATTGGCTGCACCAATTTGCATCCCCACCAACAGTGCTGGAGTGTTCACTTTTCTCCATATCCTCACCAACATTTGTGTTTTGTAGTTTTTTTGATAATAATCATTCTGACAGATGTAAGATGATATCTCATTGTGGTTTTGACTTGCATTTCCTTGATGATTAGTGATGTTTTTGTGCCAGTAACATACTGTTTTGATTAGTGTAGCTTTTTAGTATAGTATGATATCAGGGTGTGTGATACTTCCAGCTTCTTTCTCAGACTGTTTTAAATACTCAAGCTTCTATGTGTTTCTGTGATGTCATAGAAAATTTAGGATTCTTTGTTCCAGTTTAGTGAAATATGCTATTGGTACTTCAATAAGGATTGCATCAGATCTTTAGATCATCTTGAGTAATATGGTCATTTTCACAATATTAATTCTTCCAATCCATGAACATGTATATCTTTTCATCTGTTTGTCTTCTTCAATTTCTTTCATCAATTTATTCAGTTTCCAAGTATGAACCTTTTACCTTCTTGATTAGGTTCATTCCCAGGTAATTTAATTCTGTTTGATGCAACTTGTAAATAGAATTGTTTTATTAATTTCCAGAAAAACATCTATTTCTGCTTTATTGACTATGCCAAATCCTTTGACTGTGTGGATCACAACAAACTGGAAAATTCTTAAAGAGGTGGGAATTTCAGACCACCTGACCTGCCTCCTAAGAAATCTGGATGCAGGTCAGGAAGCAACAGTTAGAACTGGACATGGAACAACAGACTGGTTCCAAATAGGAAAAGGAGTACCTCAGGGCTGTATATTGTCACCCTGCTTATTTAACTTATGTGCAGAGTACATAATGAGAAATGCTGGACTGGATGAAGCTGGAATCAAGATTTCTGGGAGAACTATGAATAACCTCAGATATGCAGATGACACCACCCTTATGGCTGAAAGTGAAGAACCAAAGAGCCTCTTGATAAAAGTGAAAGAGGAGAGTGGAAAAAGTTGGCTTAAAACTCAACATTCAGAAAACTAAGATCATGGCATCTGGTCCCATCACTTCATGGCAAATAGATGGGGAAACAATGGAAACAGTGACAGACTTTATTTTTGGGGGCTCCCAAAATCACTGCAGATGGTGACTGCAGCCATGAAATTAAAAGACACTCCTTGGAAGAAAAGTTATGATCAACCTAGACAGCATATTAAAAAGCAGAGACATTACTTTGCCAACAAAGGTCCATCTAGTCAAAGCTATGGTTTTTCCAGCAGTCATGTATGGATGTGAGAGTTGAACTATAAAGAAAGCTGAGTGCCAAAGAATTGATGGTTTTGAACTGTGGTGTTGAAGAAGATCCTTGAGAGTCCCTTGCACAACAAAGAGATCCAACCAGTCCATCCTAAAGGAAATCAATCCTGAATATTCATTGGAAGGACTGATGCTGAAGCTGAAATGCCAATACTTTGGCCCCCTGATGTGAAGAACTGACTCATGNGAAATTAAAAGACACTTGCTCCTTGGAAGAAAAGTTATGACCAACCTAGACAGCATATGAAAAAGCAGAAACATACTTTGCCAACAAAGGTCCATCTAGTTAAAGCTATGGTTTTTCTAGTAGTAATGGATGTGAGATTTGGACTATAAAGAAAGCTGAGTGCTGAGGAATTGATGCTTTTGAACTGTGGTGTTGGAAAAGACCCTTGAGAGTTCCTTGGACTGCAAGGAGATCCAGTCAGTGAAACCTAAAGGAAATCAGTCCTGAATATTCATTGGAAGGACCAATGCTGAAGCTCCAATACTTTGGCCACCTGATGAAAAGAAATGACTCATTGGAAAAGACCCTGATGCTTGGAAAGGGTGGAGGCAGGAGAAGAAAGGGATGACAGAGGATGAGATGGTTGGATGGCATCACCAGCTCCATGGACATGAGTTTGAGTAAGCGCCAGGTGTTGGTGATTGACAGGGAAGCCCGGCATGTGGGGTCACAAAGAGTCGGACACGATTGAATGACTGGGCTTAGGTAAACATTTTAGAGAATATACATAATAATAATGCATAAATTATGCTTCTGGGCTACTGTTCCTGTCAAATTCGTATCCATTCATTTATTTAGCAATGATTTTGCTTGTGTTATATAAACATCCTCAGCTAACTTTGCTGTTTGGCCCAATAGTTTTAGTGCACAAGCTTAGTTTCTTGGCAGCATGTGGAATCATCCAGGACCAGGGACCAAACTTGTGTTCCCTACATTGGCAGGCAGATTCTTAACCACTTGACCACCAGCGAAGGGAAATCCAATGACAGTGTTTGGGCTTCCCTGGTTCTCAAGGTAAAGAATCTGCCTGACAATGCAGGAGATGGAGGTTCGATTCCTGCGTCAGGATGATCCCCTGGAGAAGGAAATAGCGACCCATTCCAGCATGTTTTGCCTTAGAAATCCCATCGTCAGAGGAGTCTGGCAGGCTACCATCCATGGGGTCTCAGGGTCAGACACGACTTAGCGACTAAACAGCAACAGCAGCAACAACTTCATTGATGCTAGCGAGAAAGGGGTCTTCTCCAAGGACCTGAAATCATGTTGAATACATCCTTTGTAATAAACAAGCACATTTTTCTTCTGGCTGAGATAACATTTCTCAAGCAAGGAAAATGAAAGGAATGTAAGAAACCTAGACTTTCTAAACTGATAAAAATAGTAGACTGGAGAAGGAAATGGCAACCCACTCCAGTATTCTTGCCTGGAAAATTCCATGGACAGAGGAGCCTTGTAGGCTACATTCCATGGGGTTGCAAAGAGTTGGACGTGACTGAACAACTTCACTTCACTTCCTTGGCAGTCCAGTGGATAACACTCCACACTTCCAGTGCAGGGGATGAGTGTTCGATCCTTGGTTGGGACTAAGGGAACTAAATCCCCCATGCCATGTGGAATAGCCTAAAAAAAAATTAATAACAGAAAAATAAAATAATACATTCTGAGAAACAAAAGTGAGTGAATCCACTCTGAGACTAATGTATAAAAAGCATTCATTGACAATAACAACAATTACGTGCGTGTGGATTTAGGAAGGTTGATCTATAAAACACACATTCTTAATGTGAATTCTTTGCAGGCTTTTCCTACAACACTAGGGTTTACATTTTTCTATATTGATCAGATTTTTACTACAGGTTTTCATGTAGCCAATTAATATACTGATTGGCTGCACTGTAACCAACTTTAGTAAAAAGAAAAGAAAGTGTTCCATGGAATGCACCCTCTATGTGGTTATGGATCACTGAACTCCAGAATTCTGAAGTCGAGTAACATACATGAGGCCATAATCTCTTAAGACATCATACTGACAAGTGATGACATAGGTCGGAGGTAAACCACACAACTTGTGATTATCAGCTAGCAAAGGTGAAGTGTCGCATCTAGAATCCCTGGATATTTTTTAGCCAGCTCTGAACTACCATGAGTTGGAATCTTATAAATGTGACCTTTCTTAAACGTCTCAGGGAGCAAAGAACTCCAACTAACAAATTTGAACAGATGGCTTGATTCCAGGGGAATGAGTTGTTTGGAAAGCATTGCTTTCTTAACTGATCTATCTGTAGTAATATATTCACTTCAGAATCTGACGATGAATGATTTCAACAGAACTGGTTAATGTGCATTTTCTCAATATGATGGTAAATTGAAATGAAAATTCTGAAGAACAGGATATATTAAAGATCAAACCTTGAGTTTGATCTTGACATCTGAATAAGAGCTGAACAATATTAGGATATGTTTATTGTATAAGTCATTTTAATGGGGAAAAAAACACAATGCAAAAAAGTCATTCTTAAATTTAAAAATCCTTAAATATATAACATAATTTGCACAGTTGGTAAAAGAATAAAAATATTAATATCAAGTAAATTTTAGTAATAGATGTCCATAAATAGATATAAATCTAAATTTTCAAAACAAAAATAATCAGTACTCTCCTCATAAACCTTGTTAAAGGTTCTTTTATTATAATATGAATTGCATACTTATGTAACCTGCAGGCGTTTGATCTTCTTTTTCATTATTAAAACTATTTGAAATATCTAAGTATGTCATTAAACTTTGTGATGGGAAGGAGATAGCTCTCATACTGAAGAGATGTTTGATCTTGGAAGAATATAAACAATGTGAAACTGTTATTTTTTAATTTTTTTCAGTACTGCTCTATCTTTTCTAGGTCTAGTCCTTATCTTTCCAGGAACAGTAAAATTTTATCATTTTCTTCTAGGCTAATTTTTCTGCAATGTGCTTCTGAGCACATGGCGACAAAATGATTATTCTACNCTCTCCATTTGTCCCACACTCTCTTTCCCCAACTTGTGTCCACAAGTTTTTTCCCTGTGTCTGCCTTTCCATTGGTTCCCTGCAAAGAGGTTCATCACTACCATCTTTCTAGATTTCATATATGTATACATTAATATACAGTACTTGTTTTTCTCTTTCTGAATTACTTCACTCTAATGAGGTTCATCTACCTCATTAGAACTGAATCAAATGCATTCCTTTTTATGGCTGAGTAGTATTCCATTGTCAGAGAAGGCAATGGCACCCCACTCCAGTATTCCTGCCTGGAAAATCTCATGGATGGAGGAGCCTGGTAGGCTGCAGTCCATGGGGTCGCTGAGGGTCGGACACGACTGAGCAACTTCACTTTCACTTTTTACTTTCATGCATTGGAGAAGGAAATGGCAACCAACTCCAGTGTTCTTGCCTGGAGAATCTCAGGGATGGGGGAGCCTGGTGGGCTGCTGTTTATGGGGTTGTACAGAGTTAGACACGAACGACTGAAGCAACTTAGCAGCAGCAGTATTCCATTGGTACCACAGCTTCTTTTTCCATTCATCTGTCAGTGGACATCTAGGGTGCTTCCATGATATAGCTATTGCAAATAGTGCTGCAATGAGCATTGGGGTACATTGGCCATTTTCAATTTTGGTTTCCTTGGGGTATATGCCTAGAAGTGGGATTGCTGGGTCATATATGGTGGTTTTATTCCTAGTTTTTAAAGCAATCTCCATACTGTCTTCCATAGTGGCTGTATCAATTTACATTCCCACCAATAGTGCATGAGCATTCCCTTTTCTCCACACCCTCTCCAGCATTTATTGTTTGTAGACTTTTTTTTTTGGTAGACTTTTTGATGAGGGTCATTCTGACCACTGTGAGGTGATATCTCATTGTAGTTTTGATTTGCATTTCTCTAAGGATATCCAACCAGTCCATTCCGAAGGAGATCAGACCTGGGATTTCTTTGGAAGGAATGATGCTAAAGGTGAAATTCCAGTACTTTGGCCACCTCATGCGAAGAATTGACTCATTGGAAAAGACTTTGATGCTGAGAGGGATTGGGGGCAGGAGGAGAAGGGGATGACAGAGGATGAGATGGCTGGATGGCATCACCAACTAGATGGGCGTGAATCTGAGTGAACTCCAGGAATTGGTGATGGACAGGGAGGCCTGGCATGCTGTGATTCACGGGGTCGCAAAGAGTTGGACACAACTGAGTGACTGAACTGAACTGAACTGAATGAGAAATGTTGAGCATATTTTCATGTGTTTATTAGCCATCTGCATGTCTTCTTTGGAGAAATGTCTGTTTAGGTCTCCTACCCACTTTTGATTGTTGTTCAGCTGCTCACTTGTGTCCAAATCTTTGCAATCCCATGGACTGTAGCCTGCCAGGCTCCACTGTTCATGGGATTTCCCCAGCAAAAATACTGGAGTGGGTTGCCATTTCCTTCTCCAGGGCCTCTTTCCAACCCAGGGATTCAACCTGCATCTCTTTAATCTTCTGAATTGGCTGGTGGGTTCTTTACCAGCTGAGCCACTGGTATGCACTGGTAAGCCCCATATATGCAATAATGTATTAATTAATGCATTATAATGTGTTAATATACAATATTTATTTCTCTCTTTCTGACTTATTTTACTCTGTATAATATTCTTTAAGTTCATTCACTTTATTAGCAATGACTCAAAAGGGTTCCTTTTAATGGCTGAGTAATAGTCCATTATATATTTACACTATAGCTTCTTTGGTAAGGAAGAAGGCTTCCCTAGTGGCTCAGCGGTTAAAGTGTCTGCCTCCAATGCGGGAGACCCGGGTTCTATCCCTGGGTCGGGAAGATCCCCTGGAGAAGGAAATGGCAATCCACTCCAGTATTCTTGCCTGGAGAATCCCATGGATGGAGAAGCCTAGTAGGTTACAGTCCACGGGGTCGCAAAGAGTCAGACACGACTGAGCGACTTCACCTAAACTTTAGCTTCCTTATCCATTCATCTGTTGATGGACACCTAGATTGCTTCCATGTCCTAGCTATTGTAAATAGTGCTGCATTGAACATTGGGGTGCATGTGTGCCTGCTAAGTCACTTCAGTCATATCTAACTCTTTGTGACCCAAAGAGTATGGCCCACCATATTCCTCTGTCCATGGGATTCTCCAGGCAAGAATACTGGAGCAGGTTGCCATGCACTAGGGGATCTTCCCAACCTAGGGATCAAACCCAGGTGTTCTGAAGCTTCTGCATTGCAGGTGAATTTTTTTACCACTGAGTCACCAGGGAAGCTGGAACACTGGAGTACATATATCTTTTTCTATTTTAAAAAAATAATTATTTTTTATTGAAAGATAATTCATTTACAGAATTTTGCTGTTTTCTGTCAAACTTGAACATGAATCAGCCATAGGTATACATATACCCCCTCCCTTTTGAATGTCCCTCTCATCTCCCTCTCCATCCACTCCTCTAGGTTGATACAGAGCCCCTGTTTCAGTTTCCTGAGCCATACAGCAAATTCCTCTTGGCTATCTATTTTATATATAGTAGTTTAAGTTTCCATGTTACTCTTTCTTTCTTTCTTTTTTTTTTTTTCTTACTACTCCTAGCGACCCCATGGACTGCAGCCTACCAGGCTCCTCCATGCATGGGATTTCCCAGGCAAGAGTACTGGAGTGGGTTGCCATTGCCTTCTCCAAACCATGTTACTCTTTCCATACATCATGACTTCTCCTCCTCTCTCCCTATGTCCATATGTCTATTCTTTATATCTTTTTCTCCATTGTTGACTGTAAATAAATTCTTCAGTACCTTCCTTTTCTGACTTACTTTGCTCTGTATAATAGGTTCTAGGTTCATCATCTACCTTATTAGAACTGACTCAAATGTGTTCCTTTTAATGGCTGAGTAATATTCCATTGTGTAATACCATGCTGCAATGAACAATGGGATACATATGTCTCATTCAGCTTTGGTTTCCTCAGGGTATATGCCTAGGAGTGGGATTGCTGGGTCATATGGTAGTTTTATTCCTTGTTTTTAAAGGAATCTACATAGTGTCTTCCACATTAGCTGTATCAATTTACATTCCCACCAACAGTGCAAGAGTGTTTCCTTTTCTTCACACCCTCTCCAGCATTTATTGTTTGTAGACTTTTTGATGAGGGCCATTCTGACCAGTGTGAGGTGATATCTCATTGTAGTTTTGATTTGCATTTCTCTGATAATGAGCAATGTTGAGCATCTTATCATGTGGTAGTCATCTATATGTCTTCTTTAGAGAAATGTCTGCTGAGGTCTTTTCCCCACTTTTTGATTGGCTTGTTTTTCTGGTATTGAGTTGTATGAGCTGCTTGTATACATTAGAATTCAATCCTTTATTTTCTACTTTGTAGCAAATTAATCATTTGCTATTATTTTCTCCCATTCTGAGGGTTGTCTTTTCACCTTGCTTATGGTTTCCTTTGCCATGCAAAAGATTTAAGTTTAATCAGGTCTCACTTGTATACTTTTGTTTTTATTTCCATTACTCTAGAAGGTGAGTCAGAGTATCTTGCTTTCCAATGTATACAAGCAGCTCATACAACTTAATACCATAAAAACAAACAAGCCAATCAAAAAGTGGGAAAAAGACCTCAGCAGACATTTCTCCAAAGAAGACATATAGATGGCTAACACATGAAAAGATGCTTTGACATATGTCATTGAGTGTTCTGCCTATGTTTTCCTCTAAGAATTTTATATTTTCTGGCCTTATATTTAGGTCTTTAATCCATTTTGAGTTTCTCTTTGTGTATGGTGTTAGGAAGTGTTCTAATTACATTCTTTTACATGTAGCTATCCAATTTGCCCAGCACCATTTATTGAAGAGGCTGTTTTTGCCCCATTGTATATTCTTGCCTCCTTTGTCAAAAATAAGGTACCCATAGGTGCCTGGGTTTATTTCTGGGCTCTCTATCTTGTTCCATTGGCCTATATTTCTGCTTTTTTGCAAGTACCATACTGTCTTGATGACTGTAGCTTTGTAGTATAATCTGAAGTCAGGAAGGTTGATTCTTCCAGCTGCATTCTTCTTTCTCAAGACTGCTTTGGCTATTCAGGGTCTTTTGTGTTTCCATATGAGCTGTGAAATTTTTTGTTCTAGTTCTATGAAAAATGCCTTTGGTAATTCAATAGGGATTGCAATGAATCTGTAGATTGCATTTGGTAGTATAGTCATTTTCACAATATTGATTCTTCCTACCCAGGAACATGGAATATCTCTCCATCTGTTTATGTCATGTTTTGTTTCTTTCATTAGTGGCTTATAATTTTCTGTGTACAGTACTTTCGTTTCCTTGCTGCTGCTGCTGCTGCTGCTAAGTCGCTTCAGTTGTGTCCGACTTTGTGTGACCCCATAGATGGCAGCCCACCAGTCTCTGCCATCCCTGGGATTCTGCAGGCAAGAACACTGGAGTGGGTTGCCATTTCCTTCTCCATTTGTCTCCTTAGGTAAGTTTATTCCTAAATATTTAATACTTTTTGTTAAAATGATGCATGGGATTGATTCCTTAATTTCTCTTTCTGATTTTTCCTTGTTAGTATGTAGAAATGCAAGTGATTTCTGTGCCTTGATTTTGTATCCTGCAGCTTTGCTAAATTCACTGATTAGTTCTAGTTATTTTCTGATACTATCTTTAGGGTTTTCTATGTACAGTATCATGTCATCTGCAAACCGTGGCAGCTTTACCTCTTTTCCAATCTGGCTTCCTTTTATTTCTTTTCTTCTCTAATTGCTGTAGCTGGTGCGGGTGGCTGTGACTGGCGCACATAGCTGGGTGGCTGCAACCAGCACACATAGTGCGGCCGAGAGGAGCTACCCCACGTCCGAGGTCAGGGGCAGAGGCCAGAAGGACCCCATGCCTGAGGGGTGGCGGCCAAGAGGAGTTACCCCATGTCTGAGGCCAGGGGTGGCGGCTGAGAGTGCCAGGCTGTGACGGTGCAGGAATGGCTGAGAGGTACCCCTCGTCCGAGGTCAGAGTGACAGCCAAGAGGAGCTACCCCGTGTCTGAGGTCAGGGGTGGTGGCTGAGAAAGCCAGGCTGTGACAGCGCAGGAATGGCCAAGAGGTACCCCATGTCTGAGGTCAAGGGTGGCAGCTGAGAGGAGCTACCCCATGTCTGAGGTCAGGGGCGACGGCTGATGGTGCCAGACTGTGACAGTGCAGGAGTAGCCGAGAGGAGCTACCCCACATCCAAGGCCAAGGGCAGTGGTCGGGAGGAGCAACCCCATGTCCAAGGAGTGGTAGTTGTGCGGGTGCAGGAGGGCCTAGAGGAGCTATTCCACGTTCAAGGTCAGGAGGGACAGCAGTGAGGAGATACCCCTCATCCAAGGTAAGGAGCAGCAGCTGTGCTTTGCTGGATCAGCCGTGAAGAGATAGCCCATGTCCAAGGTAAGAGAAACCCAAGTAAGATGGTAGGTGTTGCAAGAGGGCATCAGAGCGCAGACACACTGAAACCATAATCACAGAAAACTAGTCAGTCTAATCACACTAGGACCACAGCCTTATCTAACTCAATGAAACTAAGCTATGCCCATGGGGCCACCCAAATGGGCGGGTCATGGTGGAGAGGTCTGACAGAATGTGTTCCACTGGAGAAGGAAATGGCAAACCACTTCAGTATTCTTGCCTTGAGAACCCCATGAACAATATGAAAAGGCAAAATGATAGGATACTGAAAGAGGAACTCCCCAGGTCGTTAGGTGCCCAATATGCTACTGGAGATCAGTGGAGAAATAACTCCAGAAAGAATGAAAGGATGGAGCCAAAGCAAAAACAATACCCAGTTGTGGATGTGACTGGTGATAGAAGCAAGGTCCGATGCTGTAAAGAGCAATATTGCATAGGAACCTGGAATGTCAGGTCCATGAATCAAGGCCAATTGGAAATGGTCAAACAAGAGATGGCAAGAGTGAACATCGACATTCTAGGAATCAGCGAACTAAAATGGACTGGAATGGGTGAATTTAACTCAGATGACCATTATATCTACTACTGTGGGCAGGAATCTCTCAGAAGAAATGGAGTAGCCATCATGGTCAACAAAAGAGTCCGAAGTGCAGTACTTGGATGTAATCTCAAAAACGACAGAATGATCTCTGTTTGTTTCCAAGGCAAACCATTCAATATCACAGTAATCCAAGTCTATGCCCCAACCAGTAACACTGAAGAAGCTAAAGTTGAACCGTTCTATGAAGACCGACAAGACCTTTTAGAACTAACACCCAAAATAGAAATGTCCTTTTCATTATAGGGGACTGGAATGCAAAAGGAGGAAGTCAAGAAACACCTGGAGTAACAAGCAAATTTGGAGAGAAGGGGACGACAGAGGATGAGACGGTTGGATGGCATCACCGACTCAATAGACATGAGTTTGAGTAAACTCTGGGAGTTGGTCACGGACAGGGAGGCCTGGTGTGCTGTAGTCCATGTGGTTGCAAAGGTTCGGACATGACTGAGTGACTGAACTGAACTGAACTTTCAAATAATATATTATTAGTGTATACAAAGGTAACTGATTTTTAAAATTAATTTACTTTTAATTGAAGGATTGCTTCACAATATTATGCTGGTTTCTGTCATACATCAACATGAATCAGCCAAAGGTACACATATATCCCCTCCCTTTTGAAACTTTCTCCCACCTCCCACCCCATGCCACCCCTCTAGGTTGACAGAGAGGCCTGGTTTGAGTTCCCTGAATCATACAGAAATTCCCACTGACTATCTATTTGATAGTGTATATGGTTCCATACCACTCTCTCCATTTGTCCCACACTCTCTTTCCCCAACTTGTGTCCACAAGTTTTTTCCCTGTGTCTGCCTTTCCATTGGTTCCCTGCAAAGAGGTTCATCACTACCATCTTTCTAGATTTCATATATGTATACATTAATATACAGTACTTGTTTTTCTCTTTCTGAATTACTTCACTCTAATGAGGTTCATCTACCTCATTAGAACTGAATCAAATGCATTCCTTTTTATGGCTGAGTAGTATTCCATTGTCAGAGAAGGCAATGGCACCCCACTCCAGTATTCCTGCCTGGAAAATCCCATGGATGGAGGAGCCTGGTAGGCTGCAGTCCATGGGGTCGCTGAGGGTCGGACACGACTGAGCAACTTCACTTTCACTTTTTACTTTCATGCATTGGAGAAGGAAATGGCAACCAACTCCAGTGTTCTTGCCTGGAGAATCTCAGGGATGGGGGAGCCTGGTGGGCTGCTGTTTATGGGGTTGTACAGAGTTAGACACGAACGACTGAAGCAACTTAGCAGCAGCAGTATTCCATTGGTACCACAGCTTCTTTTTCCATTCATCTGTCAGTGGACATCTAGGGTGCTTCCATGATATAGCTATTGCAAATAGTGCTGCAATGAGCATTGGGGTACATTGGCCATTTTCAATTTTGGTTTCCTTGGGGTATATGCCTAGAAGTGGGATTGCTGGGTCATATATGGTGGTTTTATTCCTAGTTTTTAAAGCAATCTCCATACTGTCTTCCATAGTGGCTGTATCAATTTACATTCCCACCAATAGTGCATGAGCATTCCCTTTTCTCCACACCCTCTCCAGCATTTATTGTTTGTAGACTTTTTTTTTTTTGGTAGACTTTTTGATGAGGGTCATTCTGACCACTGTGAGGTGATATCTCATTGTAGTTTTGATTTGCATTTCTCTAAGGATATCCAACCAGTCCATTCCGAAGGAGATCAGACCTGGGATTTCTTTGGAAGGAATGATGCTAAAGGTGAAATTCCAGTACTTTGGCCACCTCATGCGAAGAATTGACTCATTGGAAAAGACTTTGATGCTGAGAGGGATTGGGGGCAGGAGGAGAAGGGGATGACAGAGGATGAGATGGCTGGATGGCATCACCAACTAGATGGGCGTGAATCTGAGTGAACTCCAGGAATTGGTGATGGACAGGGAGGCCTGGCATGCTGTGATTCACGGGGTCGCAAAGAGTTGGACACAACTGAGTGACTGAACTGAACTGAACTGAATGAGAAATGTTGAGCATATTTTCATGTGTTTATTAGCCATCTGCATGTCTTCTTTGGAGAAATGTCTGTTTAGGTCTCCTACCCACTTTTGATTGTTGTTCAGCTGCTCACTTGTGTCCAAATCTTTGCAATCCCATGGACTGTAGCCTGCCAGGCTCCACTGTTCATGGGATTTCCCCAGCAAAAATACTGGAGTGGGTTGCCATTTCCTTCTCCAGGGCCTCTTTCCAACCCAGGGATTCAACCTGCATCTCTTTAATCTTCTGAATTGGCTGGTGGGTTCTTTACCAGCTGAGCCACTGGTATGCACTGGTAAGCCCCATATATGCAATAATGTATTAATTAATGCATTATAATGTGTTAATATACAATATTTATTTCTCTCTTTCTGACTTATTTTACTCTGTATAATATTCTTTAAGTTCATTCACTTTATTAGCAATGACTCAAAAGGGTTCCTTTTAATGGCTGAGTAATAGTCCATTATATATTTACACTATAGCTTCTTTGGTAAGGAAGAAGGCTTCCCTAGTGGCTCAGCGGTTAAAGTGTCTGCCTCCAATGCGGGAGACCCGGGTTCTATCCCTGGGTCGGGAAGATCCCCTGGAGAAGGAAATGGCAACCCACTCCAGTATTCTTGCCTGGAGAATCCCATGGACAGAATTGCCTGGTGAGGCTACACAGTCCACGGGGTTGCAAGAGTCAGACGCGACTGAGTGGCTAAACCACCACCATGTGCCACCCAGTAGGACCCTGTTATTTATCCATTGTACCAATCCCAAACTCCTAATTTATCCCGCCCTTACTAGCCCTCCCCCTTGGCGGCTACAAGTCTGTTTTTTATATCTTTGAGTCTGTTTCTTTCTCATAGATAAATTCATTTCTGTCATATTTTAGATTTCACATATAAGTGACATCATATGACATTTCCTATGTCTTTTGATTGAAGCATTTAGTCTACTGTCTTTTAAAGTGATAATTGGTAGCTATGTACTTTTTTACTTGGTTTCTGCTTATTTTTGTAGTTCTACGCTCTTTTCTTCTCATTTAGTGTCTTCCCTTGTGGTTTGGTGATTTTTTTAGTGGTATGCTTGTATTCCTTTTTCTCTTGTTTTTGTGTATCTATTGAAGGTTTTTGATTTGTGGTTAACACAGGGTTCATATATATTGACCGATAACTATATCTACTTGTTTTAGATAGTCATTTAAGTTAAAAAGCATTCTAAAAGATCTACATTTTTTATTCCTCTCACCCACATTTTGTGTTTTTTTGATGTCATATTTTACATCTTAATATTTATCCTTTTACTGTTTATTGTAATTATGCTAATTTTTCTTTCAATCTTCATAGTAACTTATTTGAAAGAGGTTGATCCACAACCTTTACTGTATATTTGCTTTTATTGGTGGGATTTTTCCTTTCCTATAAATTCTTACTTCTTGTTATAGCCTTTTCTTTTCCAATTGCAGAAAACCTTTTAACAGTTCTTTTGGGCCAGTTTAGTACTGATGAACCCTTTTAGTTTTTGCTTGTCTGAGAAGTTCTTTATTTCTCCTTCAATTCAGAGTGATAACCTTGCTAGGTGGCATATCTTCAGTTGAAGGTTTTTCCCTTTCAACACTTTTAAAATATCATGCCATTTCCTTCTGTCCTGCAAAGTTTCTCAGAAAAGTCTACTGATGATAGCCTTATGGGAGTGCCCTTGTACATGACTTTTTTCTCTTAGTGCCTTTAGAATTTGATCTAAATTTTGCCATTTTAATTATGATATGTCTTGCTGTGGGTCTCTTTGGGTTCATCTTGTTTGGGACTCTCTGTGCTTCCTGTTCATGGATATCTGGTTCCTTCTTCAGGTTTAGGAAGTTTTCAGCCATAATTTCATCAAATACATTTTCAACCCCTTTCTCTCTTCTCCTCTGGGACCCCTATAATGTGAATGTTAGTGCACTTGATGTTGTTTCAGACATCCTTCTCATTTAAAAAAAAATTGTTTTTCTTTTTGTTGTTCTGATTGAGTGATTTCCATTATTCTATCTTCCAGATCACTTATACATTCTTGTGTATCACCCAGTCTGCTATTAATTTCTCTAGTGTGTTTTTCATTTCAGTGATTGTATCCTGCAACTCTAACAGGTTCTTTTGTTGTATTTTCTAATTCCTTGTTAAAAGTCTCATTATGTTCACCTATTCCTTTCTCAAATTCAGTTAGCGTTCTTATTATTAATGCTCCGAGCTCTTTATCTGATAATTTATTTATCTGTTTCGTTAGGTGCTTTTTCAGAGTTTGTTGTTGTTTTTTCATTTGAAACAAATTCCTCTGTCCTCTCATTTTTTTTAGCTTTCTCTGTCTCTGTGAAATTAGGTGAAAGTTATGTCTCCTGGTCCTGAAGGGGTGTCCTTGTGTGGCACTGTCCCTACGCTATCTGTGTAACTTTGGTGGGAGATCTGGATCTGACATGAGCATGGGTCACATCTTTCTCCAGGGTGTGCTGGCAACTGTCACAGATAGATAGATAGATAGATAGATAGAGGGGCTCAAGCCAGAAACAGGAGCTTCTTTTATGCTCAGTGGCCATCACCTCCCTATCAAGGATGGGGTCAGGTCACGAGATGCTGGAGAAGAAGCCCTGAGGGTTGACTCCAAATTGGTTTATTTCCCTCTATGTGTGCAGTCTCCCCCCTCTCAGCAATAGCCCTTTTTCAGCAGAGAGGAGTAGCGGTGACTCAAGAGGGGCTGGAGCAGGTAGGTGTGGGCCAGAGTGCATGCTGGGATGGTCCTGGTATGCCAGTCTGAGCTCGTGACAACTCCCAGTCTACCACCTCTGCAAGTGCCAGTGTTACCAAAAACTGGGTTCACCTCTTGATGGGTGTCAAGGCAAAAGATACAACCAAGCCAAAGATCAGGAGGAGGAAGGATTTATTACTATCTGTAGCAAATATGGAAAACATCAGGGATCTTTCCCAAAGCAGTGTCTCCCTAAACAGCAAAACTGGGGAAGTTTTAAGCAAAGGGTATGTGCATATTCATGAAGGAGTTTGGTTGGTCAACAGAGTACAAACTTTAGTTGATTGAAGTCACAAGGGACAGAAAAAGTCTACATCATCATCCCTTAGGTTCCAGTTGATCTGGTGATTGAGTGCTTCAGGCTGATCTTTACCACTGAAACAGAAATGGGAGTCTTTACAACTGATGTATTATCTTTGCTATTGTTACTTCTCTTAGTCTGATAACAGGCAATATTTCTGCATTCTTTTGTTCCCTTAAGATCCTTAATTACTGAGACCTGTTTGAGGACAAGAATTGTGGTCAGGATTAGATCACAAAATGGCTTAAACCAAAAATGCCTTCTCATGTCAAGAAAGCCATATTTCTCTTTCTTGGGGACCCTCTACCTTATCATTACAGCACTACTGGCCACTCTTGCCCTGTTCGGATGCTGTGCCTGGTCTGAACTGGCTCTTGCCCCCTAAAGGTGCATTCTCCTTCCCACTAGCCTTTACTCTAGTGAGAAGCTGTGCCCATGCTAGAGAGTCTGGGGCACATGCTGAGATGGTCGCAGGAAACTGGCCAGAGTCCTAAGCAGTTTCAGTCTGCTTCCTCCACCTTGTTTCAGGCATAAGCAAGTTTGTGTGCATGTACTTTATAAGCAGAGTCTGCTTCTTACAGCCCTTCTGTAAGTCCCACTGGTTTTCAAACCAGCCAAGGAAACTCATCTTCCTCCTGTTGGACCTCAGGGCTGGGGTGCCTAGCATGTGATTTGAACCCTCCATTCCCCAGGGAGGATCTCCAAGCCCATGATATACCCTTCTTTTTGGTGCCCCCTCCTGTAGGTGTGGGTCCCAATCTGATTGCTTCTCTTCCCTTCCTCCCCACCTCTGCATGGATCTTTCTTTACAGCCTTGGTTGTAGAAGAGCTTTTCTGCCAGTTTGTTTTCAGTGAGAATTGTTCTACATGTAGGTGTCTTTTTTATGTGTTTGTGGGCAGCAGGGGGGCGGAGGTGCACTCAGCATCCTCCTACTCTATCATTTTGATCACCTCTTGCCAAGCCAGGGTTTTGGTTGTTGCTATGAAAAAAATCAAATACCATATTAGAATGAATGTGGCACAAGAAATGACTGTGGTGGTGTCCAGTCAGATTTCAAGGTTTGAGAAACTGCAGTGCCCAACAGGTATGCACATCCCATTAGTAGGTAACTAGTTTCAAAACAGGACACAACCTTTTAGGGCACAGCCTTTAAAAGAATGACATAGCCATATGTGTGTACTAAGTCACTCCAGTCGTGTCCAGTTCTGTGCAGCCCTATGGACCGTAGCCCATCAGGCTCTTCTGTCCATGGCATTCTCCAGACAAGAATACTGGAGTGGGTGGCCATGCCCTCCTCCAGGGAATCTTCCCAACCCAGAGATCGAACCCATGTCTCTTCCATCTGCTGCATTGCCAAGTGGGTTCTTTACCACTAGCACCACCTGGGAAGCCCCAACATAGCCAAAGGACATGACAAAAACTGGTTAGAATCAACTGGCTCCGAGATGGTGGAAGATTCGACTTCCAGTGGACGATGAGCTTCGTTTTATGCTCATTATAATGTATTAGCATTAAATAACATGACCACCAGTGTCACAACAGTTCTAAGGCTAACCATAAAAGGCCCAAAAGTGGGAAGTGGCCCAATTCCTGGAAATCCTTGAAATAGTTAGAATAATTTTCCCTCTTATTAGACTATGAATTATCCATCCTATAAAAACTAACCACCCCCCTCTCCATATTTCCCATATTTCAGGGCCTCTCACCTTCTGAGATGGCCCACACTCCATCTGTGGATTGTATTTCTCTCTGAGTAAATCCACTTCTTACCTATCACTGTGTCTCTCACTGAATTCTTTTGTGATGAGACATCAAGAAACTGAACTTCATTAAGTCTTGTGATCTCAGTTAAAAGACTGTGGGTTCAAGTCCCAATCTGAGATGCACAGCTTCAGTTTTGTAAGAATGAAATAAAAATGCTTTTTTCTTTCAATTAATTTTTTCAAATGCCCAGTAAACCATGAGGACATAAAAATACCTATTGTTTGAATTCAACTACTTAATAGATGGAAACTGTAGGTATTTATTTTAGCCTGGTGGCAACATGAAAAAAATACTGTGATGGCACTCTGTAGACTGTGGACCAAGAAAATTTAAACATTTAAATAGTTCTTGGTCCCCAGCTAGTGCTACTTACTTACACAAAGAAGTGGACATACGTGGTAGAGAAGGTTAGATGAGAATGTGTGTGGTCTGTAATTATCTTTTTTCAGGGAATTTCTGAGCCATCTTTTCTAGGATCTGGTGGGACAGAAGGAGTGCTCTGACTTTTTGTCACTTTCCCCAGGACAAAAGCAAGAAAGCAAAATCCAAAATTAAACCTTAAACAACCAGACAAACTTTCTACATAGATTAGGATGAAGTGGGGTTGCCCTTAGGATCCTGAAACATAAGGATGGGATTTGCAGTTGCTATTTATCCTGGGTACAAACATGTAGGTACCTCCATAGAAAGATACAGCAGCATTTGGCGTGAATGCACATGAGTGCTCAGTCATGTCCGACTCTTGGCGACCCAGTGGGATGTTGCCCGCCAGGCTCCTCTGTCCATGGAATTCTCCAGGCAAGAATACTGGAGTGGGTTGCCATTTCCTACTCCAAGGGATCNGTACCTCCATAGAAAGATACAGCAGCATTTGGCGTGAATGCACATGAGTGCTCAGTCATGTCCGACTCTTGGCGACCCAGTGGGATGTTGCCCGCCAGGCTCCTCTGTCCATGGAATTCTCCAGGCAAGAATACTGGAGTGGGTTGCCATTTCCTACTCCAAGGGATCTTCCCAACCCAGGGATTGAACCTGGGTCTCCTTCATCTCCTGCATTAGCAGAAGGATTCTTTACCACTGAGCCACCAGGGAAGCCCCAATATTTGTCAGTTGTTGCTTTAAAATAGTGATCACAAATATGGTAAAATCGCTCAGTGGAAAGGGTGACCAGTTTGGGATTGACTTAGTAATAAATACATATATTTTATTTTTATTATTTAAAAAATAATAATAAAGTCTCTTTTTCATGAGAAGGAAAAGCAATTCCTTGGAAGGTACCAGAAAGTCAAGTTTCCATGGGGATTTTCAAAACATCCCCCTCCTTCAAATACTTACTTTTGTATATGGAAAAGTATTTTGGATGTAAAATATAGTATAAGACTTTCACTTTTGTTCTGTATTAAATAAGGCATATGTTGGCAGCTGCACTAAACTATAACTCATATGTAAGAGATATATGAGTGGGGAGATTATCCAGAACCTAACCCACTTTAGGTTCCAGGTCTGAGTAATGGGTGAAGGGGACAAGTAATAGGTACTTGAACGAGTTTAATTGATTTATACCAAAAAGGGCAGCAGGTATTAGCAGAAGAGAAGTGAAGAGAGCTGGAAGGTGATCAAGGAGACAGAAAGAGAAAAAAGCTACCCCTAAATGAATTTGAGAAAGGATGGAGGATTCTGGAGGGAGACCTTTTGGGGTCTCTGTCATGCCTGTGAGATATTGAGGTTGGGGGATGGAAAGAGAAGGCGAAAGGAGGAAAATATAAGTTTTCCTGTGTTGAGAGCCCCCCAATAAATCCATGCATCTGCAGTCTGTTATCTTCAACAAGGGTGCCAAGAACACCCAGTGGAGAAAGGATAGTCTCTTCATGAATGGTTCTGTGAAACCTGGGTGTCCCCATGTAGAAGAAAGAAATTGGACCCTTATTTCACACTATATGCAAAAATCAACTCAAAACGGGATTAGGCTTAAATGTAAGACCTGAAACCATGAAACTGCTATCAGAAAGCATAGTGAAAAACTTCTTGATACTAATCTGGGCCATGACTTTTTCATTATGATGCTGGAAACACAGGCAATAAAAGCAAAAAAAAAAAAAAAAAAAGATAAGTGGGATTATATCAGACTAAAAACTTCTTCACAGCAAAGGGAGCAACAGAGTGAAAAAGGAGAAAGTATTTACAAACCACATCTTTGATAAGAAGTTAATATTCACAATATATAAGGAAATCCTACAACACAATAGCAAGACAAAACAGCACCACAGTCTAATGGGCAAAGGACATAAACAGACATTTCTCAAAAGAAGACAGGCAAATGGCCAACAGTACAATAAAAGGCTCTCAACATTACTAATCATCAGGGAAATACAAATCAAAACCATAGTAAGGTATCACCTCACACCTGTTAGGATTAGTTCAGTTCAGTCCCTCAGTCGTGTCCAACTCTCTGCCACCCCATGGACTGCAGCAGGCCAGGCCTCCCTGTCCATCACCAACTCCCAGAGATTACTCAAACTCATGTCCATCGAGTCAGTGATGCCATCCAACCATCTCACCCTCTGTTATCCCCTTCTCTTTCTGCCTTCAATCTTTCCCAGCATCAGGGTCCTTTCTAATGAGTTGGCTCTTTGCATTTGGCCACCTTCAGCTTCAGCATCAGTCCTTCCAATGAATATTCAGGACTGATTTCCTTTAGGATTGATTGATTTGATCTCCATGTGGTCCAAGGGACTCTCAAGAGTCTTCTCCAGCACCACAGTTCAAAAGCATCAATGGCAGTTATCAAGAAAACAAAAGATACCAAGGGTTGGCAATAATGTGAAGAGAGGATTCTTGTGCACTGTTGGTGGGAATGTAAGTTGGTATTGCCATTATGGAAAACCGCATGGAGGTATCTCAAAAAATGAAATCTAGGACTACTTGATGGTTCACCAATCCCACTTCTGGATAGAAACCAAAAGGAAATGAAATCAACCATCTTGAAGAGATATCTGCACCCCTATGTTCATTGCAGCATTATTCACAATAGCCAAGGCATGAAAACAACCTATGTCCATCATCAGATGAATGGATAAAGATGTGTGTGTGTAGAGGATCGAATATTATCCAACTTTAAAATAAGGAAAAAATCCTGCCATTTGCATCAACATGGAAGAACCTGGAAGACATGCTGAGTGAAATATGCCAGACACAGAAAAACAAATACTGTATGATCTCACTTAAATGTGGAATCTAAGATAGTTGAATTGGTAGAAGCAGAGACTAGAATGGTGATTGCCAGAGGCTCTATGAAGGGGGCAATGGGAAGATGCTGGTCACGTGGTACAAAGTTTCAGGATGAATAAGTTCTGATAATCTAATGTATAGTAATGTGAATTATAGTCAACAATACTGTATTGTATACCTGAAATTTGCTAAAAGAGTGGATCTTATGTTTCTTTACCACACACACAGAAAAAAAAAAGGTTACTATGGGGGGTGATATATTAGTTAATTTGATTATGGTTATTAGTTTATGAAGTATATATATATCAACATATACAGGGAAGCCTGGCGTGCTACAGTCCATGGGGTTCTGAAGAGTTGGACATGACTTGTTGACTGAACAAGAACAACAACGTGTATATCAAAACATCAGATCACACACCTAAATACGATTTCTGTCAACCATACCTCAAAAAAAAAGGGGGGGGGATATCTCCTATTCCTGTGTAATAGGAGTAGAATCCCTCTTTGGAATCTTGATAATTGTTTCATTAAAAAATTAAATTGCTTTTTCAGGATATTTATTAATGTGACAAATCTGTTTTATTTTTATAAGAGGAAGAAAACAGAATGTAGCTAGATGGTGATTATAACAATGTGAAAATTACATATGCCAGTGCTGGAAGAGAATATCAGCCATCATTTATTGAGCTCCTGTTGTGTACTATCTCTTTTACTTATACTGTTCTCCTTTAATACAGTGACCCTAGAGGGTAGGTGTGGTCTGAGATATTAGATTAGAAAACGGTCTCAGGAATGTTAAGTCATTTTCCTGAGTCATATAATTAGTGAGTACTGGAGCCAGAATTCAAGCCCAGGTCTGTCTGAGACCAAAGTTCTTGATTCTCCTGCTTTCTCTTTGCAAAATAGATTGATTCCTTTTTTGTCTCTTAAGATTTGGGGGTTTTTTTGTTTTGTTTTGTTTTTGAGTTTGCGTGTATTGTAAAATATTTTTGTTTTTTTTAGAGCTTCACAATAAAAGCAATTTAAATTGCTAAAAAAATTTAGAAATTGAGTTACTTAATTTTTTTTTTAACTTTTATATTGGAGTATCTTTGATTAACAATGTTGTGTTAGTTTCAGGTGTACTGCAAAGTGCTTCAGTTACACATATACAAGTGTCTATTGTTTTTCAAATTCTTTTCCCATTTAGGTTATTATAGAATGTTGAGCAGAGTTCTATGCTATACAGTAGGTCCTTGTTGGTTATTCATTTTAAATATAGCAGTGTATATATGTCAATCACTCCTCCCACCCTTCCCCCTGGTAACCATAAGTTCCTTCTCTAAGTCTTGTCTGTTTCTGTTTTGTAAATAGGTTCATTTGTATCAGAAAAAAAAAGAAATTTCTTTAGAAATTGTTTCTTGAATTTTGAACTGACATTTCTTTGAAAAGAGCACTATGTTAAGACTGGAGCATAATATAGCTCAGCTTTATGTGGATTATATATACAACTACTATTTATTTTAAAATAATTTATGAAATCTCCTACTCTGCTCAGTTCTAGGGCTTCCCTGATAGCTCAGTTGGTAAAGAATCCACCTGCAATGCAGGAGATCCTGGTTCAGTTCCTGAGTTGGGAAGATCTGCTGGAGAAGGGATAGGCTACCCACTCCAGTATTCTTGGGCTTTCCTTTGTGGCTCAGCTGCTAAAGAATCCATCCACAATGTGGGAGACCTGGGTTTGATCCCTGGGTAGGAAAGATCCCCTTGAGAAGGGAAAGGCTACCCACTCCAGTATTCTGGCCTGGAGAATTCCATGGACTGTATAGTCCATAGCGTCACAAAGAGTTGGACACAACTGAGAAAATGTCACTTTCAGTGGGAGTGGAAAATATCGCATAGTTGTTAATAGCTGTGTCACACAGAAACCCTGAGAATTAAAGAAATCCCCTTATAAACCTATGTTTTATGCCAAGACTCATTCAGATGATAAATTCAACTACCAGCAATCCAGTGATTTTCTCTAATTAAAACACTGTGTGTTTCCTTTTTCTTTCTTCATTCATTTTTTTCTCCTCCTCTTCAAATAAAATCTAAAAATAGTTGTAAATACAAATGAGATTAAAAACTTAGGCAGAAAATTTTACTATAAATATAAATTTGGGGCTTAAAATCTATGTTAAGTGATACAAATCACTTTCTAGATTATATGTAGAAAATATATATTACTGTGCTGATGAGGACATGTTCAGTACAGCTTTTTGGTATTTCTCTGAGTGTCAATTTTTGCATTCTTAGGTGTCATGCACTTAGATTGTCTTACACAAATAAAAATCATTATTGGAATTATTACCTACCTTTTAAAATAGTCTTACTTTTTTTTTGCATTCTTGTCTCATTCATCCTTACACAGTCCATCTGAAGTGACTGTTTTCAATGATATCTCTTTTCTCTTTTTTTACAACCATTTAAAAAAAATTAAAGTATAGTTAATTCACAGTGCTGTGCTAGTTTCAGGTATACAGCAAAAGTATTCAGTCATATATATGTATATTCTTTTTCAGATTATTTCCATTATAGGTTATTGCAAGATACTGACTAGAGTTCTCTGTGCTATGTGGTAGGTTCTTGTTGTTTTATCTGTTTTTTATATAGTTGTGCTCAGTCGTGTCTGACTCTTTGCAACCCTGTGGACTCTAGCCCACCAGGCTCCTCTGTCCATGGAATTTTCCAAGAATACTGGAGTGGGTTGCCATTTCCTACTCCAGAGGATCTTCCTAACCCAAGGATCAAACCCATTTCTCTTGCATCTCTTGCATTGGCAAGCAGATTCTTTACCGCTAGCCCCACCTGGGAAGCCCCATATATAGTAGTGTGTATATGTTAATCCTAAACTCCTAATTGTCTATTCACCAGCCCCCTGCCCCCTGCTATCCTCCTTGGCAACCATAAGTTTGTTTTCTATATCTGTGAGTCTATTTCTGTGTGTAAATGAGTTCATTTAAAAGTTTTTAAATTTTATATTGGAGTATAGCCAATTAACAGTATAGTTTCAGGTGGACAGCAAAGGGACTCAGCCATACACATACATGTATCCATTCTCCCCCAAACTCCCCTCCCATCCAGACTGCCGCATAACATTGAGCAGAGTTCCCTGTGCTGTACTGTAAGACCTTGTTGGCTATCCATTTAAAATATAGCAGTGTGTATATGTTGATCCCAAACTCCCTAACTATCCCTTATCCCCATTATTTACCCTGGCAACCATAGTTCATCCTCTAAGTCTGTGAATCTGCTTCTATTTTGTAAATAATTTCATGTGTATCATTTTTAAAGATTCCACATATAACTGATATCATACGATATTTGTCTTTCTCTCCTTTACTTCATTTAGTATGATAATCTCTAGGTCCCTTGGTGTTGCTGCAAATAACATGATTTCATTCTTTTTTGTGGCTGAGTAATATTTCATTGGATATATGTACCACCTCTTCTTCATCCATTCCTCTGTTGATGGACATTTAGGTTGCATCCATGTCTTGACTATTGTAAACAGTGCTGTAGTGAATACATATTAAATAAGAGTATATCAGTGTTAGACTTCCTAAGTGTGCTACTTTTCCTGAATGTGATATACATATTATAGTTACATAGAAGAATGTCATATGTCTCCTATGTCTTAAGAAAAATATGCTTGAAGTATTAATATATATGTGTGAAATGTCAAGATAGCAGAAACTTATACTTAAATCTCTTGCATCATTCATAAAAAAAGTGTGTGTCTGGGTGTGTGTGAGCATTTACACAAAAACATACTTAAAGAGAAAACAAATTTGACAAAAGATTGACAACTGGTGAATATGCTGCTGCTGCTAAGTCACTTCAGTCGTGTCCGACTCTGTGTGACCCCATAGATGGCAGCCCACCAGGCTCCCCCATCCCTGGGATTCTCCAGGCAAGAACACTGGAGTGGGTTGCCATTTCCTTCTCCAATGCATGAAAGAGAAAAGTGAAAGTGAAGTCGCTCAGTCTGTCCGACTGTTAATGACCCCATGGACTGCAGCCCACCAGGCTACTCCGTCCATTGGATTTTCCAGGCAAGAGTACTGGGGTGGGGTGCCATTGCCTTCCCCGACTGGTGAATATAAGTAGAGGATATATGTGTATTCACTGTACTATTTTAGCAACTTTTCTGTAGGATTAAAATTTTTCAAAATAAAAAGAGCTGGAAAGAATATCGTATAAAAATAAAATTTAAAAATATGCTGACCCAAGGATAAAATGCAAGAGACAAGGTTGTGATGAACAAAGTTAGAAGCAGAGCAAGGACAGAAAGTCAAAATCTGTGATTTCTCCAGGCTCTATTCCTGCAGACCACCGTGCTGCCTCTGAATATTTTATCATATGCCACATAGTCTTCAAATTAGGAACCAAACATACTCCCATAATGTTAGGATTATGAATTCTTGACCTTGTGTTCCAAGAAAAAGCTGTCTGAGAAGTTCATTCTCTAGCCTGAACTACTTCCTGTCCTCTTTCCTAGAGACGTCTCTAGGAACCGACAGAATTTTCTTTTCCTTGGTTGTAGGTTTGTTATGGGGTTAACACAGCTCCCGCAGTCTGGAAGGAGAGCTTGGTGGTGGTGTTCAGCCGTGAAGTCACGTCTGACTCTTTGTGATCCGCATGGGCTGTAGCACACCAGGCTCCTCTGTCCCCCGCTATCTCCTGGAGCTTGCTCAGACTCACGTCCATTGAGTCAGTGATGCTATCTAACCATCTTATCCTCTGCTGCCCCCTTCTCCTTTTGCCTTCAATCTTTCCCAGCATCAGGGTCTAGATGCTAGATACCAGCAATTTCAGGTTATTTTAAAATGCACTTTTGAAAGTCGGAGAAAATTTATCTGATTTGCAAGACTTCCTTCCTCTAATATTTATGTGAACCCTTTCTGGGCATATTCTGAATCTCACTCTTCTCTCTTCCCTCATGGTTTTGCCCTGTTCTGGTGATCTGGCAGAATACCACCACTGATTCACTGTGTGTCACCCATGAGCAGGTGTGTGTTTTCCTTCTTCCTTTCTTTGCTTATTATTTATTAATCCATGATAATTACTTATTTATGTAGGTCACTTTACTTTAAATGATAATATTACAAATGTTGAAGCGGCAGAGCATCTGTACCCAAAGATGAGCAAGAGACATAAAATGTATGTACCACAGAGAGCTGAATTAGGGAACAGACCCAGAATCTCTTCTTCTACCTCTATCATCGTCCACCTTTTATCGTTTGGGGAATTGTCCTGATCTCCTGTTTTCAATGGCCCTTTTCTATTTTAAATATCCTCATGATTCTTCTACCTTGAAAGTGAAGCAAGGTTTATTTGCCATTTTCAAGCAGGAACCGCAATGTCTATAGAACATGGCAAACCTTACCAAATTGGAGACCGGAGTCTGAGAGTTATGAATCCAGACTAAGCCAGGCCTCTAATAGGTCAATAAATTTTTACCAAGTACTTCCTATTTGTCAGGAAGAATGTTTGGAAGTGGGCAGAAAGACTGAATGAGACGAACCCCTAACTTAGTGGTCCACAGTATTCCACATCACGCTCACACTGGCCTCATCCAAAGAAGAGTGGGGGGAGAAGATGGTGCTCACCATGTGGATATGAGTGCGTCGTTTAGGAATTGCGTGCATCTGCTAGTGATAGACACTCAATAAAAAATGGCTGAAATAAATTGGCAGTTTACTTTTCTCTTTTGCAGGCAGAGGTAAGCAACGTAGTACCCATCTTTTTGTTTTTTTGAATACTGCCTTATTTTCTAATACTACAAGATGCTCTCTGCCCTGATCCTAAAATCAGCTATTTTTGCAAGGATCCCTGGTTCTTTTAATAGCACAGTATTTAGAAACCAAGATCTGAGCCATACAGCAAATTCCTGTTGGCAATCTATTTCGCATATGGTAATGTAAGTTTCCATATTACTCTTTCCATACATCTCATCCGCTCCTCCCCACTCCCCATGCCCATAAGTCTGTTCTCTCTGTTCTCTATGTCTGTTTGCTGTATGGCTCAGGAAACTCAAACAGGGGTTCTGTATCAACCTAGAGGGGTGAGATGGGGAGGGAGATGGGAGGTTCAAAAGGGAGGGGATACATGTATACCCATGGCCGATTCATGTTGAAGTTTGACAGAAAACAACAAAGTTCTGTAAAGCAATTGTCCTTCAATTTAAAAAAAAATTAAAAAAAAAGACAACTGGACTATAAAAAAAAGAAACCAAGATCTGGATGTGCTTGTTGCTATTGGGTAACATCACTTTTAGTCCTGCTCAGTGAACAGAGCTAAGTAATATAGGTATGTATACTAACACACATATACACATATATCTATAATTATTTCTCTCTATGTATATACATATATGTGTACTTCTCTCTACATATACATATATATAAATATATGATGGGGAAGTAGGTAAGGAGTCTACCTGCAATTCAGGAGATGAAGGTTCGAGCCCTGAGTCAGGATGATCCCCTGGGGGAGGAAATGACAACCCACTCTAGTATTCTTGCCTGAAAAACCCCATAGACAGAGAAGCCTGGCAGGCTACAGTCCAAAGGGTCACAAAGTATTGGACATAACTGAGTGACTGAGCATGTATATATATATATCGGTTCATACGTACGCCTCTGACTCTAATCCAGTATCACATAACTCATTCTTGCTTTATTTCTTATTTGTCTGTAACTTTGTTCTCTGACAGTGAGAAATCTAGACATACCGATTTGCTTATTTTTTTAGCCCCATATACATACTACAATACTTTGGCCACCTGATGCAAAGAGCTGACTCATTTGAAAAGACCCTGATGCTGGGAAAGATTGAGGGCAGGAGGAGAAGGGGACGACAGAGGGTGAGATGGTTGGATGGCATCACCAACTCAATGGACATGGGTTTGTGTGGACTCCGGGAGTTGGTGATGGACAGGGAGGCCTGGCGTGCTGCAGTTCATGGGGTTGCAAAGAGTCAGACATGACTGAGTGACTGAACTGAACCGAACATGTAAAGTGATTTGAAAAATTGTATCCACACAAGATATTATACACAAAGGTTTATAGTAACTTTTTTCATAATGGCTAATAACTGAAATCAATGAAGATGTCTTTCATCAGGGGAATGGATAAACAAATTACAGTCCATTCATGCAATGGAATATTATTCAGCAATGAAAAGGAATGAGCTATTGATTCATTCATCAATATGGATGAATTTTAAGTGAAAGAAGACAGACAAAAAGGCTTCATATTATAGATACTCTATAATTCTATTCATATTATACTATAAGAAGGGCAAAACTATAGGAACAAAAGACAAATTAGTGGTTGCCTAGGGCTGGGAACCTAGTGCTGCAGTCCATGGGGTTGCAAAAAGTTGGACACGACTGAGCAACTGAACTGAACTGAAGGCTGGGAACACTTGAGTTGTTGAGGATGCACTGAGGAATTTTAGGGTGAATGGATTGTTCTGTATGGTACTGGGATGATAGATACATGACTCTGCATTTGAATTATATGAAATCCATCAGTTCATTTCAGTTCAGTCACTCAGTTGTGTCCGACTCTTTGCGATCCCATGAATTGCAGCACGCCAGGCCTCCCTGTCCATCACCAACTCCTGGAGTTCACTCAGACTCACGGCCATTGAGTCAGCGATGCCATCCAGCCATCTCATCCTCTGTCGTTCCCTTCTCCTCCTGCCCCCAATCCCTCCCAGCATCAGAGTCTTTTCCAATGAGTCAGCTCTTCGCATGAGGTGGCCGGAGTTTCAGCTTTAGCATCATTCCTTCCAAAGAAATCCCAGGACTGATCTCCTTCAGAATGGACTGGTTGGATCTCCTTGCAGTCCAAGGGACTCTCAAGAGTCTTCTCCAACACCACAGTTCAAAAGCATCAACTCTTCGGCTCTCAGCCTTCTTCACAGTCCAACTCTCACATCCATACATGACCACAGGAAATTCAACCATAGCCTTGACTAGATGGACCTTTGTTGGCAAAGTAATATCTCTATTTGTCAATATGCTATCCAGGTTGGTCATAACTTTTCTTCCAAGGAGTAAGCGTCTTTTAATTAGAACTGTATGTTTCTAAGAGTAAGCTCTAATGTGTGCAAATTTAAAAAAGAAACTGATTTCTGTACTTTTGGAAAATGATGCTTTAGAAACTGTAAGGCTATAGGCAAAAGAAATTGTAATATAGGTGAAAGGAATTATAATAGTCATATTCTAGTCTGTAAATTATTTTCTTATAAGAGTACAAGTTAAAAATACACTTTGAATATAAAAACACAAGTGAATTAAAAGTAAAATGATGGAAAATGAATGCTAACATGAATCAAAAGAAAGCTTGAGCAGCTAGATTAATATCACACAAAATAAATTTCAGAGCAGAGAATACTACCATGGATAAAGAAAGATCATTTCATACTGATAAAGGGGTCAATTCATCAGGAGAACATATCTAAAACATTCATATACCTTATAACAGACTTTCAGAATATATGGGGCAAAGTCTGATAGAACTGAGTAGAGAAGTAGGTAAATTTCACAGTTACAGTTTATTTCAATAACCCCTCTAAATAACTGATAGAGCAAGCAGAAAGAAGAGCTGTAAAGCTATAGAAGACTTGAGCAACACAATCAAATAATTTGACCTAAGTGGCGTTTTTAGAACATCCCATCTAACAACAGCAGAATATATATTTTTCTCAATTGCATATGGAGCATTTCCCAGGATAGAACACATTGAAGTAAGGTCGCTCAGTTGTGCCCAACTCTTTCGACCCCATGGACAGTAGCCTGTACCACGCTCCTCCGTCCATGGGATTTTTCTAGGCAAGAGTACTGGAGTGGGTTGCTGTTTCCTTCTCCAGGGAATCTTCCCGACCCAGGGATCGAACCCAGGTCTCCCTCATTGTAGACAAACTCTTTACTATCTAAGCTACCAGGGAAGTCCTAGAATACATTAGATGCTATAAAATCAGTCTCAGTGAATTTAAAAGGATCTAATCATATAAAGCAGAGACATTACTTTGCCGACCAAAGAAAATATATGAATAACAAATAAGCACATGAAAAAATATTCAAAATCACTAGTTATTTGGGAATTAGAATTTAAAACCACAAGGAAATACTATCTCACACCTTTTAAAATGGCTAAAATTGACTGACCGTGCCAAGAGTTGATATGGATGTGAAAGAACTGTAATTTGTGTACACTGCTGTTGGAAATATAAAATCTATAACCACTTTGGAAAACAATTTAGAAGTTGCTCAATAGATTGCATATATACCTACTATATATATTAATATTTCACTTCTAGGTGTTTATCCAAGAGAAATGAAAGCATATATCAATGCAAAGACTTGTATGTGAATTTTCATAGCAGCTTTATTTAACAGCCAAGAACTGAAACAACCACCCAGTTAGCCATCGATAGGTGAATGAACAAGTAGTATATCCTACAGTGGATTACTACTCGCCATTCAAAAGGAATTAACTATTGATACAGTGGCTCAGAGGGTAAAGAATCCGCCTGCAATGAGGGAGAACTGGGTTGGGAAGATCCCCTGGAGTAGGAAATGGCAACCCGCTCCAGCGTGCTTGCCTGGAAAATTCCATGGACAGAAGAACCTGGTGGGCTATGGTGCATGGGGTTGCAAAGAGTCAGACACAGCTGAGTGACTAAGCACAGCAACACACAATGACACAGATGAATCATGAAAATAATTATTCTAAATGAAATGGTCCAAGCCAAAAAAAGTACACAGTAGTATAATTTCACTTGTATATAATTCTATAAAATGCAAGCTAATCTATAGGGTCAGAAAACAGATCAGTGGTTGCCTGGTGGGTGGTGGTGGTTGGTGAGGAGCAAGAGGGGGATGAGGAAACTTTTGGGGTGATGAACATGTTCATTATCCTATTAAGGTGATATTTTAATAGATACATATACCTCAAAAGTTATCAAGTTGTATACTTTACATATATGCAGTTTCTCATCTATCAATTACATCTCCAATGGCACCCCACCCCAGTACTCTTGCCTGGAAAATCCAATGGACGGAGTATCCTGGTGGGCTGCAGTCCATGGGGTCGCTAACAGTCGGACAGACTGAGCGACTTCACTTTCACTTTTCTCTTTCATGCATTGGAGAAGGAAATGGCAACCCACTCCAGTATTCTTGCCTGGAGAATCCCAGGGACGGGGGAGCCTGGTGGGCTGNGTCCCCTTTGTCTCCTGCCCCCAATCCCTCCCAGCATCAGAGTCTTTTCCAATGAGTCAACTCTTCTCATGAGGTGGCCAAAGTATTGGAGTTTCAGCTTTAGCATCATTCCTTCCAAAGAAATCCCAGGACTGATCTCCTTCAGAATGGACTGGTTGGATCTCCTTGCAGTCCAAGGGACTCTCAAGAGTCTTCTCCAACACCACAGTTCAAAAGCATCAACTCTTCGGCTCTCAGCCTTCTTCACAGTCCAACTCTCACATCCATACATGACCACAGGAAATTCAACCATAGCCTTGACTAGATGGACCTTTGTTGGCAAAGTAATATCTCTATTTGTCAATATGCTATCCAGGTTGGTCATAACTTTTCTTCCAAGGAGTAAGCGTCTTTTAATTAGAACTGTATGTTTCTAAGAGTAAGCTCTAATGTGTGCAAATTTAAAAAAGAAACTGATTTCTGTACTTTTGGAAAATGATGCTTTAGAAACTGTAAGGCTATAGGCAAAAGAAATTGTAATATAGGTGAAAGGAATTATAATAGTCATATTCTAGTCTGTAAATTATTTTCTTATAAGAGTACAAGTTAAAAATACACTTTGAATATAAAAACACAAGTGAATTAAAAGTAAAATGATGGAAAATGAATGCTAACATGAATCAAAAGAAAGCTTGAGCAGCTAGATTAATATCACACAAAATAAATTTCAGAGCAGAGAATACTACCATGGATAAAGAAAGATCATTTCATACTGATAAAGGGGTCAATTCATCAGGAGAACATATCTAAAACATTCATATACCTTATAACAGACTTTCAGAATATATGGGGCAAAGTCTGATAGAACTGAGTAGAGAAGTAGGTAAATTTCACAGTTACAGTTTATTTCAATAACCCCTCTAAATAACTGATAGAGCAAGCAGAAAGAAGAGCTGTAAAGCTATAGAAGACTTGAGCAACACAATCAAATAATTTGACCTAAGTGGCGTTTTTAGAACATCCCATCTAACAACAGCAGAATATATATTTTTCTCAATTGCATATGGAGCATTTCCCAGGATAGAACACATTGAAGTAAGGTCGCTCAGTTGTGCCCAACTCTTTCGACCCCATGGACAGTAGCCTGTACCACGCTCCTCCGTCCATGGGATTTTTCTAGGCAAGAGTACTGGAGTGGGTTGCTGTTTCCTTCTCCAGGGAATCTTCCCGACCCAGGGATCGAACCNAACACATTGAAGTAAGGTCGCTCAGTTGTGCCCAACTCTTTCGACCCCATGGACAGTAGCCTGTACCACGCTCCTCCGTCCATGGGATTTTTCTAGGCAAGAGTACTGGAGTGGGTTGCTGTTTCCTTCTCCAGGGAATCTTCCCGACCCAGGGATCGAACCCAGGTCTCCCTCATTGTAGACAAACTCTTTACTATCTAAGCTACCAGGGAAGTCCTAGAATACATTAGATGCTATAAAATCAGTCTCAGTGAATTTAAAAGGATCTAATCATATAAAGCAGAGACATTACTTTGCCGACCAAAGAAAATATATGAATAACAAATAAGCACATGAAAAAATATTCAAAATCACTAGTTATTTGGGAATTAGAATTTAAAACCACAAGGAAATACTATCTCACACCTTTTAAAATGGCTAAAATTGACTGACCGTGCCAAGAGTTGATATGGATGTGAAAGAACTGTAATTTGTGTACACTGCTGTTGGAAATATAAAATCTATAACCACTTTGGAAAACAATTTAGAAGTTGCTCAATAGATTGCATATATACCTACTATATATATTAATATTTCACTTCTAGGTGTTTATCCAAGAGAAATGAAAGCATATATCAATGCAAAGACTTGTATGTGAATTTTCATAGCAGCTTTATTTAACAGCCAAGAACTGAAACAACCACCCAGTTAGCCATCGATAGGTGAATGAACAAGTAGTATATCCTACAGTGGATTACTACTCGCCATTCAAAAGGAATTAACTATTGATACAGTGGCTCAGAGGGTAAAGAATCCGCCTGCAATGAGGGAGAACTGGGTTGGGAAGATCCCCTGGAGTAGGAAATGGCAACCCGCTCCAGCGTGCTTGCCTGGAAAATTCCATGGACAGAAGAACCTGGTGGGCTATGGTGCATGGGGTTGCAAAGAGTCAGACACAGCTGAGTGACTAAGCACAGCAACACACAATGACACAGATGAATCATGAAAATAATTATTCTAAATGAAATGGTCCAAGCCAAAAAAAGTACACAGTAGTATAATTTCACTTGTATATAATTCTATAAAATGCAAGCTAATCTATAGGGTCAGAAAACAGATCAGTGGTTGCCTGGTGGGTGGTGGTGGTTGGTGAGGAGCAAGAGGGGGATGAGGAAACTTTTGGGGTGATGAACATGTTCATTATCCTATTAAGGTGATATTTTAATAGATACATATACCTCAAAAGTTATCAAGTTGTATACTTTACATATATGCAGTTTCTCATCTATCAATTACATCTCCAATGGCACCCCACCCCAGTACTCTTGCCTGGAAAATCCAATGGACGGAGTATCCTGGTGGGCTGCAGTCCATGGGGTCGCTAACAGTCGGACAGACTGAGCGACTTCACTTTCACTTTTCTCTTTCATGCATTGGAGAAGGAAATGGCAACCCACTCCAGTATTCTTGCCTGGAGAATCCCAGGGACGGGGGAGCCTGGTGGGCTGCCGTCTATGGGGTCGCACAGAGTCGGACACGACTGAAGTGACTTAGCAGTAGCAAAGGTGTTAGAAAAAGGATTTTTCAATGACTGCTCCATACTCATTGCATGGTTGTATACAATACTTCCCCACATTCTGTTTATCTCTAAACTTTTAGTATTATCTGTGTTAATAAATCTTTTTTTAAATTTAGTGTATATATTTCATTGAAATGATTCTTCTCTAAACATCCACATCATTCTATCTGTACCTTCTTCCAACACATTTTTCTTCTACCATTCAGAGTTTTTGTTTTGTTTTTAATTGAAGTATAGTTGAATTACAGTGTTGTGTTAATTATTGCTGTAAAGCAAAGTGACTCAGTTATTATGCATGTATATTTATATATATATTCTTTTTCATATTCTTTTCTGTTATGGTTTATCACAGGATATTGACTATAGTTCCCTATGCTATATAGTAGGACCTTGTTTTTTTATCCATTCTATGTATAATAATTTGCATCTGCTAACCCTCCCACCCCCCACATAAATCTTTTAATGTATTTTATTTTCTTAGATTTTCTCAAAGTGGAATTGCTAGGCAAAAGATTCTTCAGGTTTAAAATAAAACTCTTGACATACATCAACAAGTTGTTTTCCATAAAGGTTATGTCAATTTACACTCCTACCAGCACTCAATGACAGACTTGAGTCCCTTTAAATAAATTTATGTTCAGAACTTACTGAACACTTTATAGCTTTCTGAGCAACCTTTAACTATTGCCCTGCTCTAAAATTGACTGGAACTACTTACTTTTTGCTCAATTATCCTCAATTTTGCTTGTTGCTATGCTCTGTCATTAAGTGATTTCACAAACATTCTTATTTCTTCAAAAAAAAGTTTTTATAACAGCTTTGTTGAAATGTTATTCACATACCATACAGTTCATTTAAAGTGTACAATATTTAACAAAGTTCTGCAACTACTGCCACAATCACTTGTAAAATTTATCCCCTCCAAAAGAAGCCCTGTATCTATTATCAGTCACTCCTCATTTCCTCCCAAACCCACCAGCCCTAGGTGACCACCAATCTACTACTTTCTATCTCTATGGATTTGCCTATTCTAAACATTTCACATAAATGGAGTGAATGCAATATGTTGTCTTCTGTGACTGACTTCTCTCCTTAGTTTAATATTTTCAAGGTTCATTTCTATTGTAACTTGTATCAGTACTTCACTTCTTTTTTAATTGCCAAATAACATTGCACTGAGGGGTTCCCTCATAGCTCAGTCAGTAGAGAATCTGCCTGCAATGCAGGAGACCTGGGTTCAACTCCTGGGTCAGGAAGATCCTCTGGAAAAGGAAATGGCAACCCACTCCTGTATTCTCGCCTGGCAGGCTACAGTCGCAAGAGTCAGATACCAATGGTATTAAAACAATTGAACATCCACATGCAAAGAAAGTGAACCTGGATCGAAATCTTACATCTTATCACCAAATTAATTCAAAATGGATCCCATATCTAAAAGTAAAACCTAACCTAAAGCAATAAATCTTTTAGAATGAAAAGTAGGAGAAAATCATTATTGTCAGTGGTTAGGCAAAGATTCCTTAGGCATGACACTGAAAATATGATCCATTAAAAAGAAAAGGACTTGTATCCATTATGAATAAAGCATGCTGAAAACTACACAATAAGAAAACAAACAGTCCAATTTTTTTTTGAATTTTTATTTTTACTTTATTTTGCTTTTCAATACTGTATTGGTTTTGCCATACATTGACATGAATCTGCCACGGCTGTACATGAGTTCCCAATCCTGAAACCCCCTCCCGCCTCCCACCCCATATCATCTCTCTGGATTTCCCCGTGCACCAGCCCAAGCATCCTGTATCCTGTATTGAACATAGACTGGCGACTCGTTTCTTACATGACAGTATACATGTTTCAGTGCACTTGAAATACAACCCAGCAATCACACTCCTGGGTATTTATCCCAGAGATCTGGAAATTTGTGTCCACACAAACTTGTACACAAATGATTGGAGCAGCATTATCTGCAGTAGTCAGAAGCTCAAAATAACCAAAATGTTCCTCAATAATCGAATGACTAAACATACCATACCTTCTCCAGGGGATCTTCCCGACCCAGGGATTGAACCTGCATCTCCTGCTTGGCAGGCAGATTCTTTATCACTGAGCCTCCTGGGAAGCCCATGGAATAATGACTCTGCAATGAAAAGCAATGAACTCTTGATACAGGCAATAATTTGGATAGATCTTGAGAGTATCACTTTTAAAAAAAGGCAATTTCAAACTGTTACATATTATATGATTCCATTTATATGGCATTTGCAGTGTGATAAAAGTATGGAGATAGAAAACAAATGACCAGTTGCCAGGGCTTACGGATGTTTGAGGGGAGGTACATGGCTGGCTATAAAGGAGTAGCTCGAGGGAGATATTTGTGGTGATGGAGCAGCTCTGCATCTTCCTTGCAGTGGTGGCTATACAAATCTACATCAACCTACCATATTGATGACAATATGACATCAAACTATATACACACATCATACTAATGTCAATTCCTGGGTTTGATATTATGCTATAGTTATGTGAGATGTAACCATTTGGGAAAACTGGGTGAAAGTTACATGGGACCTGTCCGTACTACCTCAATATCCTATGAATTTAGCTATTTCATAATAAAAAAAAGTTTTTTTTAATGGCAAAAGGCTTGAACAAACACTACACCAAAGAGGATATATGGATGGCAAATACGCACATAAAGATATTCAACATCATTAACCATTGGCGAAATGCACATTAAAACCACAAGGAAATACCACTATATACCTATTAGAATGGCTACAATAAAAAATACTGACAATGCCAAGTGCTAAAAAGAATGCAGAGCAACTGGAGGTCTCATACTTTACTCATTGGAATGCAAAATGGTACAGCCCTCTGAAAAACAGTTTGGCATTTTTTTTTTTTTAAATAAAGTTAAACATATGCCTGCCATATGACCCAACAATCCCACTCCTAGGTATTTCCCTAGAGAAATGAAAACTTATTTTCACTGAAAAATATATACATGAATGTTCTTAGCAGATCTATTCATCAATGTCCCAAACTGGAAACAATCCAAATGTCCCTCAACGAGTGAATGAATAAATAGCTGGTGTTATATCCATACAGTAGAATTCTACTCAGAGCCTCCCAGGTGGCCCTAGTGGTAAAGCAGGCTCCTGCCAATGCAGGAGATGTAAGAGACATGAATTCAACCCCTGGTTGGGAATATCCCCTGAAGGAGGGCATGGAAACCCACTCCAGTATTCTTGCCTGGAGAATCCCATAGGCAGAGGAGCCTGGTGGGCTCCAGTCTACATGCTTGCACAACTGAAGTGACTTAACACACATGCATGCAGCAATATGAAGGAAAGAACTATTAACAAATGCAACAACATGGATGAATCTCAAAGGCATAGTGCTCCAAAGTCTCCAAAGGCTACATACTGTGTGATTCCATTTGTATGACACCTTTCAAAGATAATACTGTAATGACAAAAAGAGCAGATTAGTGGCTTCCAAGGGTTCGGGGCAGGGCAAGAGCGTGACTACAAAATGTTTTCTGCAGAGGGACAGATAGTAAATTTTAGGCTTTGTAGGTCACATATGGCCTCTGTTCCATGTTCTTTATTTTTGTTTGTTACTTTTGTTCTTTTTGTGATGCTTTAAAAATGTCAAAAGCATTCTTAAATTCTGGCCCTAGAAATAGGCCACAGGCCAGATTTGACTCGGATATAGTTTGACAACTCTTGCTACAATAAGATAGCAAAAAGGAATCAGGTGGGGTGTGTGATGTAGTTGTTCTGTATCCTAACTGTGGTGGTGGTTCCCCAGACCTAGATGTGTTAGAATTCATAGAATTGTATGCACACAAAAATGTCAGCAATATTGTATGTTGATTTGAAAAAACTCAGTAACCTAGCATTTCAGTTCATCTCTGTCACAAGAAATCCAAGACTGACTTTCCCCTAAAATATGGAGACGAAAAAATCTTTAAAAAGATATTACTTCCATCTATTCTACTTAGAGAAGTGTTTATTTACGGGAGTAATTCCCACAAATTAAAATGGCAGCCTTGTGTGAATGAGATAATGAGTTCAGTTATAACTTATTAGGTTATGAGGATGACAACTGCTTCTTTGAGAACAGGAAAGGCACGTGTTGATTATTCTCTGTTACAGAGAGATAAATGGATTTACCACTTACAATAATGTCCAGTTTCTTAGCTGAGCAATAAACACTTCAGCTCAAAGCAGTATGTGAGCTTCAGCCCTTAAACAGCAATCCAAGCTGAATTGTTTTCAAATAAGGTACCCTTGTAAGTGTCAGAAATCATAACTTGTATTCTAGAGAATACGCCCTTTCTTAACTTTTCCAAACTAGAGAAGAGAATCTGACATTTACTTGAATGCTCTGGACAAGAGGGTCAGTGTGCCACGGTAGAAGCCCTTTTTTCACTGGCTTTGGTTACTGTCAGAGAGAATACTCAGCATATTGTATAAAGAAAATTGGGAGAACTGACTTCTGTGGTCCGGCCAAATGAATCCATTTTTAATGCTTCCTTAAAAATAGTCTTTAAGAAAATAAAAATATTTAATCTTTCAGAGTGATTCTCACAGTGGTCGGTGTGTGTACCTCAGGATTGGGGTTGCTTCAGGAGTTATATGGCCTAATACCAGAATCACTGGCCTAGTGAGCCCCTTGAAAAGGAGCATAGTACTTCAAACTGTATTTATCAAGTGTGTACTCCGGGTAGTCATGTGATAGAGAATGAAAATCTTTCCCTACATTTCACTCTGGATACAAAAGGATTTCAAAACTAAACATGAAGCATAAAAGGACAATGTCTTTCTGTGTCCCTACAGGATGGCATCATACCAATGGCTGGCTTGGCAATTCTGTGTTTCTTTCATTTCTTCCCATCATCCCAAGCACTGCCCTACATTCCAAAGCAAGTTCTTGTGTTTATACAACAGAACCTTTTACTCTTTATACCTGTAAGAGTATGTTCATGCTGCAAAAACTGTATGGAGCAACAATTACATGCTTGGCATATGCAAGCAAATAAACAAAAGTCCCTGTACAGCTTACATTATAGTGGGTGGAGGTTAGACCACAGACAATAAAGATAACAAATCGGTGAATTACATTGTATGTTAGATATATTTTGTTTGCTTAAGGTGACTAGTTAGCTATTTTTGCTGAGTTGCTGGTAAGTTATAATTCCTCTCTGTTTTGCATCATCAGTTTCCCCACCTCTCTACTGGACTGTCCAGTCAATGTCCCTTGCAAAGAAGCTGTTACTTCTCTGATCTTGAAAGGACACCCTCTTGATTCATTCTGTTCTCATCACATTAGTCAGAGGGGTCCTGGTAAAGCATAAGTCTGATGATATGACACCTCTGAAACTTTTAGTACCTTTTCAGCTCACTCAGTCAAGTTCTAAGACCTCACAATGGGTGGGCATGAGCTGCCCTCAGTGACCTCTCTGACCTCTCTCTCTCTCTAGGTCTTCAATGTCTTTCAGTAAAGTTTTATTTTTGTTGATTTTTTAAATTACATTTTTCAACTTTTTCCTTTGAAATAATTATAGATTCACAGGAAATTGCAGTGATAGTGCAGAGAGATCCCAGCTACCCTTCACTCATGTTCTCACAATAGTTACATCTTCCCTAACTGTGGAACCATATCAAAACCAGTAAACTGATATCGGTACAATGTGTGTGTAGTTCTGGGTCACTTTTTCACATGCGTAGATTTGTGTAACCACCACAGCAATCAAGATACAGAAACTTTCTGTCACCCCACCAACTTGAATCCCTGAAACCACTAATATGTCCCCCATCTTTATAATTTCATCACTAGAGAACTTCATATGAATAAAATCACAAAGTATGTGAGCTTTTGAAATTGGCTTACGTTCACTCAATATAATGCCCTTAGGATTCACCCAAGCTGTTGCATGTATTGGTACTCACTTTTTCTTTTCATCACATTTCCTATTATTTGAAAAAAAATTTTATTGGAGTACAGTTGATTTGCAGTGTTGTGTTTCTGCTGTACAGCAAAGTGACTCAGTTATACATACACATATGTCCACTCCTTTTTAGATTCTTTTCCCATATAGATCATTACAGAGTATTGAGTAGAGTTCCCTGTGCTATACAGTAGGTCCTTATTAGTTATCTATTTTACATATAGTAAGTAGTCACTTCTTTTTATTGCTGAGTAATACTCCATGGCAGCTTCCCTGGTGGCTCAGATGGTAAAGAATCTGCCTGCAGCTGCAGGAGATGTGCGTTTAATTTCTGGGTTGGGAAGATCCCCTGGAGAAGGGCATTGGCAACTGGAATGCCAATGGGCATCCATTCCAGTATCTTGCCTGGAGAATTCCATGGACAGAGGAGCCTGGTGGGCTATAGTCCATGGGGTAGCAAAGAGTCAGANGCCTGCAGCTGCAGGAGATGTGCGTTTAATTTCTGGGTTGGGAAGATCCCCTGGAGAAGGGCATTGGCAACTGGAATGCCAATGGGCATCCATTCCAGTATCTTGCCTGGAGAATTCCATGGACAGAGGAGCCTGGTGGGCTATAGTCCATGGGGTAGCAAAGAGTCAGATACAACTGAGCAACGAACACTTTCACTTTCACTCCAGGGCACAGATGTACCAAAGTTGCTTCACATCATGTGTGAGAGACATCTGGGCTGTTTCCAATTTTAGCCTATTACAAATAAAACTGCTGTCATATACAGGCTTTGGTGTGGACCTAAGTTTTTGTTTCTCTGGAATAAATACCTGAAAGTGTGATCACTGGGGCATATTAGAAGTGTATGTCTTTAAAGAAACTGCAAGACAATTTTCCAGAGTAGCTGTACCATTTTACATTCCACCAGCAATGTATGAGAGATCCAGTTTCTCCATATCCTCACCCACACTTGGTGCTGCCATTAATTTTTTCCATGTTTATTGAGATATAATTAACCTATTGTTGTGGTGGTTGTTGTTCAGTTGCCAGTTGCCAAGCTGTGTCTGACTCTTTGCAACCCCATGGACTGCAGCATGCCAGGCCTCTCTGTCCTTCACTATCTCCAAGTTCACGTCCATTGAATCGGTGAGGCCATTTAACTATCTCATCCTCTGTCACCCTCTTCTCCTTCTGCCTTCAATCAAACTATAACATTGTATACATTTCAGGTGTACACCATGATCATGATCACCATGATGTGTTTAGCTAATATCCATCATTTATTCATTTGGTCAGACCACAGAAGTCAGTTCTATGTATATTATATTACCATGTACTAGACGATCTCACTTATAGATAGAATCTAAGAAACCACACACACAGAAAAGCAGATCAGATATGTGGTTGCTAGAGGCAGGAGCTTGGGGGTGGAAGAATCGGTTGAAGGTGGTAAAAAGGTACAGACTTCCAGTGATATAATAAATAAACTCTGGGGATTTAATGTACAACCTGGTGGCCATAGTTCATGAAACTGTATCGTATATTTGAAAGTTGCTAAGAGAGTAGATCTTAAAAGTTCTCATCACAAGGGAAAAACTCTAAGAGGTGACTCATTTCTTATTTCTCTTTCTTCCCCTCATTTTGCTCAAGCTACACTGGCCTTCTTGTAATTCATCCAACATATCAACAAGCTCCTGTCTCAGCATCTTGGCATTTGCTCTTCCCTTCTGCCTGGAATTCTTTTTCACCGGGTTCTCTCACTTCCTTCAGGTATTATTTAATGTCACCTTCTTATTCATCTCCATATCTTCATCCCTGCCCAAGGCATTTTATCCCCCTTCCCGGCTTCATTTTTGTTTTCTCTTTAGCACTGATATAAGCTCTTTTTGTATCTATGTGTGTATTAGTCGCTCAGTCATGGCTTATGTTAAGTGTTAAAGCAAGTGTGAAAGTGTTAGTTGTATAGTCATTGCAACTAACAGACGCCATGGACTGTAGCCCACCAGGTTCCTCTGTCCATGGGGACTAGGGCACAGATGTACCAAAGTTGCTTCACATCATGTGTGAGAGACATCTGGGCTGTTTCCAATTTTAGCCTATTACAAATAAAACTGCTGTCATATACAGGCTTTGGTGTGGACCTAAGTTTTTGTTTCTCTGGAATAAATACCTGAAAGTGTGATCACTGGGGCATATTAGAAGTGTATGTCTTTAAAGAAACTGCAAGACAATTTTCCAGAGTAGCTGTACCATTTTACATTCCACCAGCAATGTATGAGAGATCCAGTTTCTCCATATCCTCACCCACACTTGGTGCTGCCATTAATTTTTTCCATGTTTATTGAGATATAATTAACCTATTGTTGTGGTGGTTGTTGTTCAGTTGCCAGTTGCCAAGCTGTGTCTGACTCTTTGCAACCCCATGGACTGCAGCATGCCAGGCCTCTCTGTCCTTCACTATCTCCAAGTTCACGTCCATTGAATCGGTGAGGCCATTTAACTATCTCATCCTCTGTCACCCTCTTCTCCTTCTGCCTTCAATCAAACTATAACATTGTATACATTTCAGGTGTACACCATGATCATGATCACCATGATGTGTTTAGCTAATATCCATCATTTATTCATTTGGTCAGACCACAGAAGTCAGTTCTATGTATATTATATTACCATGTACTAGACGATCTCACTTATAGATAGAATCTAAGAAACCACACACACAGAAAAGCAGATCAGATATGTGGTTGCTAGAGGCAGGAGCTTGGGGGTGGAAGAATCGGTTGAAGGTGGTAAAAAGGTACAGACTTCCAGTGATATAATAAATAAACTCTGGGGATTTAATGTACAACCTGGTGGCCATAGTTCATGAAACTGTATCGTATATTTGAAAGTTGCTAAGAGAGTAGATCTTAAAAGTTCTCATCACAAGGGAAAAACTCTAAGAGGTGACTCATTTCTTATTTCTCTTTCTTCCCCTCATTTTGCTCAAGCTACACTGGCCTTCTTGTAATTCATCCAACATATCAACAAGCTCCTGTCTCAGCATCTTGGCATTTGCTCTTCCCTTCTGCCTGGAATTCTTTTTCACCGGGTTCTCTCACTTCCTTCAGGTATTATTTAATGTCACCTTCTTATTCATCTCCATATCTTCATCCCTGCCCAAGGCATTTTATCCCCCTTCCCGGCTTCATTTTTGTTTTCTCTTTAGCACTGATATAAGCTCTTTTTGTATCTATGTGTGTATTAGTCGCTCAGTCATGGCTTATGTTAAGTGTTAAAGCAAGTGTGAAAGTGTTAGTTGTATAGTCATTGCAACTAACAGACGCCATGGACTGTAGCCCACCAGGTTCCTCTGTCCATGGGGACTCTCCAGGCAAGAGTACTGGAGTAGGTTGCCATTTCCTCCTCCAGGGGATCTTCCCAACCCAGGGATCAAACCCAGGTCTCCACATTGCAGGCGGATTCTTTACCAGCTGAGCCACCAGGGAAGCCCAAGAATACTAAAATGGGTAGCCTATCCCTTCTCCAGGGGATCTTCCCCACCCAGGAATCGAACCATGATTTCCTGCATTGCAGGCAGATTCTTTACCAGCTGAGCTACCAGGGAAGCCCCAGATCCCCATACAATGTATTTATAGGAGCTGTGTATGTGGACTTATCCGTCTTCTCCAGACTGTTGATCTTAGAGAAGCCAGGATTTTGTTTGTTTGTATTCTTAGGTACGTGTTCTTTTTTCTTCTCTCTGCATTTCCTTTGTGATCTCTTTCCTTTCTTGTGTCATTCATCTTCTTCCCCTACTCCCTGCCCTAAAAAACTGGGGATACTGGTTGATATCCAGGAATCTTTTACCTTAATCTCTTTTTCAAGGTTAGATCAATTTTGAACAGGCTTAAATAAAATAAATAATTTCTTAGATACAAATAATATTAGATGTACAGTCTTATTCTCTCTCCATTGACAACACGTATAAACTGTGCTGGTGAGATGAAGGAGGAAGCAGAGGAGCCTTCTGGAACTAGCATCTGTGTTCTTCAAACATAAGAATTGCTTGATGGTGTTTAATGGGCACTATAACTGTAAAAAGCTGAATTTTCAAATTATTTTGGCATAATCACTTTGCAAAGTATTTTTAATTTTCCTGAGTAAAACCTTTAATCATTCTTCCTATAATTTTAAAGCATAACCAGTTATTATGGCATCCAGTTGGAGTATACCAGGTAGTTGGAAAAATATTTGAAATTCAATTGATTTTCAAATTAAGATTTGCTTTCAAATGAGTGTACCTTAAAAACATTTTGCAAATATGTGAGTTTCCGTCTATGATTCCTCAACAAACTATAATGACTAGAAGAGAATATTCCATACTTTTTATTACAAAATCTCAATATTCAAGATAAATGCTTCGTGTTACTCTTTAGTCTTTTATTTTGGTAATTTTTAAAAATAATTAGAAAAAATTTATTCTCAGATAAAGAAATTAGAGTTACAATTCCAAACTTGGGTATCATAAGTTATTAAGTGAACTAGGAGTTCTTTTAAGGTTTAAAATGCATGATTTTAAGCATTTATAGACTTTAAAGAAAAAGTATAAAGTTATTTGTGGAGAAATTCAAAATGTTGCACAACGACAGAAATAAAATTCTTGGGATAAGAATAGTGTGTGTGGAGGTGGGTTTGAAATATCCCATTGAAACATTTTCCTTTTTAAAAATGGAAATTCCCTGTTTTAGTCACTGAGAATTCTAATCACATAGCATGCCAGATTTTAAAATATTTATTTTTAAATTTGACTCTAGATATTTATATATCTCTCTATATAAATCATCTTATGGTATAATCAAAGGCACAGTTATTTGGTTTAAAAGTATCTACCCGGAGCTTCTGGACTACTTTCACTGGTTTCAAATTTGTTGGACTTTGATTGAGTAATCACTTGTCCTTAGGTCATGAATATTTGCTTATCTTATTTGTCTTCTGGTGACAGTTGGAAGTAAAATTCAGGCTGAAGGTTTCCCACCTTGAACAGAGAATATAGTATAACAGCAGATCTCATTATCCCACCATGATGAAAACCTCAAACAACTTTATTTGAAGGATTCAAGTTACATCTGTTGCAACACCAAAGCACCAGCTCATTAATTGCCTTTTTTCTCCACTCAGAACCACCTTTGTAAGATATAATTCCACACTCCTTAATGTAACCTGATTTTCATTAAATTGTTAAAAAAGAAATTAGCAATTTGAAATAGTAGAGGTGAAGAGTGTCACCTTTTTTGTTGTTTATTCCCTGTCTATTCCCAATTATTTCTGCCACCTGGTACACAGAAGATGTGGTCCAACAAAAGGGATTATATAACACACACACACACACACACACACACACACACACACACACACACACACATCTGTCACAGTACTGGTCCCAGGAGTTGACATACTTTACTTTTGTTCTTTGGCTTCCCATTTTTATGTATATTTAGCTGCTAGCTTTCTTTTTTAAATAGGAGCAATTTGTACAACAAAACTGGATGATAAATTCCCCTCTTCTCTCCCCAAAACCCACAAACTGTGAGCAAGTAGGGACAAACTAGTGACAGCTACAATACTTACAGTATCAGCTTATGTACAAAGGGAAATATAGGGGAGCAATAGAGCCTCCCACTGACCTGAGAACAACAATATAACTTGCAGGTACTCACTGAAAGCTTTTAGAGCCAACACAATGACAGGAGCTAAAGCTGTAAAGGAGGTAACATTTCAGTGGCTAGTGAGTAACTTGGATCTACAGCAAGGTCCAGAAAAAGTAGAGGAGGGAATGGAGGCTTTGACCTTCATAATACAAATTCTCAACAAACCTAGAATAGAAGGGAAGTTCCTCAGCCTGATAAAGACACATACAAAAACCCTGCAGTTAACATCATACTTAATGATAAAAGAATGGATGTTTCCTGTTAAGACCTGCAATAAAGCAAGAATGCCTACTCTTGCCACTTGACTGTTGCCACTTCAGCATTGTACAGGAGTTCTGGCCAGTGAAATCAGGCAAGAAAAACAAAAGGCATCCAGATTGTAAATGAATAAATAAAACTGTCTTTATTCTCAGATGACATGATCTTTTCTTTTTTCAAAATTTAAACTTCTAAATTTTGTTTGGGGGTATAGCTGATCAACAATGTTGTGGTAGTTTCAGGTAAACAGCAAAGGGACTCAGCCATCCATATACATGTATCCATTCTCCCACAAATCCCAGTCCTATCCAGGTTGGCACATAACATTGAGTAGAATTCAATGTGCTATACAATAGGTCCTTGTTGGTTATCCATTTTGAGTATAGCAGTGTGTAAATGACCTTCCCAAACTCCCTAACTATCCCTTCCCCCTACTCCTCCTGGGGAACCATAAGCTCATTTTCTAAGTCTGTGAGTTTCTGTTTTGTAAGTTCATTTGTATTATTATTTTTTTTTTGGATTCCACATATAAGGGATGTCATATGACATTTCTCCTTCTCTGCCTGAGTTACTTCACTCAGTATGACACTCTTTAGGGTCATCCATGTTGCTGCAAATGGCATGGCTGAGTAGTATTCTATTGTATATATGGACCACATCTTCTTTATCCATTTCTCTGTCCGTGGACATTTAGGTTGCTTCCATGTAGATGACATGAACTTGTGTGCAGGAAGTCCTAAGGAATTTACATATAAAAAACTATTGGAACTAAAAAATAAGTTGAGCAAAATCACAGGATTCAAAATCAGTATATAAAAATCAATTGTATCACTGTTTACAAGCAATAAACAAACCAAAGTAAAATGAAGAAACCAATTCCATTCACTTAAAACTAACATAATGTTGGGTGTCAACTATATTTCCCCCAAAAGGAAAAAGAAAACAATTTCATTCACAATACCATTAAAAGTAATAAAGTACTTAGGGACAAGTTTAACACAGGGATAAGTTTAACAAAATATATACAAGTACACTGAAGATTTTAAGACACTAATGAGGGAAATGAAAGATTGAAATAAATGAAGAAATATGTTCATGGATTGGAAGACTCGGTGTTAGACTCAATGGTACCTAAATGGAAGTGAAATCCAAAAAAAGGGGGCTATACGGATACGTGTAGCTGATACATTTTGCTGTACAGCAGAAACTAACATTTAAAGGCAACTATACTCCAATAAAAATTGATAAAAAAAATAAAAGTTACATGGACACATCTTTTAAAAAAAATCAACAGGCCATAAATATAAAAGTTTATTTCTAGATTCCCAAATTAGACTCAATATTATTAATATAGAAATTCTTCCTAAGACGATGTGTAGATTAACATAATCCCAATCAAAATTCCAGCAGATTTATTTTTCCCATAAATTGGCAAACTGATCGTTGGGAGACAATTCTCCATGGGATATTTCACAGTTTTGCAGTTGGGTCTTCTGAGTAAAGAACATGTTTGAACAGCAAAGGCCTTAGAAGCTAGAGATTTAGAGACATGTTTCTTTTTCTATTAGAAATGTTCTCTTAGTTATTATTGGCTGTGTGGGCCTTTCTCTAGTTGTGCTGCACAGTCTTCTCGTTCCGTGGCTCCTCTTGTTGCAGAGCACAGCTCTAGAGTGTACGGGCTTCAGTAGTTGCGGCTCCCAGGCTCGAGAGCATAGGCTCAATAGTTGTGGGGTGCAGGCTTATTTGCTCCCTGGCGTATGGGATCTTCCCAGATCAGGGATCGAACCCATGTCTCCCCCATTGGCAGGTGGATTCTTTACCACTGAGCCACCAAGGGAGCCCAGAGACATGTCTCTCTAAGAGACAGATTTGCTTATATTCCAAGATGATATATCTAGAGGTCTTTCCCTCTCCCCTCCCCCAAGATTTGTTTACAATTCTGAATAAAGATGAAATCATTCTGTCTGTCCATCTGTCTCCCCCTCCCTCTCTAAAGAGGAAGATGGGCAGATGTGCCAACAAATTTTATAGAGAGTCTCATAATTTAGGGGATCCTTTCCGGTGCTGAAGCCCCCTGCATGGGCAGGTAAACATCTGACCCTCATTTGTGTTGCCCTGTAGAGAACAGCCACATGGGGAGCCAATGCAAGAAGCTACACTGGATTCTACTTTTACTGTGAGTGAGAAACCATCTGTGTCACAGTTTCTGACTTAATACTGATCCTAAAATTAAATGGAATAGACCTAGAATACCCAAAACAATTTTTAAAAAGGAAAAACAGAGTACAAGACTTTCACTTCCCAATTTCAAAAAGCTGCAGTTATTAATATAGTATGGTGTTGGCATTTCAGGTGTTGGCATAGAGACAGACATATAGATCACTGGAAAAGAATTGGGAATCTAGAAATAAACTTTTATATTTATGGTCTGTTGGTTTTTTTAAAAGATGTGTCCATGCAACTTTTATTTTTTATCAATTTTTATTGGAGTATAGTTGCTTTAAAATGTTGTTAGTTTTTGCTGTACAGCAAAATGTATCAGCTACACGTATCCATATATCCCCTTTTTTTTGGATTTCGCTTCCATGTAGGTCACCACAGAGCATTGAGCAGAGTTCCCTGTGCTATATAGTAGGTTATCATTAGCTATCTATTTTATACATAGTATTAATAGTGTATATATGTCCATCCCAATCACCCAGTTCATCCCACTGCCCCCTCTTTTCCTCCCCTTGATATCCATATGTTTGATCTCTACATCTATGTCTCTATTTCTGCTTTGAAAATAAGATCATCTATATATGGTCAGTTGATTTTTGACAAAGGTGCTAGGCATTTCAATGAGGAGAAGAATAATCTTTTCAGCAAATGGTACTGGGGAAGTTGGACACCCACATGCACACCATACTAAAAATGTAACTCAAACTAGATCATAGACCTTAACGTAAGACTAACATTATAAACATAAGACTTCCCGGGCGGCTCAGATGTTAAAGCGTCTTCCTAAAATGCAGGAGACCCAGGTTCGATCCCTGGGTCAGGAAGATCCCCTGGAGAAGGAGATGGCAACCCACTTGAGTACTCTTGCCTGGAAAATCCCATGGACGGATGAGCCTGGCAGGCTACAGTTCATGGGCTGGCAAAAAGTCGAACACAACTGAGTGACTTACTGCACTGTACTGTAACATTATAAAATCTGTAATAGAAAACAGGAGAAAATCTTAAGGACCTTGGTTAGGAAAAGGTTTCTTGGATATGACCCCAAAACTATGATTCATAAAAGAATGAATTACTAAACTCAACACCATCAAAATTCAAAAATTTTGAACTTCTAAGAAACACCACTAAGCACCACTAAGAAGATGAAAAGAAAAGCCATAGCCTGGGAAAAGATATTTGCAGATCACATATCCAGATAAAGGATTTGTATAGCCAGAATATACGAAGTCCTCTTACAACTTATTAATAAGAAAACAAGCCAATTTTATAAGTGGACAAAAGGCAGACTTATTCCCTACACCTAAACAGGACTGCCTGCTAAGAGTGATTAAGGAGGATCCAGAATCTCACAACATAAAACCCAAAATACCCAGGGTACAATCAAAGACGACTTTTCATACCAAAAACCAAGACAGCCACAACAGACACAAACACTGAGATTACTCAGATGTTGGAATTATCTGATAACGATTTTAAAGTTTTAGTTGTAAAAATGCTTCAGTGAGCCATTGCAAACACTCTTGAAACAGATGAAAAAAATTCTCAGCAAACAAATAGAAGATATTTAAAAAGAAACAAAGAAATCACTGAAAAGTACAATTAATGAAATGACTTGCTGGAAGGGTTCTATAATAGACTGGCGAGGATGGAGGAAAGAATCAGTGAACTCAAAGATAAATCTATACAAATTATACAGTCTGAACAACAGAGAGCTCTTACATTTAGGTCTTTGGTAAATTTGAGTTAATTTTTTGTATATGGTGTGAAGTATCAGTCCAAATTCATTCTTTTGTGTTTGAATATCCAGTTTCCACAACATTATTTGTTGAAATGGCCAATCGATTTTTGACAAATGTGCAAAAGCAATTCAATGAAGGAAAGGCATCTTTTTTAACAAATTGTGCTGGAACAACTGGACTTTTGTATGTAGAAAAAAGAAAGAAATGAGCCTGGACCTAAACATCACCCTGCATACTAAAATTAATTCAAAATGGATCATGGGTTTAAATGTAAAACTATGAGACTTTTAGAAGAAAACATAAGAGAGGACTTCCCTGGTGGTTCAGACTGCACTTCCACTGGGGGGAACATGGGTTCAGTCCCTGGTCAGGGAAGTAAGATCCAACATGCCACATGGCATGGCAAATAAGTAAATAAATAAAATTTAAAAGTGCTTGGAAATAGAAGAAAACATGGGAGAACGTCTTTAGGACCCAAGACTAGACGAAGAGTTTTAGAAAAAACCCTAAAATCACAGTTCATAAAAGAAAAAAAATGGACATCATCAGAATTAAAAACTTGTACTGTGAAATATTCTGTCTAGAGGATGAAAGCACAAGCTACAGTGTGGTTGAAAATACTTGCAAACCATATATCTGGTAAAAGCTTTCTTTGTAGAATACATTAAAAAAAAAAAACAACTCTCAAAATGTAGGGAAAAAATCCAGTTATAAAATGGGCAAAAGACCTGAACAGATATTTCACCAAGGAAGAAATATGGATGGCAAACAAGTACATGGAAAAATATTCAAGATCATTAGTCACTGTTTGTGTGTATGTGTGTGTGTCAGTGCCAGTTGCTCAGTTGTGTCTGACTCTTTGCAACTCCATGGACTGTAGCTCACCAGGCTTCTCTGCCCATGGGATTCTCCAGGCAAGAATACTGGAGTGGGTAGCCATTCCCTTCTCCAGGGGATCTTCCTGACCCAGGGATCAAACCCAAGTCTCCAACATTGCAGGCAGATTCTTTACCATCTGACCCACCAGGGAAGCCCTCATTAGTCACTAGGGAAATACAAATTCAAACCACAATGAGATATCACTACAAAATTATTAGAAGAGCTACAATAAAGTATAACAATAATACCACATGTTGGTGAGGATGCAGATAAACTGGATCTCAGTGAGAATGTGAACTGGTACAGCCACTCTGGAAAAGAGTTTGGCACTGTCCTAATACAGTGCCATAACAAATTAGCCCACATTTCTTAGCTTAAACAACAGAAATTTAATCTCCCGCAGTTTTGAAGGCTAGAACTCCAAAATCAAGGTGTTGGCAGGGCCATGCTCTCTCTGAAGACTGTAGTGAAGAATACTTCCTCTTCCTAGTTTCCCCTAGTTTATGGCAGCTCCTGGTAGTTCTTGATGTTCCTTGGCTTATAGCTGCATCACTCTGATGTCCATCACCATCATCACGTGGCCTTCTTCCCTCTATGCATCTATCTAAACCTCCACTTCCTTTCTCCTATTCATCAAATCTAATCATTGAATTTAGGGCCCACTCTAATCCAGTATGACTTCTTCTTGACTTGATTACATTCTGATTATGAGTAGACCTTAAAATACTCTACCTCCAATGTTCCCTTCCATTTTTATGTGTCATTGCCAGGGTTTTCATTCTACCTTGCTTTAAAAAAAATTTTTTTGATGTGGACCATTTTTTAAGTCTTTATTGAATTTGTTACAATATTACTTCTGTTGTTTATGTCTGGTTTTTTGGCCCTGAGGCATGTGGGGTCTTAGTTCCCCAACCAGGGATTGAACCCACGTCCCTTGCATTGGAAAGTGAAGTCCTAACCATGGGACCAGAGAAGTCCCCACCTTGTTTTTAATACACCCAAATTCATCATTATTGTCATCTTTGTTTTTTAATAGTCAATACCTGTTTAGATTTATCTGCATATTTACCAGTTTCTTTCCCACATATTAATTTGCTTACCATCACTTTCTGCATCCTACACTCAAGTTCAGGATTCAACATATTTCTTCCCAGAGTGAATCCTGCAGAGATTTTTAGGGTGACAGTCTGTGAGTGATAAGCTCCTTTCATCTTTGTCTGAAAATGTCTTTATTTTGCCCTTCTTTGAGTACAAAATTTAATCAGATGGGATGGCGGCTTTGCAAATATGCCACTCAGATCTCTTGCTATGGGAGTGTAATTGACAGATGGCCTCAGCTGCTGTACTCTGAATCCACCACCACGTTAGCCTGGAGGCCACTGAGGGCGCATTTCACATAGGCTGCTGCCAGTCAGTGACTAAGCACAGCAAGGATACTAAGAATTCCTGCAAGACATGTGACTCCTCTGATGGGCTGCTTTGGCTGGAGGACTCCTCATCAGCCTGGCTGAACCTGTCTTAGAATTGTACTGCAATCTTAAAATCTGCCTGCACTAGCCTCCCTTTTTGTCAATGTGATCTGAAAATTCTTTCCTACCTTCTGGGCTTCCTCCTCTTTTTCTCCAATGAATCTCTTGTAAATCCTATTCCATCTTGGCTTTTTCTTCTCATAGGATCTGGAGTAATGCACATGGTTTGTAAATTACGCCAATATAAAATGTATACATGAGTACTAGGGGTATAATATACAGCATGATAACTATATTTAACACTGCTCTCCGGTATATTTGAAAGTTAAGAGAGTAGGTCCTAAGAGTTCTCATCACAAGGGGAAAAAAACATTTTTTTTCTTTTTTTGCATTTATATGAGATGGTGAATGTTCACTAAATTTTTGGTGGCCATCATTTCACAATATCAAACCATTATGCTGTTCAGTGTAAGCTTATAGAGTGCTGTATGTCCGTTATGTCTCAACGAAACTGGAAAAGAATAAAGTGAGATGTTAGCTTGAGGGTAAAAAATAAAATGTATGCAATAATAAAAGCGTCATACATGTCAATGTATGCCAAAACCAATACAGTACTGTAAAGTAAAATAAAGTAAAAAAAAAAAAAAGCCTCAGTTCCACCCTCACCCACATCTCTCGTTTCCTCCACCACAACCACATTCACACAGATGTACTCCTTTTTATCATTTTTGGTGCACCCTTTGAGGTTTTTTTTTTAATAATTGTTTTTGTTTATTTATTTTTGGCTGCACTGGGCCTTCACTGCTGCACCTGCTTCTCTCCACCTGTGTTGCACAGGCTTCTCATTGTGATAGCTTCTCTTGTTGCGGAACATGGGCTCTAGGGCAAGCAGGCTTCAGTAGTTGCGGTGCAAGGGCTCAGTAATTGAGGCTCCTGGGCTCTCCAGCACAGGCTCAGTAGTTGTGGCACACCGGCTTAGTTGGCCCACGGAATGTGGGATCTTCCCAGAACAGGGATTGAACCTGTGTCTCCTGCTTTGGCAGGCGGATTCTTTACCACTGAGCCACCAGGGAAGTCCACCCTTTGAGTTTTTTTTATTAAAACATAATAAAATATGAATGCATAGTCTTGTTTTCCTCTTTCTTACTCAAAAGGTTGCATACTATAAACACCACTCTAGTTCTTACACATTTTATCTTCCAGGTCTCTTCAACTTTTGAAAATATCTTCCATCTTTGGGTTACTGTGTCACAAAATTGTGAAACATCTCCTTAAATCTGTTATGGAGTTCATTTATTCTCTTTTTATCTGTGTTTAATTTGCTTTTTAATTCATCCATGAAATTGTTTTCGGTGCCTGTATTTTTTTAATATTTATATGTCTCTGGTTATTTTTCCTAATCTGTCTGTTCTTTTTTCAGAGAGTCTTGTTCCTAGTGTTTTGATCCTTCTTTTAGATTTCTAGTTATTTAAAATATATCGATCTTATGTTTTCTTTCAAAATTTATTCCATTATCTCTGGTTTGGGACCCCTAGTCCTTCTGCTTACTATGTTTGCTGGTTTCTACTTATGATGGATTGTTTCCTTATGAAGCTTTCTAATTTTTTTTATTATAAGCGCAACAGTGGTGGGGTGTTTTTGTTTTGTTTTTTTTTCTTTCTGTGTGTATCCAATGCAGCTGGGGTTCTTTGCATTTACTTTTACCAGGCATATCAATTAGCATCCAGTGAGGAGACATAAACCACCAGTTACTTGAAGATAATTAATACAAAGAATTACTAACAAGTTAAAGGTGATTACTAAACAGGTAAAAGAGAACTCTGAAGAAAGTTGAGGGAAAGGATGCAAGGATGGAAAAAGCTTAAAAGAGCGCTGCCCTTTCCCCACCCCTAGGCTGAGACTCAGACCTCATCAGAAAGGGTGCAGCCCATTGGATGGTGGGAAAATCCTCTGAGTTGCAACAGGTCGGAGCTGGTCCACACCTGGAAAGCCAGGTTGCTAGTGAGCTGGGGCTGGAGAGCAGATAGCTGTCTTTTTGGGAGCCAGGGAAGCTCGCTGGGGGTGCATGCCACTGGGTCTCCTGTACCCTGTTGACAAGGATGCCACTTGCTGGGATTCTGGTGAAAATTGCTAAATGATGAGCACCACTGCATCTTCTGCACACCACTGACAGTTGCACCATAGATTCAGGAAAGAAAAACACGCCAGACCGGAAAGAGGAGTGCTGGCCTCTGCCGGGCTTTACGCTGTTCCTCCAGCACCCTCACTTGACAGAGCCTGACATTACACTCTCTGGCAAAGAAGACATGCTTTACGAGGTCCAGTATCACAAAGCAGGGCCAAGAAAGGCAGATTTCGAGCCGAGAGGCAGCAGACTACTAAGTGGCACGTCAAGTTCTTGAGGAGGTATCCCTAGGCCAGGAGCAATTCTTCGCGTTTGTTTTATAGTCTGGGATTACCAAACCATGTGCACGCATGCCTAGTTGCTCAGTCGTTGTGACTCTGTGTGACACCGTGGACTGTAGCCCACCAGTCTCCTCTGTCCATGGGATTCTCCAGGCAAGAATACTGGAGGGGATTGCCATTTCCTGCTCCAGGGGATCTTCCCGACCCAGGGATTGAATCTGCATCTCTATGTCTCCTGCATTGGCAGGTGGGTTCTTTACCGCTAGCGCCACCTGGGAAGCCCCCCAAACCATGTAGGTAGTATAAATTTGGACTTCAAACCCAGAAGAGGCATATATCCCTGGGATTTTGATTTTTCAAAAAGACTCCCTCCTCTCAAAGCTTCCCATGTAGCATCCCCTGTTCATAAAGGAGGCCCCACTCCCATATGGCTGGTAATTATATAGCCAGAACAAGGTCAATGCAAAAAATACTTCTATGTCTTAGTACTGAAAGAATGACGTTACAGATTAATTCAGATAGTTGAAACCTATTTAGAACCCCTCATTACTAGCAATGGCAAATTCGTTACATGGAGCAGAAATCCATAGGTGGAATAACAAAATACTTCAAAGAAATACAAGCGCAAAACCAAGAACAGACACAAAAGAAAGTGAACTCCCCAAGTGGAAGAAGCAGTTAACATGCAACTCAAAGAAGACTTTAAAATTAAGTGTAATATCCCCAGAGATATTCTAGAGAAATGTGCATGAGGGAAAAGATAATGAGCGCTTTTAGAAATGAAATTTATGATCATTGAAATAAAAGCTCAAGAGATAGGCTAAAAAGAATAACAAACATACCTAAGAATGATAAAACATTTGTTCACTAGTATGGAATAGGTATCAAACAATCCAAATATTCACCCAACCAGTAAGACTCAGAACAGAATGCCCTAAATGGTGTGTACTGGCTTAATTTCAGGCTTAAACACAGATGAAATCGAGCCAAGAGATTTTCCCAGACTACAGTGCACAGAAGCAATGAAATGAAAAGTATAAGAAACAGTCCAAGAGACGTGGATGATAGATACACAAGTTTAAAGGTGCACATGGTGATTCTACATGGATAAAACAGAGATAGAAGAAGGGAGGGAGTGAAGAAATAATAAATGAAATATTGTAAGAGCTCAAGAAAGATACTAGTCTTGAGAATGCTAGATCACATCAAGTGCACACATTTTGTTTTTTTCCATAAAAGTGCTTCATTTAAACCTAATGAAGACGGAGAAATGGGTCATTATTCTTATTTTACTGGTGAGGAAATTGTGGTATAGGGTAGATACCTTACTCAAGTCAGAATGTGAACCCAGACTGATTTCTAATCTTCTGATGTACTGTTTTGCCACCAATTTGACAGCAGCTTCAGCTTTACTTATTCAATAACTTTGTGAACACCTCTGAATTCCAGGGCAGTGGGTGAGTATGGGAGGGGAAGCTAATTAGAGGTGAATAAGATGCTGTCCCGGAGAAGGCAATGGCACCCCACTCCAGTACTCTTGCCTGGAAAATCCCATGGACAGGGGAGCCTGGTAGGCTGCAGTCCATGGGGTCGCTAAGAGTCAGACACGACTGAGCGACTTCCCTTTCACTTTTCACTTTCATACATTGGAGAAGGAAATGGCAACTCTCTCAAGTGTTCTTGCCTGGAGAATCCCAGGGACGGGGGAGCCTGGTGGGCTGCCGTCTATTGGGTCGCACAGAGTCGGACACGACTGAAGCGACTTAGCAGCAGCAGCAGCAGCAAGATGCTGTCCCTATCTTAGTTTATGCTCTTGCAGCCAGTGGCTATGGAGAGAAAATGGTATGACATACTGTGAAGAGAATGGATTTGAGCATCAGATGAAACTGGGGTTGAATCATCACTCTAATAGCTCTTACACGCTTTGTGCTCTTAACCCAATAACTTAATCTGAACTTTGGTTTCACAACCATAGGATAGAAATAACAATAGTACCTATTTCATTGGGTTGAGATAGCCTATGTAAACGTATGAAGATTGAGATATCCTATGTAAAACACTCAAGCTCTTGTTTAGACAATACTAATGTATCTTGGGAACTCACAGATAAATTAATACTAATGTATCTTGGAAGAAGGCAATGGCAACCCACTCTAGTTCTCTCACCTGGAAAATCCCATGGATGGAGGAGCCTGGTGGGCTGCAGTCCATGGGGTCGCACAGAGTCGGACACGACTGAAGCGACTTAGCAGCAGCAGCAATGTATCTTGGGAATTACCAGTTGGGATATTGGGGAACACTTCATGGGAGAAAGAATATTTGAGCCAGGTGGTGAAGAAGAAATGAAATGTTTAATATGTAGACAGGGGACGAGATCCCTGCAGGCTGAGCTAACAGCATGAGCAAATGCATGCAGGCAGGAAGCTAAACTGGGTCAGGTCAGACAGTACCTTAAAGGAAATATTAGTAAGTAAAGCTTGAACAGTAGCTTCGGTCTGTGCTCTAGCAAATTAAATGAAATGAGATTATGAAGTCCAGGGAGACAGAACTACTTTGATTTTTCTTTCATTTTGCTACCCTGTGTCCCAGTGAGTAGAATGGAACAGCACAGAAATTATAATGTGTTTCATATGTGTTGACAGGCTAACCCAATGTCTGTTCCTACCTGCAATGGCTCTCTCCTGATCTCCATTCTAGAGGCTACAAAAAGCCTTGGTTTCCCAGTCTCCCTCGTGGCCAGTAGTGGCCACGCTTTACTGTTTCTGACTATTGAACGAGAAACGGTCATCTGTCAGAGGGCTTCTGGGAGAACTTTGCTTTATATAATGAAAAGGACAAATATCCCAGAACCATTTTTTCCCCTGCTTCATGCCATGTCTGGAGTTGCAGCAACCATATTGGGACCATGAAGTTAAGGAGCAAAGGATCCTGGTACAGTTGATACGCTCAACTAATTTCTCAGCAACCACAAATCTCCAGTCACCTTGTTATGCAAGAAAAATGAATTCCTGTCCACTGCTAGCCACATTGTCTGTTCTTGTAACCAAAATCATTTCTAGCTGATACAACAGGAGATTTGGGGGCTTTGAGAATTAAAAAAAAATTAAGTATAGCTAGTTTTTACTCAGGCAGAGTTTCACTTATTCTATTTTTCTCAAATCAGTGCCCACAGTCCTAGTGATTTTGAAAGCTAATCTAGTGTTTGGCTAAGGTCACTCTAGAACTGGGAAAGTCTGCAAATGGGCTGTGAAAATTACATAGCGGAAACAGATGGTTTTAGTGTTCATGAATACAAGTTTTTGCCTGGTCTGTTAAATCTGTTTTTTGTTCTATCTGGAAAAGTGTTCTGTTGTCAAAGAGAAATGCTTTGACATTAAATAATGACCTATAACATTAGAATAATTGAGTGCAATATCCATTAAGAGGAAATAACTGACTGATAGGAAATTCAGTATGACAGAAATGTTATTTTGCTTCCAAATACAAGGCAACATAATGTAACTTTTTCCTGCACTGGAAAATTGTTATACAGTGATTCCAGGGGATGATAAATGCTTACCCAGATATAAGCTTTCAAGGTATAGATTCATCCATGTGATATGTTTGTATCTTGGTGGTCCTCAAAGTCAAACAGTTTGGATTCAACATAGTCTAAGTTTCAATATAACAAATACATTTCTGGGTGTCTGAGCTGGCAAAAAAAAAAAACAAACCTCTGAAAAATTAAGAAAACATATATAAATGAGATTACTGAAGAATGGACTACCTCGTGATACTTGACAATCTTATTTTGAATCCTTGGTTTAGTGAATATGTTGCTCTACTGCTACCTATCTCTTTGTAGTACCTAATTGAGCAATCTTTTGGTAACATTTGGAAGAAGTAATTTTGGCAGTAATTTTCATAAATATCAAAGAAAAACCAAAGTTATATTCACATGTTCTTCAGGAGCATTGTTTTCTCTCTAAACTTTGCTTTTAGCTTAGAAGTGGGAGTTTCCTTCCCACTTTGGCTCATTCTATCTTTCAGAAATGTCTAGTACTAATGGGCTAAATTGTTTTGAAGCAAAAAATGAATTCTGTACAAATCTTTCCACTGGTTTAGGAAGACATAGTCTAGCATGAGTCTCAAGAATGGCCTTGCTAAGAGTGCCGCACTAAGGCCTGACCATCCCTGGATACTGAATGGTTTCCACAGAGAGTCATGTATTACATTGGTCAAGGAGACCAAAACATGACTACTCTGCAGAAAGGGGAGCTGGCTTGTCTGATGCTTGCCACAGAATGTACTGAGCCTTGGCCCTGGATTGCAGCCTAATCCAGTATATGTGTAGCCTAGCTCATTGCCTGATGAGACTTGGAGGCATAGGAACTGGTACCACTATGCTGATGCTCCTCTTGTTTTCTAGGCAGTAATAAAATGCTTTATTCTGATTTATCACCTCTCATTGTCTACCATTTTGGCATCTGTGGAAGTAGGAGGTTTACCCTGTGTTAGGCCAATCAGATTACCAAAGACATGTTTGTAGTGTAACAAATCAGGTTCACTGAATCACTGTAATAAGGGAGATCACACAAGAGGAACCATGGGGCATCTCATCAAATGAAGGAAAAGTGACAGTCATGATGGAATCTGGGGGAAGGGTGGCATTTGCATCCGTGCATGCGCAGTAGCTTCGGTTGTGTCTGACTCTTTGTGACCCCATGGACTATAGCCTCCCAGGCTCCTCTGTCCATGGGATTCTCCAGGCAAGACTACTGGAGTGGGTTGCTATGCCCTCCTCCAGGGGTTCTTCCCAACCCAAGGAATGAACTCAAGTCTCCTACATCTCCTGCATTGCAGGTGGATTCTTTACCCAGTGAGCCACCTAGGAAGCCCAGGGTGGCATTTAGGTGACATTTAAATGAAGCAGTGTTTTGGAGGTTCCAAGCAAGACTGTGTGTAAAAGGCTGAATATCAGCTCTATGCTGCAAAGTGAACCCTTGGATTAACATATATGTGGAATATTGAAACCAGGACCCCTATCTGAAGCTATTCATCTAGGATGAAATTGTAGCTGCTTGTCTAGGTCAAAGTGACTTAGATTCTCCAGGCAAGAGTGCGATGTTTTATTCAAACGGCAAAGTTTCTGACAGTCCATGATTTTAGAGAACAAAATTTCTCAGTGAGTGTGGCAGCAGTAGTCACCCAAACAGCATGGTTACTGTGACATTTTCTATCTGCAGCATGTTCTTGAGAGAAATATTATTTCCGGTGAACTGTGCAATTGACTTTGTGTATTACTCAAGCCTAATGAATGACTGGGCAGATTCCTACTTTCTCTTTCTGAACTAAATTTGACTTTCACTGTTCCTTCTTTTGTTCAAGGAATATGACATTCAATCCATAGGACATTATGTTGTGAAATCCAAGTCAGCACCACTGTCTGAGTTCCATTGATTGGAAGGCTTTTGGGGCAGTTGTATTAGTCAGTCCTTTTCACTTCTTCCACTGTAAGATGAACTGGTGAGTCAATTTCTGTGACAGTATCTGAATGGTAGCATTTAAGACTCTGAAGATCACACATTTGAATGCTGTAACACAGGTAGATACTAAGAGAAGGTTTTATCATCAGAATTTGAAGAATACCTGTGAGTTAGAAGGTATCCAAATTAAATTAAGACAACAGATCTTATCCCAATCTGGAGTCAACAGAGCTAGAGATGGGAGTATTAGCTACGTTGTCTCATTTTTAAAGGAAATGTCTTTGCCACCTATAGTCACTTAGTATTGAGTTCAATTACCTAGGAAACCAATGGGTTTATCACAAGAAATCTGTACCAAGGGAAGTTGGAAATAGAGTACATACTCAACAGCTGGTTTAATTGTATGTTTTTAGCCAAATCATGAGCAAACTGTAGCCAGGTGTAGGAGTTCTACCAAGGAGTAAGTAAGGTTTCAAAGAGCAATATTAAGAATTGGCCCTATAGGGACTTCCCTGACTGTCCAGTGGTTAAGACTCATCTCAGAGCATACAGGTTCAATCCCTGGTTGGGTAACTAAGGTCCTGCATGCCATGTGACATGGCAAAAAAAAAAAAAAAAAAAAAAGAATAGGCTCCATAGGATATTACAGTTAAAGAAGTCAACAATCTCAATCTGGCAAAGAAGGGGAAAAAAGCCTATCTTGTGCTATGGATGTCGAGTGAAAGCTGTCTACTTCATGCTGGCATCTGCTTCTGAAGGATTCAGAAGAATCTTTAGTTTGACGTCTCCTGCCAATACAGTCTTCCAGTGATTGAAGAGTGGCTTATATCTCTTTGAGAGACATGAGTCCAAGGATCAATGTCTTGGAGTATTACTGTTGTGTTAGTTGTGTGCTAAGGTGCTTCAGTCATGTTTGACTCTTTGCGACCCCATGGACTGTAGCCCGCCAGGCTCCTCTGTCCGTGGGATTCACCAGGCAAGAATACTGGAGTGGGTTGCCATTCCCTTCTCCAGGGGATCCAGGGATCAAACCTGCATCTCTAGTTCCTTCTGCATTGGCAGGCGGGCTCTTTACCACTAGTGCCACCTGGGAAGCCCTGCTGTGTTAGTTAAGAGTACCTGGTAATGTCCTCATCAAAGTTGGAGGGATATCTTTTTTCAGAAGTCAAAGTCTCTGGGTTTTAAATTGTAAAGACTTTGTTTTATTTTTTAAATTAATTTTTATTGGAGTATAGTTGCTTTACAATGTGTGTTAGTTTCTACTGTATAGCAAAATGAATCAGCCTTCCGTATACATAAGGACTTCAAGACTTTGTTTTAGAGCAAGGTTTCTCAACCTTAGCACTATTGACATTTTGGGCTCATAACTCTTTGCTGTTGGCGTGGTGGTGGTGGGGGGCTGTTCTTTGCACTGTAGGATGTTGAGCAGCATCCCTGACTTCTACCCACTCAATGCCAGTAGCACCCTGCCCTCAGTAGTGACAAACACAAACGTCTGCAGACATTGCCAGCTGTCCCTGGGGGTGGGGCTAGCCCCTGGTTGAGAACCACTGTTTTAGAGGAGCTAGGAGAAACTCTTCTCACATCCGTTGAATATAAGACTGAAGATGATATGGTCAGTGCAGATTTTGAGTAAGATGTAATATCTCCCAAAGATGCTTGGTAACAGTTCTAGAGAAGTGAATGTCACCATTGCTAGAGAGAACATCAAGATTTTTCCAAGTAGAAAAGAACTAAATCAAGTAACCTTTTTGTTGTTCAAGTTGTAGCTTTTTGCTAACCTCTGATGAGTCTCAAAAATAGATACATAATGGCCAAACATAGTTACATCCCATGTAAATCTATTTGGAACTATTTAAAAGAGGCTTGAGGCTTTGGCCATAGGATCTATCCCATCTTAACTGTTTCCACAGGATTATGGCACAGGCAGGTAGGACATGCCCAAAAATCATCCTTGGTGGACTTCCCTGGTGGATAGGAGACTGCCTGCCCATGCAGGGAACATGGGTTTGATCCCTGGTCCAGAAAGATTCCATATCCCGTGGGGTATCTAAGCCCTTGCGCCTCAACTACTGAAGCCCCTTTGCCCTAGAGCCTGTGCTCCACAATGGGAGAAGCCAAGGCAGTGAGAAGCCCCCGGAACGAAAAGAGTAGCCCCGCTTGCCGCTACTAGAGAAAGACTGCACCCAGCGACAAAGACCCAGCATGACCCAAAATAAATTTTAAAAAGAGAGACTTAAAAAAATCCTTGGTGATACCTTTTAAACAAACACAGGTTTAAAAATTAGTCAGATTATCTCTGCCTTGGTAATATGACTGAACACTTCTGGCTAATGTGTTACATATTAATCAGCACTAGCACTAGCAGACTGGAAGAGAATAGCTGTTTAGATGCTCTTTGCTTCCTACCATTGTATGCTAAGTTGCTTTAGTCGTGTCCCACTCTTCGCGACCCTATGGACCATAGCCCGCCAGGCTCCTCTGTCCAGGGGATTCTCCAGGCAAGAATACTGGAGTGGGTTGCCAGGCCCTCCTCCAGGAGATCTTCCCGACCCAGGACTCGAACCCATGTCTCTTAAGTCTCCTGTGTTGGCAGGCAGGGTCTTTACCACTAGTGCCACCTAGGAAGCCCCGTCCTCTTCTGGGGTTTAACATAATTAATTTGTAAGGATATAGTCAAAACTACCCTGGGAGTAAGAACACTTTATGGACAGTGGGAACAATGACAAACTTCCGGTAGTTTTTGATTTACATCTGAGAGTTGACCAGGATGGTCCCTGATCAACAAAGGTATTGAAATCTAGGAAGAAACTCAACTTTGTAGACAACTACTGTGTAAGTCCGTGTGTTAGAACATGAGGATATTTGCTTTAACCTGAAAGGTACACACTGAAATGTGTCTACTCTATTTAACTCGTACATAAGTGATCTAAGAAAACTGAACTTTTTTCATGTGTTAGCTTCCTCCACGTCTTTCTCCCCCCCAATCTTAACTTTGGGAAACAAAAGAGTTTTCACAATAATTTTGAGTTACTCACTTAAATGTGGAGAATGCTGAAACAAACCTATGCCTATTATCTTTCTTTTTTATGAGGTGAAGAAGCAAATCTTTATGAGGCCATTCCAGGAAATACAAAGATAGTTTAGGCACAAAAGACATCTTAACAGCTTGATTATTTAGGGTTTGATAAGGGAAAGACAAAATCAAGAACTGTCAGGAAACAGAAAACATTAATGTAAGTCATAATTTTAAAAACCACAATACAGTTATACATTTTAAAACCACAGTAATAGATAATAACCTTAATAACCAGGGATCAAACCAGTGTGTCCCTTGCAGTGGAAGCACCGAGTCCTAACCACTGGATGGCGAGAGAAGTTTCTTGATAGACATTTGGGTTGTTCCTCTCTTTCAGCTATTGGAAACAGTGCTGCTATGAACATTTGTATACAAATATTTCTTTGTATACCCATTTTCAATGTTTTTGAGTATATATATAGGAGTGGAATTGTTAATATACTAACAATATGCTAATATGCTAATTATACATTTAACTTTGCAAGACCAACTGAACTGTTTTCAACAGTACTGCACTATTTTCCATTCCCACTATCCATATCCTGTTTTAGTAACAGCCATCTTGCTAGGAGTGAATGGCATCTCGTGAATTGTACACTTTAAAATAGTTTGACTTAAATTTCCCTAATGATTAATGATATTGAATGTCTTGTGCTTATTGGCCACCTGTATATATTCTTTAGAGAAATGTCTTTTCAAATTCTTTGCATATATTAAAAATTGTATTGTTTGTTTTTTGAGTTGCATATATATTCTGAACACTAGATACCTGTGAAATTTATGATTCACAAATATTTTCTCCCATCTGTTAGTTGTATATATTTTCAACTTCTTGATAGCTTCCTTTGATGCACAAAAGTTTCTTATCTTTATAAAGTTTGATTTATCTACTTTTTTTATTGCTTATGCTTTTCATGTCAAGTCTAAGGATCCATTGCCAAATCTAAGATCACGAAGTTTCATTATTATGTTTTGTTCTAAGAGTTTTATAGTTTATGTCTTTGATCCATTTTTGAGTTAATTTTGGTATGTGGTATAAGGAAAGGGTCCAATTTCATCTTTATTTTAATTGAGGAATATTTGATGTACCATACTATGTAAGTTTCAGGCAAAAGTGTTGGGCATGACTTAGCGACTGAACAACAACAAATACAACATAGTGATTCACAGTTTTTAAAGGTTATATTCCTTTTGTAGTTATTATAAAATATTGGTGATATTCCCTGTGTTGTACTCTATATCTTTGTAGCTTATTTATTTTATACATAGTAGTTTGTACCTCTTAACAATTTCAGTCTTTTGCATGTGGATATCTAGCTCCATTTACTGGAGACACAATTCTTTCCCCCATTGAATGGTCTCAGCACTCATAAAAAATCAATTGGCCATAGATATACAAATTCATTTCTGAACTCTCAACTCTATTGATCTATTTAGTAGTTTGCTTGCTTAGTGACTTTTCTAAACTATTTTTGTAAATTCTGTGTTGTCATACGTGGCCACCTATGTCTGCTCTGTTAGCTTTGTGGTCAGATATGTTTTGACAGATTCCTTAAGGACCTGGAGAGGAGAAAAAGAGGAGAAGAAGGAGGAGGAAGAGAGAAGGAAAAAAAAAAAAATCCCCTTTCTCCTAGTCTTTGCAAATTGGCTCAGTGTCAGGGTACTCCTTCAATGCTTAGCCAAGCCCTTTGCAACTCTGCTTAGCCTTCACATCCTGCTTGCACAGAGCCTGAAGGCAAGCCAGAGGTGAGAGTTAAGGATCTTTTCAGGGTTTATTTGTTTGTTTGTTTGGTTTTGAGCATGCATCTAGCCCTGGGCGTGCATGTGGCCTTCTCGATTCCCAAGTATATGAGGGAGCTTTTAAAAGTCCTTATTTTCTCGTGTACCTCCTTTCCCTATCTCTTCTTTCCAGGCTTTATGGTCTATTTCTTGTCCCGGGCTGCTACTGCCAATACTTGGGCCCTGAAATGCTTTTGGTAAAAGCTGTTTGGGAAGCTGCTCTAGGCCTGGGAATGCTCCCAGTTGAGCAAAACAAAGGTAAGTCTTGTGCAGGTCCTTTAGGGAGCTGCCAGGCAAGTCTAAACCCATAACCACAAGTATCTGAGAATCAACTCCGTATTGCTCCCTGAGGCACTGGCAACGTACACCAGGGGTGTGGACTGCTGTCCTTGTGGCTGCTGCCAGTCTGGGATAGGGGGGATTGTAAGTGGGCAGTTTAAAATGCCACTGTGCTCTCTTTCTTCAATACAGCAGATTTTGTCTTCACTAGGTCTTCCTTTGGTTGTTGTGTTTTTGACCAAATTCTAGACTTGTGCAAAAGTTGATAATGATTGTTCTTGCCAGCTCATTGGTTGCTTCTGTGGAGGGACACAGTCCTGGAGTTCTCTACTCCCTAATTTTCAGTGACATCATTCCATAATGAACTTTTATATGAATGTGTTTGGATATAAATATCTAGCAATATAAATAGATAATAAAATTAATGACTTTAATTTTAAGATATAATTAGTGTTAGTATATTAAATAAAACACATATGACATTGAAATTACTATTTTAACAAACTAATGATTTCCTTAAGTCACAGACAAATCCATCATCAGAAAAAACATTTTCTTGTACACATATTTGATTTTAGGTAATTATTATACTCTGTACAGCTTTTTTTTTTTTTTTTTTTTTTGCCACACTGCATGGCTTGCAGGATCTTAGTTCCCTGACCAGGGATTGAATCTGGGCCCTCAGCAGTGAAAGTGCAGAGTCCTAACCACTGGACTACCAGGGAATCCCCTATACTGTGTATAGCCTTAATCATTTTTTTTATTATCTACTTTACATAGCCAACTTTTGAAGCCAAGAACAACCTAGTTAATTTTCTTTGAATATACTTTTTACATTATATTGATAAATTTTAAGGTGGCAAAATAAGCTCATATATCAGCCACAGGACTGGAACCTTCTGTTAACTTAAAACAGTTTTATAATATAAAAGAATAAGGGTAAATTGGAAGAGAGAAGAGAAAAATGTAAAGTGTAGAGAGAAAAAAAAATAAAAGAGAAGGAACCAGTTTTAGAATAAAATTATCATTGTAAAAGCTAAGGACGCATTTTAACACATGGTCATACACACATGGGCTTCCCAGGTGGCGCTAGTGGTAAGGAATCCAACTGCCAATGCAAGTAGACATAAGAGAGATGGGTTCGATCCCTGGGTCGGGAAGATCCCCTGGAGGAGGGCATGGCAACCCACTCCAGTATTCTGACCTGGAGAATCCCACTGACAGAGGAGCCTAGCGGGCTGTAGTCCATAGGGTTGCACAGAGTCAGACACGACTGAAGCAACTTAGGATGCACACATGCACACATATACACACAACCATGCGTGTGTATTAGAGGTGCTTCAAGCTATAGCTTGGGGTCTTGATAGTCTTCTTTAATTTTTTTGAAGTATAGTTGATTTACAATGTATTCATTTCTACTGTACAGCAATGGGATTCAGTTATACAAATATATATATATATTCAGTTACACATATATATTCTTTTTCCATTGTGGTTTATTACAGGATATTGAATACAGTTCCCTTTTCTATACAGTAGGAGATTGTTATTTATCCATTCTATATATAATAGCTAACCTCAAATTCATATCCTTCCCTCCCCCAACCGACCTACCCTTTAGGACCCACAAGTCTGTTCTTACATCTGAGCCTGTCTCAATTTTCACAGACATGTTCATTGGTGTCATATTTTAGATTCCACATACAATGACATCATATGACATTTGTCTTTCTCTTTCTGACTTCACTTAGTTTGATAATCTCTAGGTCCATCCATGTTGCTACAGGTGGCATTATTTCATTCTTTTTTATGGCTGAGTAATATTCATGTGTGTGTGTGCCACGTCTTTATCCACTCATCTGTCTTTGGGCATTTAGGTTTGTTTCCATAACTTGGCTATTGTAAACAGTGCTTCTATGTACATTGGGATGCATGTATCATTTCACATTATAGTTTTGTCTGGATATATGCCCAGGAGTGAGATTGCTGGATCGTATGTCAACTCTATTCTCAGTTTTTTAAGGAGCATCCATACTGTTCTTCATAGTGGCTGCATCAATTTACATTCCCAAGAATGTAGGAGAGTTCCCTTTACTCCACACCCTTTCTAGCATGTTATTGGGGCCTTGATAATTTTATCATCATACTATTAAAAAGCTGGTACTTATTAACACTTGTATGGAAAAAAATAACATGGTCTCTGTCTTTTAGACAAGTCAATCTCCTCATGAGTTTTTTTCTTTTTTTTGGTCTCTCTTTATTCTAAAGCTCCTCTCAAATGAACAATCTTATCCATGTCAAAGTTGCCCAAAGTAGGCATGACAATTCCAGATTGTTCTTAGTGAAGTTATGCCAGAAGTTAGTATAAGTTTATTAGCCAACAAACCCACGAGAATCTGGCTGACATTTGGTCAAACACAAAAATATCTCTGATGAATGACTTGGGCCATTAACTCTAATGTTAAGTCATCTTGACTGCTGATGGGAAGAATCAGCAGTCTCCTGGAAGGCAGAATATTTACAAAGATCTCCTCCAAAGTCAATTTCTCATAAGTTCTCAGACAAGCAACAGATAAAATGGTGGATACGCAGACAATAGAAGGTGGTGTTAAAAGCTAGATTCCACCAGAGGACACCAAAGTCTAATCAGACCTCTAAAATTTCAGGAGGTGAATAACACTTCTGATACCTCAGGGACAAAGAAACCATCAGAGTCCATATTCAGTGCAAAACCCATTTAATCAGGGACAGAGATGCCTCAAGTAGATGAGAGGCAAGGGGCTGCAGATGTCCACGTGATTACGGGGTCAAAGTTCCTGGTTCAGGACTTCCCTGGTGGTCCAGTGGTTGAGAGTCCGCCTTCCAGTGCAGGGGGACAAGGATTCGATTCCTGGTTGCAGAACTAAGATCCCATCTGCTGCAGGACAACTGAGCCTGCACACCACAACTAGGGAAGCCTGTGAGCCCCAATGAAAATGAAAAGATCCTGCATGTCACAATGAAGATGCCACATGCCGCAATTAAGACTCGACACAGCCAAATAAATAAATCAGTATCTCAGCCATACCTTGTTAGAAACTCCAAATTGTCCTAGCCGAATCTGCTTAAGACCAACAGGGATAAACCCATAGCCTGAAAAATTCAGTTTTTATTGACCCATCCTGCTGAGGGACCTGAGATGGCTTTGGCTGATGGCCTGGGGAGCTGTTAGAGACATGGCTGGTGTGTCTGTGTGACAAAAGAGTGAGAATGAATGGCAGTAGCCAGGCTGTCTCCCATGCTTCAGGCTGCCACGTAGACCATTCAGTTGGGACAGAATCATTCCCTCAGCAAGGCTTGCTATTTTGGATTTCTGTTCCAATGACTACAGTATGGCCAACCTGGAAAGACTTCCCTGAGGCGGATTAAAAAAAAAAAAAATCCCACGGAATACCATGGAAGAACCTATTCAAAGCCTGAGTGCTATAGGTGCTCCAGACTGACAATGGACAATGGACAGAATGACAGCTCCCACAATGAGCCTTCCACTGCGGAGAATGGCTGAGAAGATGCTTCCATCTGCCTCCTGCCTCAAGTGGAAGAAAGACTCCACCATCTTTGTTTTACTACTTAGGGGCCCTCTGTGGTAGACTGTGATGATGCTGAGACCCAAAATGCCCCAGATAAAGATGGGCATCCCAAACCAGGCACAAACTGCGATCTAAGACAAAACTATGGAAGGGAAAGGCACAGCAGTCTTGTCTGATTTAATGAAAATGATGAAATCAAGGAAGAAGCCAGCTTAGTTCCACTGGTGAAGAGAGTGGGCCATTGTAGCTCCCTCTCCTAGATGACTCAGAGAGAAGTCTTTGGCCCCCAGGGAGAAATAGTGGCTACTGACCTAGAACAAACGAACAATGTGCCCATGGAAAGAGGACAATAACCCTGGTACCTGAAGAAAGAGTATCTCCATTCCCTAGGAAATTGCGGGGTGGGTGGAAATATTTAACGCTTCCTCCATTCTCTAGACCCAGTGCTGCAGCATCACAAAATAATGACATGGTCCTCTTGAGTTAAGCAACGGCTGCAATTGGCAATAACCCTGCTGCTGGGTTTGTCATCCCATCTGAGTCCAAGGAAAAGAAAAAAAAACTAATGTGGGATCAAAACTTTTCTGCTGTGCAGGACACCTGCACAATAGCAGGATTATTCAGTTCTGCCCAACACCCTCGGGAAAGCTGGACCCCTGGGGTGTGTCAGACACCTCAGCTCCTCCCTCATATGGGCACCAGTGTAACCTTGTTCCAATCTGGCTGATAGCAATTAAGGCATTTAGCCTTTGGCCTTGGGTTCCTCAACTGTGATGCAACTCATTGCTCACAGAATGTCCATCCGAGCCCATTGAATCACTCCCTGGGACTTGGGGGCATGAGAACCGGAGCTCCCATGCTGATGTCTCTGCTGTTGCTGTGCTGAGGCTTATTCTGATCACATAATCTACTTCCAGTACCTATGGATGCCAGGTTTACTCCTTGCAATTCACAGGTTGGAGGTTCTTCCTATTAATTACAAAGGAAGAACAAGGCAAGGGGAGACTTTCATCTCTTCATGAAGAATATAATAATTGCATTCTAAACGGGTTCCTTTCTGCTTCTATTTCTAATAATACCCCTCTTTTTCTTTTTCCTTTGTTCACTGGCTAGAAATCATTTATATAAAAGATATTGAATTTTACAAAGAGGTATCTGCACCTTCTGTGTTCACTGCAGTATTATTCTCAAGAGCCAAGACCTGAAAGCAACCTATGCTCAGTGGCTCAGTTGTGTCTAATGACTCTGACCCCATGAACTGTAGCCCACCAGCCTCTTCTGTTCATGGACTTCTCCAGGCAAGAATACTGGAATGGGTTGCCATTTCCTCCTCTGAAGTGTCCGTCAACAGACAAATAAAATGTGAAATACACACACACACACATACACAAATGCATGCACACATGCATATTATTTAGCTATAAAAAAGAAAACCCTGTCATTTGTGACAACGTGGACAAAACTTTGAAGGCAGATGCTAAGTTAAATAAGTCAGACAAAGAAAGCCAAATACAGGGAATCCTTGAGCAACATGGGTTTGAACTGCCCAGGCCCACTTATACATGAATTTTCCCCCCACTTCCCTAGTGGCTCAGCTGGTAAAGAATCTGCCTGCAATGCAGGAGACCTGGGTTTGATCCCTTGGTTCGGAAGATCCCCTGGAGAAGGGAATGGCAACCCACTCCAGTATTCTTGCCTGGAGAAGTCCATGGACAGAGGAGCCTGGAGAGCTACAGTCCATGGGGTCGCAAAGAGTCGGACATGACTGAGTGACTAACACACACACACAATATGTATTACACAATCCACAGTTGGTTGAATCCTCAGATGCAGAATGGCATATACAGAGGGCTGATTGTGAAGTTAGACATGGATTTTTTTTTAACTGTGCAAGTCATTGCCTTCACCTTCATCTTTTTAAAACTGTACTGTACGATCTCAGATGTAGAATCTAGAAAAGCCAGATTCATAGAAACAAAGAGTAGCTTGGCGGTTGTCAGGGGCTGGGAATTGGGGAAATGGAGAGATGTTGCTCAAATTGTACAAACTTCCAGTTTTAAGATGGAGTAAAAAGCCACTTGATGAAAGTGAGAGAGGAGAGTGAAAAAGTTGGCTTAAAGCTCAACATTTAGAAAACGAAGAGCATGGCATCTGGTCCCATCACTTCATGGGAAATAGATGGGGAAACAGTGGAAACAGTGTCAGACTTTATTTTGGGGGGCTCCAAAATCACTGCAGATGGTGATTGCAGCCACGAAATTTAAAGACACTTACTCCTTGGAAGAAAAGTTATGACCAACTTAGATGGCATATTCAAAAGCAGAGACATTACTTTGCCAACAAAGGTCCGTCTAGTCAAGGCTATGGTTTTTCCTGTGGTCATGTATGGATGTGAGAGTTGGACTGTGAAGAAGGCTGAGCGCCGAAGAATTGATGCTTTTGAACTGTGGTGTTGGAGAAGACTCTCGAGAGTCCCTTGGACTGCAAGGAGATCCAGCCAGTCCATTTTGAAGGAGATCAGTCCTGGGTGTTCTTTGGAAGGACTGATGCTAAAGCTGAAACTCCAGTACTTCTGTCACCTCATGAGAAGAGTTGACTCATTGGAAAAGACTCTGATGCTGGGAGGGATTGGGGGCAGGAGGAGAAGGGGATGGCAGAGGATGAGATGGCTGGATGGCATCACCGACTCGATGGACGTGAGTTTGAGTGAACCCCGGGAGTTGGTGATGGACAGGGAGGCCTGGCGTGCTGCGATTCATGGGGTCGCAAAGAGTCGGACACGACTGAGCGACTGAACTGAACTGAACTGAACTGAAGTTCTGGGGAATCTAGGTGTCTTTTCTTTGCTTTTTTGGCCACATCTTGTGGCATATGGAATCTCAGCTCTCTGACCGGGGATAGAACTTGAACTCCCTGCAGTAGAAGCAGGGAGTCTTAACCAGTGGACTGCCAGGGAAGTCCCAAGTTCTGGAGGTCTAATATGCAGCATGGAAACTATAGTTAACATGTATTCTATACTTGAAAGTTGCTAAGAAGGGTATCTTAGATGTTCCCGCCACAAACATTTTAAAAAGGTAACTATGTGAGGTAGAAAATAAAGATATTGAATTTTAACGTAGCTGAAGTGACTTAGCAGCAGCAGCAGCAGAAAAATTTCAGGTTATATATTTGTGTGTATGTGTTTTGAGAGCTCCTCGGAAACATACTTATTTCAGGACCTGAAACCAAAGTTTTTAAAATATTGGACATTTTCATCTCTTTTATAAGCAGTTATCATTGAAGTTTATTGTAGCTTTCTTTTTTAAAGTTAGTTTTAAACACTCTATACAGTACAGAAAATGTTCTTAAAAGCTGAAAAAATTGAGTAGATATATTAATGGTTGTTCATTAGGGAAGAAAAAAGATCCAGGCCTTTAGTTGACTACCCATTCTCAATTTTTTAAAAACAAATTTATTGTGTATATTATCACACATACTGAAAACAAGAGAAAGAGTAAAATGAACTCCCATGCATCCATCATCAGCTTTAATAACTGTCAACATTCTGCCAAATTTATTTCATCTGCCTCCTGCAACTATTTTTCTGAACTATTTTAAAAAAACTCCTAGACACTTAATTTCACATGTAAATATATTAATATGTAAGTCAATCTTAATCTCAAAAGGTTAACACAGTATAAGTAAAATTACAAAAATTACAATGTATAGATGAAGGAATATGCCTGTTCTTTTCACTCATGAAAACCAGACATGCTAGGTGCTGGGAATATTAGAGAGAGAGTCAGTTGAGGGCAGAAGATGGAAAGTTCATGGGTTATTTAGGTGAAAAATCAAATACAAGCATTATTGCTCCTAGGTGATGATAATGGTAATAGCTAATATTTACAGATAAATGACTATTTTAAACCCGTTGCAAATGTTATTAAGAATAAATGTCATTTTTCAATAAGATTTTTAAAAACCACAAATGGTTTCTATGAAATGGAAACAGACTCATGGTTGCCAAGACAGTGGCAGGAGGGAGGGACTGGGAGTTTGGGATTAGCAGATGCAAACTAGTGCATATAGGATGGATAAACAAGGTCCTACTGTATAGCACAGGGGACTATATTCAATATCTTGGGATAAGCCATAATGGAAAAGAATATGAGAAACAGGATATATACGTATGACTGAGTCACTTTGCTGTACACTAGCAAGTAAACACACCATTGTGAATCAATTATACTTCAATACTTATTTTTTTAAGAAGAATAAACATCATTTATTCTTCATAATCATCCTCTGAGGATGAGGACGGGGAAGGCAATGGCACCCCACCCCAGTACTCTTGCCTGGAAAATCCAATGGACGGAGTAGCCTGGTGGGCTGCAGTCCATGGGGTCACTAACAGTTGGACAGACTGAGCGACTTCACTTTCACTTTTCTCTTTCATGCANAAGAAGAATAAACATCATTTATTCTTCATAATCATCCTCTGAGGATGAGGACGGGGAAGGCAATGGCACCCCACCCCAGTACTCTTGCCTGGAAAATCCAATGGACGGAGTAGCCTGGTGGGCTGCAGTCCATGGGGTCACTAACAGTTGGACAGACTGAGCGACTTCACTTTCACTTTTCTCTTTCATGCATTGGAGAAGGGAATGGCAACCCACTCCAGTATTCTTGCCTGGAGAATCCCAGGGATGGGGGAGCCTGGTGGGCTGCCGTCTATGGGGTCACACAGAGTCGGACACGACTGAAGTGACTTAGCAGCAGCAGAGGATGAGGAAACTGAGAAACTCAGAGAAATGAAGTAACTTCCTGGAAAGCATTCAGATCATAAGAAGTTAAGCTAGAATTTTAATCTAAGTGGTCTGATGTCAGAGGCTATGTTGTTGTTTAGTCACCCAGTCATGTCCGACTCTGCAACCCCATAGACCACAGCATACCAGTCCTCTCTGTCCCTCACCATCTCCCAAAGTTTGTCCAAATTCATGTCCATTGCTATGGTGATGCCATCCAGTCATCTCATCCTCTGACGCCCTCTTCTCCTTCTGCTCTCAATCTTTCCCAGCATCAGGGACTTTTGCAATGAGTCAGCTGTTCACATCAGATGACCAAAATACTGGGGTTTCAGCATCAGCATCAGTCCTTCCAATAAATACCCAGTTGATTTCCCTTAAGACTGACTGGTTTGATCTCCTTGCTGTCCAAGAGACTCTCAGGAGTCTTTTCCAACACCACAGTTCAAAGGCATCAGTTCTTTATGGCTCCACCTTCTTTGTGGTCCAGCTTTCACAAACATATGTGACCACTGGGAAGACCATTGCCTTGACTATACAGGACCTTTGTCAGCAGAGTTATGTCTCTGCTTTTCAACAACTGTCTACGTCTGTCATGGCTTTCCTGACAAGAAACAAACGTCTTCTGATTTCATGACTGCAGTCACCATCCACAGTGATTTTAGAGCCCAAGAAGAGGAAATCTGGCACTACTTCCACCTTTTCCCCTTCTATTTGCCATGAAGTAATGGGGTTAGATGCCTTGATCTTAGTTTTCTTAATATTTAGTCAAGCCAGCTCTTTCACTCTCCTTCTTCACCCTCATCAAGAGGCTCTTTATTTCCTCTTCACTTTCTGCCATTAGAGTGGTATCATACACATATCTGAGGTTGTTGATGTTTCTCCTGCCTATCTTGATTCCAGCTTGTAACTCATCCAGCCCCACATTTCTCATGATGTACTCAGCGTATAGATTAAACAAACAGGGTGACCGAAGTCAGCCCTGTTGTACTCCTTTCTCAATCTTGAACTAATCAGTTGTTCCATACTGGGTTCTGACTGTTGCTTCTTGACCTGCATACAGGTTTCTCAGGAGACAGGCAAGATGGTCTGGTACTCCCATCTCTTTAAGAGCTTTCCATAGCTTATTATGATCCATACAGTAAAGGCTTTGGTGTAGTCAATGAAACAGAAATAGATGTCTCTCCGGAATTCCCTAGCTTTCTCTGTGATCCAGCAAATGTTGGCAATTTGATCTCTGGTTCCTCTTCCTTTTCTAAACCCAGAGTGGACATCTGAAAGTTCTTTGTTTGCATAATGCTGCAGCCTAGCAGGAGAGATTTTAAGCATGATCTTACTAGCATGGGCCCCTGGAGAAGGAAATGGCAACCCACTCCAGTATTCTTGCCTGGAGAACTCCATGGACAGAGGATCCTGGTGGGCTACAGTCTGTGAGGTTGCAGAGAGTTGGACATGACTGAGCAACTAACACTACTAGCATGGGAGATGAGTGCAATTGTCGGATGGTTAGCACATTCTTTGGTACTATCCTTCCTGGGAATTGGGATGAGGATTGACCTTTTCCAGTCCTGTGGTCACTGCTGGGTCTTCCAGACTTGCTGACATAATGAATGTAACACCTTGATGGCATCATCTTTTAGGATTTTGAACAGTTCTACTGGAATTCTGTTACATCCACTAGCTTTATTAACAGCAGTGCTTCCTAAGGCCCACCTGACTTTGCTTGCCAGAGTGTTTGGCTCTGGGTGGCTGACCACACCATCGCAGTAGTCCAGTCATTTGGATCTTTTTTATACAGTTCTGTGTATTCTTTCCATCTCTTCTTGATCTCTTCAGTGTCTACTAGGTCTCTACCATTTATGTCCTTTATTGTGCCCATCTTTGGGCAAAATGTCCCCTTGATATCTCCAATTTTCCTGAAGAGATTTCTAGTCTTTCCCCTTCTATTGTTTTCTTCTAGTTTTATACATTGTTTATTGAAGAAAGCCTTCTTGTCTCTCTGTGCTGTTCTTTGGAAATCTTCATTTAGTTTGATATACTTTTCCCTTTCTCCCTTGCTTTTTGCTTCTCTTCTTTCTTTAGCTATTTGTAAGGCCTCCTTGGATAACCACTTTGCCTTCTTGCTTTTCTTTTTCTTTGGGATGGTTTTGTTCGCTGCCTCCTGTACAATGTTACAGACCTCTGTCTGGTTCTTCAGGCAGTCTGTTTACCAGATCTAACCCCTTGAATCTATTCATTACCTCCACTACATATTCATAGGGGATCTGATTGAAGTTGTACCTGGCTGGCCTAGTGGTTTTCCCCACTTTCTTTGTTTTAAGCCTGAATTTTGCTATGAGATGCTGATGATCTGAGCCACCATCAGCTCCAGGTATTGTTTTTGCTACTGTATACAGTTTCTCCATCTTCAGCTACAAAGACTATAATGAATTTGATTTTGGTGTTGGCCATTTGGTGATGTCTATGTGTAAAGTCAGGTTACTTCCCTGGTAGCTAAAGTCATTTCTTGTGCTGTTGAAAAAGGGTATTTGCTATGACCAATGCATTCTCTTGGCAGAATTCAATTAGCCTTTGTCCTGCTTCAATTTGTTCTCCAAGGCCAAACTTGCCTGTTACTCCTGGTATCTCATGACTTCCTACTTTTGCATGCCTATCCCCAATGATGAATTGAATATCTCTTTTTGGTGTTAGTTCTAGGAGGTCTTCTAGGGTCTTCATAGCACTGATCAACTTCAGCTTCTTTGGCGCTGGTGGTAGGGGCATAGACTTGGATTACTGTGATGTTGAATGGCTTGCCTTGGAAACGAACTGAGATCATTCTGTCTTTTTTGAGGCTGCACCCAAGCACTGCATTTTGGACTCTTGTTGATTATAAGAGCGACTTCATTTCTGCTATGGGACTCTTGCCCACAGTAGGCTGTGCTCTAAGAAAAAAGACTACCTTAATATTGTGGTAAAATCAATGCTATTTATACACTAAACCATTTCATTTTCTTCCTAGGCACACAGGTAGACTTGTATTTACCAGCTCCTTGGGCTTTAAACAAGGCATGTGACTAATTCTGGCTAAAGGAATGTGAGTGGATATTAACAAAAAAATCTTTGGGTTAGAGCGATTGTTTCCCAATGTTACAGACCAGGGTTCTTGGCCTTTCCCAATGAACAGAAATTGATCAGAGGCTAGACAAGAAATTCAGACAAGGCTTTACTGGAGCTCCTACTGTAGCAGAGGGGAGTGAGAACAAACTAGTTTTCCTTGCTCACTACCTGTGGTGGAGGCAAGCTTGTTCCTTATATGGGGTGAGGGTAGGGGTGTGTTCAGGGCTGGCCAGAGGGATGGCTTAGGTGATCTGCCCATCTCTCACGTGGTGTGCAAGGTTCCTGTGCTTTTGCTCCTGACACCCAGTTTGTGCTCCAGGCTCCTCAAAAGTGGTCATTGGTTGTTGTTGTTGTTTTTTGGTCTCTTTGTATCTCTGGGGTCCAGAATTTGTCCCAACTGAGCTTACACACAGTTGTTTTTAGTCCCATGTAGTTTCTTTGTATTTTGTTTTTTGAGGAGAGGTATGTCCAGGTGCAAGCACTGCAGCAAAGGGTCCCAGATCCCAGCCTGTCTCACGAAGATGAAAAGAGCCTGTATTGCTGAGTTAATTGCTTTGAGGAGAGCCTCTCCATCAGGTACATTTTTACTGAACTTTGTGAGCACAAGAAGTAAGCTCTTACTGTGCTAAATCACTGAGATTTGGGGGGGGGGGAGGGTTGTTATGGAAGATTGTGTAAATAATACTAATAGAAACATTTTAAACTTTTAAAAATTATGAAATAGTTCAAAACTAATGAAAAGTACAGAATATATTAACAATCATATCTCTACCCCTAGATTTAACAGATATTAATATTGTCACATTTCCTTTTGGTCAATCTTCAGGAAACCCATTGGGTATGGGTGTGTTAGTTGCTCAGTCATGTCTGACTCNGAGATGGGGGGGGGGGGGAGGGTTGTTATGGAAGATTGTGTAAATAATACTAATAGAAACATTTTAAACTTTTAAAAATTATGAAATAGTTCAAAACTAATGAAAAGTACAGAATATATTAACAATCATATCTCTACCCCTAGATTTAACAGATATTAATATTGTCACATTTCCTTTTGGTCAATCTTCAGGAAACCCATTGGGTATGGGTGTGTTAGTTGCTCAGTCATGTCTGACTCTTCACAACTCCATGCACTGTAGCCTGTCAGGCTCTTCTGTCCATAGAATTCTCCAGGCAAGAATACTGGAGTTGGTTGCCATTCCCTTCTCCAGACAATCTTTCTGACCCAGGGATTGAACCTGGGTCTCCTGCGTGGCAGGTGTATTCTTTACCACTGAGCCACCTGGGAAGCCCAAGAAACCCATTGCTAAGTCACTTCAGTCGTGTCCGACTCTGTGGGAACCCATAGACGGCAGCCCACCAGGGTCCCCCATCCCTGGGATTCTCCAGGCAAGAATACTGGAGTGGGTTGCCATTTCCTTCTCCAATGCATGAAAGTGAAAAGTGAAAGTGAAGTCGCTCAGTCGTGTCCGACTCTTAGCGACCCCATGGATTGCAGCCCACCAGGCTCCTCCATCCATGGGATTTTCCAGGCAAAGAGTACTGGAGTGGGGTGCCATTGCCTTCTCCGAAGAAACCCATTAGATATAACTAATAGCTAATAACCAATAAAGCATCACCACGTCCCTACCCCTCCCTAGATATAATTACTATCCTGAAGGTGGTGTCTATTATCCTCATTTACATTTTTACTTTGTCTACAATATATTAAATTATGGAATATTTTGTGTGCTTAGAAAAATAGGAATAGTATAAAAAAGATAGCTTTTTTTCATTCCATATTGTTTTTGAGGTGTCTCCATGTTGGTACCTATAGGTCTAATTTATTCAATTGAAGAGTTATGTAGAAACATAGTAATTTACTTATCTGTTCTCCTACTGAGAGACAGTTAAGATTATTCATATTTTTTTGCTTCTAAAAACAATGTTGCAATGAACTCCTACAAAATTCCTTGATACAATGAACTTCCTTGTATCATCATACAGTCAAGGGAGACCTCTCTGAGGATTTCTCATTTAAGCTGATATTGGAAGGAGGAGAAGGCAGCCACGTGAAAAGCTGGGAAACAAGTGTTTCAGGTGTCTGGAGTAGTGGATAAGCCCTAACACCTCAGGGAATGGCGTGTACTAGACCCACCCAGGGCGGTTACAGTGAAGTGAGTGAAGGAAAGAGGCAGAAGGCAGAGGTGGAGAAGCAGGCAAAGACTATTGTGTTAGTAGCTTTAAAGGTCATACTAAGAAGTTTGGGTTTTCTTCTATGTATATGGAAAGCCTCATTTTTTCTGGATTGATCAGACCATACTCACAGTATTGTGAGTTCCTTTCCTCAACTTCACTACGGATGGAAAGTGAAAGTGTTAGTCACTCAGTTGTGTCTGACTCTTTGTGACCCCATGGACTGTAGCCCGCCAGGCTAAAGTTCTTTGTTTGCATAATGCTGCAGCCTAGCAGGAGAGATTTTAAGCATGATCTTACTAGCATGGGCCCCTGGAGAAGGAAATGGCAACCCACTCCAGTATTCTTGCCTGGAGAACTCCATGGACAGAGGATCCTGGTGGGCTACAGTCTGTGAGGTTGCAGAGAGTTGGACATGACTGAGCAACTAACACTACTAGCATGGGAGATGAGTGCAATTGTCGGATGGTTAGCACATTCTTTGGTACTATCCTTCCTGGGAATTGGGATGAGGATTGACCTTTTCCAGTCCTGTGGTCACTGCTGGGTCTTCCAGACTTGCTGACATAATGAATGTAACACCTTGATGGCATCATCTTTTAGGATTTTGAACAGTTCTACTGGAATTCTGTTACATCCACTAGCTTTATTAACAGCAGTGCTTCCTAAGGCCCACCTGACTTTGCTTGCCAGAGTGTTTGGCTCTGGGTGGCTGACCACACCATCGCAGTAGTCCAGTCATTTGGATCTTTTTTATACAGTTCTGTGTATTCTTTCCATCTCTTCTTGATCTCTTCAGTGTCTACTAGGTCTCTACCATTTATGTCCTTTATTGTGCCCATCTTTGGGCAAAATGTCCCCTTGATATCTCCAATTTTCCTGAAGAGATTTCTAGTCTTTCCCCTTCTATTGTTTTCTTCTAGTTTTATACATTGTTTATTGAAGAAAGCCTTCTTGTCTCTCTGTGCTGTTCTTTGGAAATCTTCATTTAGTTTGATATACTTTTCCCTTTCTCCCTTGCTTTTTGCTTCTCTTCTTTCTTTAGCTATTTGTAAGGCCTCCTTGGATAACCACTTTGCCTTCTTGCTTTTCTTTTTCTTTGGGATGGTTTTGTTCGCTGCCTCCTGTACAATGTTACAGACCTCTGTCTGGTTCTTCAGGCAGTCTGTTTACCAGATCTAACCCCTTGAATCTATTCATTACCTCCACTACATATTCATAGGGGATCTGATTGAAGTTGTACCTGGCTGGCCTAGTGGTTTTCCCCACTTTCTTTGTTTTAAGCCTGAATTTTGCTATGAGATGCTGATGATCTGAGCCACCATCAGCTCCAGGTATTGTTTTTGCTACTGTATACAGTTTCTCCATCTTCAGCTACAAAGACTATAATGAATTTGATTTTGGTGTTGGCCATTTGGTGATGTCTATGTGTAAAGTCAGGTTACTTCCCTGGTAGCTAAAGTCATTTCTTGTGCTGTTGAAAAAGGGTATTTGCTATGACCAATGCATTCTCTTGGCAGAATTCAATTAGCCTTTGTCCTGCTTCAATTTGTTCTCCAAGGCCAAACTTGCCTGTTACTCCTGGTATCTCATGACTTCCTACTTTTGCATGCCTATCCCCAATGATGAATTGAATATCTCTTTTTGGTGTTAGTTCTAGGAGGTCTTCTAGGGTCTTCATAGCACTGATCAACTTCAGCTTCTTTGGCGCTGGTGGTAGGGGCATAGACTTGGATTACTGTGATGTTGAATGGCTTGCCTTGGAAACGAACTGAGATCATTCTGTCTTTTTTGAGGCTGCACCCAAGCACTGCATTTTGGACTCTTGTTGATTATAAGAGCGACTTCATTTCTGCTATGGGACTCTTGCCCACAGTAGGCTGTGCTCTAAGAAAAAAGACTACCTTAATATTGTGGTAAAATCAATGCTATTTATACACTAAACCATTTCATTTTCTTCCTAGGCACACAGGTAGACTTGTATTTACCAGCTCCTTGGGCTTTAAACAAGGCATGTGACTAATTCTGGCTAAAGGAATGTGAGTGGATATTAACAAAAAAATCTTTGGGTTAGAGCGATTGTTTCCCAATGTTACAGACCAGGGTTCTTGGCCTTTCCCAATGAACAGAAATTGATCAGAGGCTAGACAAGAAATTCAGACAAGGCTTTACTGGAGCTCCTACTGTAGCAGAGGGGAGTGAGAACAAACTAGTTTTCCTTGCTCACTACCTGTGGTGGAGGCAAGCTTGTTCCTTATATGGGGTGAGGGTAGGGGTGTGTTCAGGGCTGGCCAGAGGGATGGCTTAGGTGATCTGCCCATCTCTCACGTGGTGTGCAAGGTTCCTGTGCTTTTGCTCCTGACACCCAGTTTGTGCTCCAGGCTCCTCAAAAGTGGTCATTGGTTGTTGTTGTTGTTTTTTGGTCTCTTTGTATCTCTGGGGTCCAGAATTTGTCCCAACTGAGCTTACACACAGTTGTTTTTAGTCCCATGTAGTTTCTTTGTATTTTGTTTTTTGAGGAGAGGTATGTCCAGGTGCAAGCACTGCAGCAAAGGGTCCCAGATCCCAGCCTGTCTCACGAAGATGAAAAGAGCCTGTATTGCTGAGTTAATTGCTTTGAGGAGAGCCTCTCCATCAGGTACATTTTTACTGAACTTTGTGAGCACAAGAAGTAAGCTCTTACTGTGCTAAATCACTGAGATTTGGGGGGGGGGGAGGGTTGTTATGGAAGATTGTGTAAATAATACTAATAGAAACATTTTAAACTTTTAAAAATTATGAAATAGTTCAAAACTAATGAAAAGTACAGAATATATTAACAATCATATCTCTACCCCTAGATTTAACAGATATTAATATTGTCACATTTCCTTTTGGTCAATCTTCAGGAAACCCATTGGGTATGGGTGTGTTAGTTGCTCAGTCATGTCTGACTCTTCACAACTCCATGCACTGTAGCCTGTCAGGCTCTTCTGTCCATAGAATTCTCCAGGCAAGAATACTGGAGTTGGTTGCCATTCCCTTCTCCAGACAATCTTTCTGACCCAGGGATTGAACCTGGGTCTCCTGCGTGGCAGGTGTATTCTTTACCACTGAGCCACCTGGGAAGCCCAAGAAACCCATTGCTAAGTCACTTCAGTCGTGTCCGACTCTGTGGGAACCCATAGACGGCAGCCCACCAGGGTCCCCCATCCCTGGGATTCTCCAGGCAAGAATACTGGAGTGGGTTGCCATTTCCTTCTCCAATGCATGAAAGTGAAAAGTGAAAGTGAAGTCGCTCAGTCGTGTCCGACTCTTAGCGACCCCATGGATTGCAGCCCACCAGGCTCCTCCATCCATGGGATTTTCCAGGCAAAGAGTACTGGAGTGGGGTGCCATTGCCTTCTCCGAAGAAACCCATTAGATATAACTAATAGCTAATAACCAATAAAGCATCACCACGTCCCTACCCCTCCCTAGATATAATTACTATCCTGAAGGTGGTGTCTATTATCCTCATTTACATTTTTACTTTGTCTACAATATATTAAATTATGGAATATTTTGTGTGCTTAGAAAAATAGGAATAGTATAAAAAAGATAGCTTTTTTTCATTCCATATTGTTTTTGAGGTGTCTCCATGTTGGTACCTATAGGTCTAATTTATTCAATTGAAGAGTTATGTAGAAACATAGTAATTTACTTATCTGTTCTCCTACTGAGAGACAGTTAAGATTATTCATATTTTTTTGCTTCTAAAAACAATGTTGCAATGAACTCCTACAAAATTCCTTGATACAATGAACTTCCTTGTATCATCATACAGTCAAGGGAGACCTCTCTGAGGATTTCTCATTTAAGCTGATATTGGAAGGAGGAGAAGGCAGCCACGTGAAAAGCTGGGAAACAAGTGTTTCAGGTGTCTGGAGTAGTGGATAAGCCCTAACACCTCAGGGAATGGCGTGTACTAGACCCACCCAGGGCGGTTACAGTGAAGTGAGTGAAGGAAAGAGGCAGAAGGCAGAGGTGGAGAAGCAGGCAAAGACTATTGTGTTAGTAGCTTTAAAGGTCATACTAAGAAGTTTGGGTTTTCTTCTATGTATATGGAAAGCCTCATTTTTTCTGGATTGATCAGACCATACTCACAGTATTGTGAGTTCCTTTCCTCAACTTCACTACGGATGGAAAGTGAAAGTGTTAGTCACTCAGTTGTGTCTGACTCTTTGTGACCCCATGGACTGTAGCCCGCCAGGCTCCTCTGGCCATGGAATTCTCCAGGCAAGAACACTGGAGTGGGTTGCCATGCCCTTCTCCCGGGGGATCTTCCCAACCCAGGGATCGAACCTGGGTCTCCTGCATTGCAGACAGATACTTTACCATCTGAGCCACCAGAGAATGGAGCAGCTCTTAAATGAATGCAGTTACTGCTTTTGCTCTCAGTTTTGGAGGAACTGATGATAATATCATAGGAAAAAAAAAAAACAACTTTTCAATTCCTTTCCCAATGTTTTGTGCCTGAGGGACAGCTGTATGTTTCAGAGTGGAAACTACAGTTGACCTTTGAATAACACAGGTTTAAACTGCATTATATGCAGATTTGTTTCCAATAAATGTTACTACATAATCTGAGGTAGGTTGAATATCAAGGTACCACAGATAAGGAGGAATTCTGGTTAAAGAAGGCTGACTATAAACTATACTATAAACTATATATAAATTATGGATTTTTGACTGCAAGGAGGGTCTGTGCCCCTAACCACTGCATTGTTCAAGGGTCAACGGTATATGTACCAATTTGTCAATTTTCCATAAAAAAGGGCTTAAAGGGAAATGTTCTCTTTTTTCTCTGTATTTTGCAATCAATTTATTCTTTTTATTAAAATCAGATTGACTTCATGAAAGATCTAGCATTTAGGTTGATTTAAGAGCTGAGGAAATATCATACTGCTAGTTCTGAATTTTATCTGCTAATTCTCAGATAGTTTTATCTGAGGTATGATAGAATCTGGTGATGACCAAGTACAGAAACAATTGAAAATTGGGAATGAAAGAATTAGGCACTTATACTATTAATACAATGCCAAACATTGTACTGTGGGCTTTAAAATGATCAGTTCAGTTCAGTTCAGTTCAGTCGCTCAGTCGTGTCCAACTCTTTGCGACCTCATGAATCGCAGCACACCAGGCCTCCCTGTCCATCACCAACTCCTGGAGTTCACTCAGACTCACGTCCATCGAGTCAGTGATGCCATCCAGCCATCTCATCCTCTGTTGTCCCCTTCTCCTCCTGCCCCCAATCCCTCCCAGCATCAGAGTCTTTTCCTAAATTACACTATTTCCAAAAGTGATTTGGATATGAACCATTCATATCCATTTAGTATCTCAGCCAAACATGCTAATATTGTCTCTCCTTCCTTACTCATTTCTTCTATATTTGCCTGTGGCTATACTAATCAGGTTGGGAGGTAGGCTATCACTTTCAGGAGTTTTCATTAAATTACCTCCCTGATCGCCAACAATTTAAGCAAAATACAGTTATTTTCCTGTATTTTCACCCTATTTTCTGTTAGAACTTTTCAAGTATTAAATATATACAGAAATTTCATTAAAATCTAACCTGATGGATATGGGTGAAAATTTCTTTTTTAAAACAACCCCCATCCACCCATTAATTTTTTTATTTGCAAATTGGTTGTAATTTCTCTAGGTAGACTCTTACTGCCAAATAGGATGAATATCAAGAGGCATGGTGTATAATTGTGTTTAATATAGACAATAAGACCGAATTAAATCCTATTCAGTTCAGTTCAGTCGCTCAGTCATGTCTGACTCTTTGCAACCCCATGAACTGCAGCACGCCAGGCCTCCCTGTCCATCACCAACTCCCGGAGTTTACTCAAATTCATGTCCATCGAGTTGGTGATGCCATCCAACCATCTCATCCTCTGTCGTCCCCTTCTCCTCCNCTGGACATGGAACAACAGACTGGTTCCAAATAGGAAAAGGAGTATGTCAAGGCTGTATATTGTCATCCAGCTTACTTAACTTCAATGCAGAGTACATCATGAGAAAGGCTGAGCTGGATGAAGCACAGGCTGGAATCAAGATTGCTGGGAGATATATCAATAACCTCAGATGTACAGATGACACCACCCTTATGGCAGCAAGTGAAGAAGAACCACAGAGCCTCTTGATGTAAGTGAAAGAGGAGAGTGAAAAAGTTGGCTTAAAGCTCAACATTCAGAAAACGAAGATCATGGCATCTGGTGCCATTACTTCATGGGAAATAGATGGGGAAACAATGAANGATGTACAGATGACACCACCCTTATGGCAGCAAGTGAAGAAGAACCACAGAGCCTCTTGATGTAAGTGAAAGAGGAGAGTGAAAAAGTTGGCTTAAAGCTCAACATTCAGAAAACGAAGATCATGGCATCTGGTGCCATTACTTCATGGGAAATAGATGGGGAAACAATGAGAGACTTTATTTTGGGGGGCTCCAAAATCACTGAAATTGATACCTGCACCCATGAAATTAAAAGACCCTTGCTCCTTGGGGGAAAAGCTATGAACAACCAAGACAGCATGTTAAAAAGCAGAGACATTACTTTGTCAACAGAGGTCCTTCTAGTCAAGGCTATGGTTGCTAGTAGTCGTGTGTAAATGTGAGAGCTGGACTATAAAGAAAGCTGAGCATCAAAGAATTGATGCTTTTGAATTGTGGTGTTGGAGATGACTCTTGAGAGTCCCTTGGACTGTAAGGAGATCCAACCAGTCCATCCTAAGGAAATCAGTCCTGGGTATTCATTGGAAGGATTGATGTTGAAGCTGAAACTCCAATACTTTGGCCACATCATGTGAAGAGCTGACTCACTTGAAAAAAATCCTGATGCTGGGAAATATTGAAGGCAGAAGGAGAAGAGGATGGCAGAGGATGAGATGTTTTGATGGCATCACTGACTCAGTGGATATGAGTTTGGGTAAACTCCAGCAGTTGGTGATGGACAGGGAGGCCTGGCATGCTGCAGTCCATGGAGTCGCAAAGAGTTAGACACAACTGAGTGACTGAATTAAACTGAACTGAATGGTCTGGTGGTTTTCCCTACTTTCTTCAGTTTAAGTCTGAAATTTGCAATAAGAGTTCATGATCTGAGCCACCGTCAGCTCCTGTTCTTGTTTTTGCTGACAGTATAGAGCTTCTCCATCATTGGCTGCAAAGAATATAATCAATCTGATTTTGGTATTGACCATCAGGTTATGTCCATGTATAGAGTCTTCTCTTGTGTTGTTGGAAGAGGGTGTTTGTCATGACCAGTGTGTTCTCTTGGCAAAATTCTGTTAGCCTTTGCCCTCCTTCATTCTGTAATCCAAGGCTGAATTTGCCTGTTATTCTAGGTATTTCTTGACCTCCTACTTTTGCATTTCAGTCCCCTATAATAAAAAGGATATCTTTTTTTGGTGTTAGTTCTAGAAGGTCTTGTAGGTCTTCATAGAACCATTCAACTTCAGCTTCTTCAGCATTACTGGTTTGGCTACAGACCTGGATATTACTGTGATATCGAATAATTTGCCTTGGAAATGAACAGAGATCATTCTGTCATTTTTGAGACTGCATCCAAGTACTGCATTTCAGACTCTTTTGCTGACTATGAGGGCTAATCCATTTCTTCTAAAGGGTTCTTGCCCACAGTAGTAGATATAATGGTCATCTGAGGTACATTCACCCATTTCAGTNTGGAAATGAACAGAGATCATTCTGTCATTTTTGAGACTGCATCCAAGTACTGCATTTCAGACTCTTTTGCTGACTATGAGGGCTAATCCATTTCTTCTAAAGGGTTCTTGCCCACAGTAGTAGATATAATGGTCATCTGAGGTACATTCACCCATTTCAGTCCATTTTAGTTTGCTGATCCCTAAAACGTTGATGTTCACTCTTGCCATCTCATGTTTGACCGCTTCCTATTTGCCTTGATTCACGGACCTAACATTCCAGGTTCCTGTACAATATTGCTCTTTAGAGCATCGGACTTTATTTCTGTCACCAGTCACATCCACTACTGGGTGCTGTTTTTGCTTCGGCTCTGACTCTTCATTCTTTCGGAGTTATTTCTCCACTGATCTCCAGTAGGATATTGGGCACCTACCTATCTGTGGAGTTCATCTTTCAGTGTCCTCTTTGCTTTTCCATACTGTTCATGGGGTTCTCAAGGCAAGAATACTGAAGTGGTTTGCCATTCCCTTCTCCAGTGGACCACGTTTTGTCAGAACTCTCCACCATGACTCATCTGTCTTGGGTGGCTCTACATGGCATGGCTCATAGGTTCATTGTGTTAGATAAGGCTGTGGTCCATGTGATCAGATTGGTTAGTTTTCTGTGATTGTGGTTTTCAGTCTGTCTGCCCTCTAATGGAGAAGGATAAGAGGCTTATGGAAGCTTCCTGATGGGAGAGACTGACAGAGGGGGAAACTGGGTCTTGTTCTGATAGGCAGGGCCATGCTCAGTAAATCTTTAACTCAATTTTCTGTTGATAGGTTGGGTTGTGTTCCCTCCCTGTTATTTACCTGGGGCCAAACTATGGTGGAGGTAATGAAGATAATAGTGACCTCCTTCAAAGGTCCCATGCATGCACTGCTACACTTAGTGCCCTCAACCCTGCAGCAGCCCACCACTGACCCACATCTTTGCTGGAGACCAGGACACTCACAGGCAAGTCTGGGTCGGTCTCGTGTGGGGTCACTGCTCCTTTCTCCTGGGTCCTGGTGCATACAAAGTTTTGTTTGTGCC
>SJYX01011750.1:298287-329482 GCA_006410675.1 Oreotragus oreotragus
TCAGAAACACTCTGGAGGCAACAAATAGTAGAATAACGGAGGCAGAAGATAGGATTAGTGAAATAGAAGATAGAATGGTAGAAATAAATGAATCAGAGAGGAAAAAAGAAAAACGAATTAAAAGAAATGAGGACAATCTCAGAGACCTCCAGGACAATATGAAATGCTCCAACATTCGAATTATAGGAGTCCCAGAAGAAGAAGACAAAAAGAAAGACCATGAGAAAATACTTGAGGAGATAATAGTTGAAAACTTCCCTAAAATGGGAAAGGAAATAATCACTCAAGTCCAAGAAACCCAGAGAGTTCCATACAGGATAAACCCAAGGTGAAACACCCCAAGACACATATTAATCAAATTAACAAAGATCAAACACGAAGAACAAATATTAAAAGCAACAAGGGAAAAACAACAAATAACACACAAGGGGATTCCCATAAGGATAACAGCTGATCTTTCAATAGAAACTTTTCAGGCCAGGACAGAATGGCAAAACATACTTAAAGTGATGAAAGAAAATAACCTACAGCTCAGATTACTGTACCCAGCAAGGATCTCATTCAAATATGAAGGAGAAATCAGAAGCTTTACAGACAAGCAAAAGCTGAGAGAATTCAGCACCACCAAACCAGCTCCCCAACAAATGCTAAAGGATATTCTCTAGACAGGAAACACAAAAAGGGGGTATAAACCCGACCCCCCCAAAAAAATAAAGTAAATAGCAACAGGATCATATTTATCAATAATTACCTTAAACGTAAATGGGTTGAATGTGCCAACCAAAGACAAAGACTGGTTGAATGGATTCAAAAACAAGACCCCTATATATGTTGTCTACAAGAGACCCACCTCAAAACAAGGGACACATACAGACTGAAAGTGAAGGGCTAAAAAAAATATTCTATGCAAATAGAGACCAAAAGAAAGCAGGAGTGGTAATACTCATAGCAGATAAAATAGACTTTAAAACAAAGATGGATTCATGTCAATATATGCCAAAACCAATACAGTACTGTAAAGTAGAAAACAAAAAATAAAAATAAAATAAAAAATAAAACAAAGGCTGTGAAAAGAGACAAAGAAGGCCACTACATAATGATGAAAGTATCAATCCAAGAATAAGATATAACAATTATAAATACATATGCACCCAACATAGGAGCACCACAATATGTAAGACAAATGCTAACAAATATGAAAGGGGAAATTAACGATAACACAATAATAGTGGGAGACTTTAATACACCACTCACACCTATGGACCGATCAACTAAACAGAAAATTAACAAGGAAACATGAACTTTAAATGATACAATAGACCAGTTAGACCTAATTGATATCTATAGGACATTTCACCCCAAAACAATGAATTTCACCTTTTTCTCAAGCACACATGAAACCTTCTCCAGGATAGATCACATCCTGGGCCATAAATCTAGCCTTGGTAAATTCAGAAAATTTGAAATCATTCCAAGCATCTTTTCTGACCACAATGCTGTAAGAGTAGATCTCAATTACAGGAGAAAAACTATTAAAAATTCCAACATATGGAGGCTGAACAACTCGCTTATGAATAACCAACAAATCACAGAAGGAATCAAAAAAGAAATCAAAATATGCATAGAAACAAATGAAAATGAAAACATAACAACCCAAAACCTGTGGGACACTATAAAAGCAGTGTCAAGGGGTAAGTTCATAGCAGTACAGGCATACCTCAAGAAGCAAGAAAAAAGTCAAATAAATAACCTAATTCTACACCTAAAGAAACTAGAAAAGGAAGAAATGGAGAACCCCAGGATTAGTAGAAGGAAAGAAATCTTAAAAATTAGGGCAGAAATAAATGCAAAAACAAAAAAGAGAGAGAGAGAGAGAGAGAGAGAGAGAGACCATAGCAAAAATCAACAAAGCCAAAAGCTGGTTTTTTGAAAAGATAAATAAAATTGACAAACCATTAGCCAGACTCATCAAGAAACAAAGGGAGAAAAATCAAATCAATAAAATCAGAAATGAAAATGGAGAGATCACAACAGACAACACAGAAATACAAAGAATCATAAGAGACTACTATCAGCAATTATATGCCAATAAATTGGACAACGTGGAAGAAATGGACAAATTCTTAGAAAAATACAACTTTCCAAAACTGAACCAGGAAGAAATAGAAAATCTTAACAGACCCATCACAAGCACGGAAATTGAAACTGTAATCAGAAATCTTCCAGCAAACAAAAGCCCAGGTCCAGACGGCTTCACAGCTGAATTCTACCAAAAATATTTTTTTTTTTTCTTCTTTTTTCTTCTTCTTTTTTTCTTTAATATTGTATTTTTGAAAATCCAGCCTTTACTCTAGATTCTTAATCTTTGTTTTTTGGTATTTATTATTGATTATGTACCTTTAAAAACCAATCTTCAGTACCCATTTTTACTTGAGAGCGAGATTACTGGCTTGACCACTCTCTCCTCCTTTGGACTCTCCTTTTTCTCCACCAGGTTGCCTCTGTCTCCTCCCTCCCCCTTCTCTTCTCTACCCAACTGTGTGAATCTCTGTGTGTTCCAGATGGTGGAAAACACTTAGGGAACTGGTTACTGGTTGGATCTGTCTCTCTCATTTTCATTTCCCTCTTTTATCCTCCTGGCTACCTCTGTCTCCTTCCTCCCTCTCCTCTTTTCTGTATAACTCTGTGAATATCTCTGAGCGGTCCAGACTGTGGAGTGCACCTAAGGAAGTGATTACTGGCTAGCTTGCTCTCTCCTCTATTGATTCCACCTCACCTCATTCGGGTCACCTCTAACTCCCTCCTCCATATTCTCTTCTCCATGTAACTCTGTGAACCTCTCTGGGTGTCCCTCACTGTGGAGAAACTTTTCATCTTCAACCTAGATGTTTTATCATCAGAGCTGTATAGATGGAGAAGTCTTGAGGCTACTGTAAAAATAAAACTGAAAACCAGAAGCAGGAGGCTTAAGTCCAAATCCTGAGAACATCAGAGAACTCCTGACTATAGGGAACATTAATCGTTAGGAGCTCATCAAACACCTCCATACCTACACTGAAACCAAGCACCCAAGGGCCAGCAAGTTCCAGAGCAAGACATATCACACAAATTCTCCAGCAACACAGGAACACACTCCTGAGTTTCAATATACAGGCAGCTCAAGTTACTCCAAAATGACATCTCATAACTCATTGCTGGACACTTCATTGCACTCCAGAGAGAAGAAATCCAATTCCAGCCACCAGAACTCCGACACAAGCTTCCCTAACCAAGAAACCTTGAAAAGCCACTGATACAACCCCATCCACAGCAAGGAAACTCCATAATAAAGAGAACCCCACAAACTGCCAGAATACAGAAACCCATCCCAAACGCAGCAATATAAACAAGATGAAGAGAAAAAGGAATAACCAGCAGGTAAAGGAACAGGATAAATGCCCACCAAACCAAACAAAAGAGGAAGAGATAGGGAATCTACCTGATAAAGAATTCCGAATAATGATAGTGAAAATGATACAAAATCTTGAAATCAAAATGGAATCACAGATAAATAGCCTGGAGACAAGGATTGAGAAGATGTAAGAAAGGTTTAACAAGGACCTAGAAAAAATAAAAAGAGTCAATATATAATGAATAATGCAATAAATGAGATCAGAAACACTCTGAAGGCAACAAATAGTAGACTAACCGAGGCAGAAGATGGGGTTAGTGAAATAGAAGATAGAATGGTAGAAATAAATGAATCAGAGAGGAAAAAAGAAAAACGAATTAAAAAAAATGAGGACAATCTCAGAGACCTCCAGGACAATATGAAATGCTCCAACATTCGAATTATAGGAGTCCCAGAAGAAGAAGACAAAAAGAAAGACCATGAGAAAATACTTGAGGAGATAATAGTTGAAAACTTCCCTAAAATGGGAAAGGAAATAATCACTCAAGTCCAAGAAACCCAGAGAGTTCCAAATAGGATAAACCCAAGGCGAAACACGCCAAGACACATATTAATCAAATTAACAAAGATCAAACACAAAGAACAACTATTAAAAGCAGCAAGGGGAAAACAACAAATAACACACAAGGGGATTCCCATAAGGATAACAGCTGATCTTTCAATAGAAACTCTTCAGGCCAGGAGGGAATGGCAAGACATACTTAAAGTGTTGAACGAAAAAAACCTACAGCCCAGATTACTGTACCCAGCAAGGATCTCTTTCAAATACGAAGGAGAAATCAGAAGCTTTACAGACAAGCAAAAGCTGAGAGAATTCAGCACCACCAAACCAGCTCTCCAACAAATGCTAAAGGATATTCTCTAGACAGGAAACAAAAAGGGTGTATAAACCCGAACCCAAAACAATAAAGTAAATGGCAACGGGATCATACTTCTCAATAATTACCTTAAACGTAAATGGGTTGAATGCCCCAACCAAAAGACAAAGACTGGCTGAATGGATACAAAAACAAGACCCTTGTATATGCTGTCTACAAGAAACCCACCTCAAAACAAGGGACATAAACAGACTGAAAGTGAAAGGCTGGAAAAAGATATATCATGCAAATAGAGACCAAAAGAAAGCAGGAGTGGCAATACTCATAGCTGATAAAATAGACTTTAAAGCAAAGGCTGTGAAAAGAGACAAAGAAGGCCACTACATAATGATCAAAGGATCAATCCAAGAAGAAGATATAACAATTATAAATATATATGCACCCAACATAGGAGCACCGCAATATGTAAGACAAATGCTAACAAGTATGAAAGGGGAAATTGACAATAACACAATAATAGTGGGAGACTTTAATACCCCACTCACACCTATGGACAGATCAACTAACCAGAAAATTAACAAAGAAACGCAAACTTTAAATGATACAATAGACCAGTTAGACCTAATTGATATCTATAGGACATTTCACCCCAAAACAATGAATTTCACCTTTTTCTCAAGTGCTCACGGAACCTTCTCCAGGATAGATCACATCCTGGGACATAAATCTAACCTTGATAAATTCAAAAAAATCGAAATCATTCCAAGCATCTTTTCTGACCATAATGCATTAAGATTAGATCTCAATTACAGGAGAAAAACTATTAAAAATTCCAACATTTGGAGGCTGAACAATACGCTTCTGAATAACCAACAAATCACAGAAGAAATCAAAAAAGAAATCAAAATGTGCATAGAAATGAATGAAAATGAAAACACAACAACCCAAAACCTGTGGGACACTATAAAAGCAGTGCTAAGAGGAAAGTTCATAGCAATACAGGCATACCTCAGGAAACAAGAAAAAAGTCAAATAAATAACCTAACTCTACACCTAAAGCAACTAGAAAAGGAAGAAATGGAGAACCCCAGAGTTAGTAGAAGGAAAGAAATCTTAAAAATTAGGGCAGAAATAAATGCAAAAGAAACAAAAGAGACCATAGCAAAAATCAACAAAGCCAAAAGCTGGTTTTTTGAAAAGATAAATAAAATTGACAAACCATTAGCCAGACTCATCAAGAAACAAAGGGAGAAAAATCAAATCAATAAAATCAGAAATGAAAATGGAGAGATCACAACAGACAACACAGAAATACAAAGAATCATAAGAGACTACTATCAGCAATTATATGCCAATAAATTGGACAACGTGGAAGAAATGGACAAATTCTTAGAAAAATACAACTTTCCAAAACTGAACCAGGAAGAAATAGAAAATCTTAACAGACCCATCACAAGCACGGAAATTGAAACTGTAATCAGAAATCTTCCAGCAAACAAAAGCCCAGGTCCAGACGGCTTCACAGCTGAATTCTACCAAAAATTTCGAGAAGAGCTAACACCTATCCTACTCAAACTCTTCCAGAAAATTGCAGAGGAAGGTAAACTTCCAAACTCATTCTATGAGGCCACCATCACCCTAATACCAAAACCTGACAAAGATGCCACAAAAAAAGAAAACTACAGGCCAATATCACTGATGAACATAGATGCAAAAATCCTCAACAAAATTCTAGCAATCAGAATCCAACAACACATTAAAAAGATCATACACCATGACCAAGTAGGCTTTATCCCAGGAATGCAAGGATTCTTCAATATTCGCAAATCAATCAATGTAATTCACCACATTAACAAATTGAAAAATAAATGCCATATGATTATCTCAATAGATGCAGAGAAGGCCTTTGATAAAATTCAACATCCATTTATGATAAAAACTCTCCAGAAAGCAGGAATAGAAGGAACATACCTCAACATAATAAAAGCTATATATGACAAACCCACAGCAAACATTATCCTCAATGGTGAAAAATTGAAAGCATTTCCCCTAAAGTCAGGAACAAGACAAGGATGTCCACTTTCACCGCTACTATTCAACATAGTTCTGGAAGTTTTGGCCACAGCAATCAGAGCAGAAAAAGAAATAAAAGGAATCCAAATTGGAAAAGAAGAAGTAAAACTCTCACTGTTTGCAGATGACATGATCCTCTACATAGAAAACCCTAAAGACTCCACCAGAAAATTACTAGAGCTAATCAATGAATATAGTAAAGTTGCAGGATATAAAATCAACACACAGAAATCCCTTGCATTCCTATACACTAATAATGAGAAAGTAGAAAACGAAATTAAGGAAACAATTCCATTCACCATTGCAACGAAAAGAATAAAATACTTAGGAATATATCTACCTAAAGAAACTAAAGACTTATATATAGAAAACTATAAAACACTGATGAAAGAAATCAAAGAGGACACTAATAGATGGAGAAATATACCATGTTCATGGATTGGAAGAATCAATATAGTGAAAATGAATATATTACCCAAAGCAATCTACAGATTCAATGCAATCCCTATCAAGCTACCAGCGGTATTTTTCACAGAACTAGAACAAATAATTTCAAGATTTGTATGGAAATACAAAAAACCTCGAATAGCCAAAGCAATTTTGAGAAAGAAGAATGGAACTGGAGGAATCAACTTACCTGACTTCAGGCTCTACTACAAAGCCACAGTCATCAAGACAGTGTGGTACTGGCACAAAGACAGAAATATAGATCAATGGAACAAAATAGAAAGCCCAGAGATAAATCCACACACATATGGACACCTTATCTTTGACAAAGGAGGCAAGAATATACAATGGAGTAAAGACAATCTCTTTAACAAGTGGTGCTGGGAAAACTGGTCAACCACTTGTAAAAGAATGAAACTAGATCACTTTCTAACACCACACACAAAAATAAACTCAAAATGGATTAAAGATCTAAATGTAAGACCAGAAACTATAAAACTCCTAGAGGAGAACATAGGCAAAACACTCTCCGACATAAATCACAGCAGGATCCTCAATGATCCGCCTCCCAGAATACTGGAAATAAAAGCAAATATAAACAAATGGGATCTAATTAAAATTAAAAGCTTCTGCACAACAAAGGAAACTATAAGCAAGGTGAAAAGACAACCCTCTGAATGGGAGAAAATAATAGCAAATGAAGCAACTGACAAACAACTAATCTCAAAAATATACAAGCAACTTATACAGCTCAATTCCAGAAAAATAAACGACCCAATCAAAAAATGGACCAAAGAACTAAATAGACATTTCTCCAAAGAAGACATACGGATGGCTAACAAACACATGAAAAGATGCTCAACATCACTCATTGTCAGAGAAATGCAAATCAAGACCACAATGGGGTACCATTTCACACCAGTCAGAATGGCTGTGATCCAAAGGTCTACAAGCAATAAATGCTGGAGAGGGTGTGGAGAAAGGGAACCCTCCTACACTGTTGGTGGGAATGCAAACTAGTACAGCCACTATGGAGAACAGTGTGGAGATTCCTTAAAAAACTGGAAATTGAACTGCCTTATGACCCAGCAATCCCACTGTTGGGCATACACACTGAGGAAACCAGAATTGAAAGAGACACATGTATCCCAATGTTCATCACAGCACTGTTTATAATAGCCAGGACATGGAAACAACCTAGATGTCCGTCAGCAGATGAATGGATAAGAAAGCTGTGGTACATATACATAATGAAGTATTACTCAGCCATAAAAAGAATACATTTGAATCAGTTCTAATGAGGTGGATGAAATTGGAGCCGATTATACAGAGTGAAGTAAGCCAGAAAGAAAAACACCAGATCAGTATACTAACACATATATATGGAATTTAGAATGATGGTAATAATAACCCTGTATATGAGACAGCAAAAGAGACACAGATGTATAGAACAGACTTTTGGACTCTATGGGAAAGGGAGAGGGTGGGATGATTTTGGAGAATGGCATTTAAACATGTATATTATCATGTAAGAAATGAATCACCAGTCTAGGCTCAATACAAGAAACAGGATGCTTGGGGCTGATGCACTGGGATGACCCAGAGAGATGATATGGGGAGGGAGGTGGGAGGGGGTTCAGGATTGGGAACTCATGTACACCCATGGTGGATTCATGTCAACATATGGCAAAACCAATACAGTATTGTAAAGTAAATTTAAAAAAAAAGAAAAAAAGAAAAGAAAGTGAAAGAGGAGAGTGAAAAAGTTGGCTTAAAGCTCAACATTTAGAAAACGAAGATCATGGCATCTGGTCCTATCACTTCATGGCAAATAGATGGGGAAACAGTGGAAACAGTGTCAGACTATCTTTTTGGGCTCCAAAATCACTGCAGATGGTGACTGCAGCCATGAAATTAAAAGACACTTACTCCTTGGAAGGAAAGTTATGACCAACCTAGATAGCATATTCAATCAAAAGCAGGGACATTACTTTGCTAACAAAGGTCTGCCTAGTCAAGGCTACGGTTTTTGCAGTAGTCATGTATGGATGTGAGAGTTGGACTGTGAAGAAAGCTGAGCACCGGAGTATTGATGCTTTTAAGCCTGGTCTTGATAACAGTCAGGGCTGCTCACGCTGCATAATTTTGTATTATCCATTGATCTCTATGTACAACAAAAAAGTATAAAAAGCCTGCTGGACAATAGAGGATGGGAAAGTCACTGGACTGGTTTCCCCTGTGTCTTTTCTTACTCTATTTTCAGGCTGAATTCCCATCTGCAGCGGGGAGGCTCACCATGTCTACTTACTTGCCCTGGTTTTTAAGATCCATGAGAGAGGGAGCCCAAGGTGGAGCACCTTCCACTATTCAAACGGGCGCCGATGGCCCTACATAGATGGTGCAAACCTCTTGTTCTGAGACTTTATAAGCTTTCCCTGTAAACCAAGTTATTCAGCTTCTTTTCTCCACTAAATTTTTCTACTATACTATTTCTTCTTAATTTCTTTTATATTTCTAAATAAATAAGTTTTTCCTCGCCTACTCCGTCTCCCCTTCGAATTACCCTGGATCCATCGGGGCTGGACCCTGGCACTAGTCAGCCTAAAAGAATGTTGAGGGAGGCATGTACCACTAATGCTTCTTTGCTCTCGGTCCAAAAAGAGGGGATGCCCTCTTGACAGGAGGAACTAGACAAAAGACAAAAAGTGCTGAATGCTGATCTTATCTCTCTTTCAGATGGGAGCAACTTCATCAAACCTATCAGCCAGCTCAAAGCAGACACTTCTGGCATGTATCCTGAAGAACTGGGAACAACTGGACACTCAAACTCTAAAGAAGAAACATTTGATCTTTTTCTGCACCAAGACATGGCCCCAATATAACTTATCTGATAGTGAAAGATGGCCCCCTGAGGGCACACTTAATTACAACACCATCTTACTGTTAGGTCTTTCTTGTAAATGGGAGGGGAAATGGTTTAGAAATCCCTCATGTACAGGTTTTCTTTACTTTAAGAGAAGACCCCACCTTATGTAAGAATTGTGGGTTTTCTCAATCTGTACTGCCAGTACTTTCTTCTGAATCTCTAAGTCCAAACTGTTACCTTTATTCGGGACTGACTAAATCAAATCCCCCAGAACCTCACCAGTCCCTGTCAACACCACCAGTCATTCCTACTTCAAAGCTATATCCTTCTTTCCTTCCATTACAAGAAGTAGCAAATGGAGAGCTATATCCTTCTTTCTTTCCATTACAAGAAGTAGCAAATGGAGAGCTATATCCTTCTTTCTTTCCATTACAAGAAGTAGCAAATGGAGAGCTATATCCTTCTTTCTTTCCATTACAAGAAGTAGCAAATGGAGAGCTATATCCTTCTTTCTTTCCATTACAAGAAGTAGCAAATGGAGAGCTATATCCTTCTTTCTTTCCATTACAAGAAGTAGCAAATGGAGAGCTATATCCTTCTTTCTTTCCATTACAAGAAGTAGCAAATGGAGAGCTATATCCGTCTTTCTTTCCATTACAAGAAGTAGCAAATGGAGAGCTATATCCTTCTTTCCTTCCATTACAAGAAGTAGCAAATGGAGAATGGGGGCAAGTATGGGTCCACATTCCTTTCCTTCTCCAGGACCTACAGCAAATTAAAATGTGCCTGGGAAATTTCACCAATAAGCCGGATAAATATATAGAAAATTTCCAGGGTCTTACACAATCCTTTGACCTAGTCTGGAGAGACATTATGTTACTACTAAACCAAACCTACACTGGAGGAGATAGAGACAAGCTAATTAAAGGTGCTCAAGAATGGAGAGATGGATGGTATGCTATTAATGCATGGAGCAGGTCAAGTGAGCAATTAGCCCAATTTCCCATGGGCTGCCAAGTGTTGCCCATCAATGACCCTAATTGGGCTCCAGATAAGGATGATAGGGGTGGTTGGGATAGAAAACATTTTATTACCTAAACTATTGAAGGGTTAAAAAGGGCATGAACTGAGCCTTTAAACTACTTAAAGTTATCCAAAGTAAGTCAGGAAGAAAAGGAAAGTCCTTTGGCTTTTATGGAAAAATTCAGGGAGGCATTGAGAAAATATACTCCAATGGACCATACTCCAGTGGTCTATGGAGGGCCAAATTCTTCTTCTTTTCTTTTTAAATTTTTATTTAAATTTCATCTTCATGAAAATTTAATTTTCATTTCATGAGTGTTTGAGGAATGTTTCACGATTATTGGTGATTTTAATCTCATTTTCTATGAACTGATTTTTCATATCTTCTTCCCATTTTTTAAAATATATTTATTTTATTTGGAGGCTAATTACTTTACAATATTGTAGTGGTTTTTACCACACGTTGACATGAATCAGCCATAGGTTCCCAATCCTGAAACCCCCTCCCACATCCCTCCCCGTCCCATCCCTCTGGGTCATCCCAGTACACCAGCCTTGAGCACCCTGTCTCATGCATTGAACCTGGACTGGCGATCTGTTTCACATATGATAATATACATGTTTCAATGCTATTCTCTCAGATAATCACACCCTCGCCTTCTCCCACAGAGTCCAAAAGACTATTGTATGCATCAGTTCCTCTTTTGCTGTCTCACATATAGGGTTATAATTACCATCTTTCTGAATTCCATATATATGTGTTAGTATACTGTATTGGTGTTTTTCTTTCTGGTTTAGTTCACTCTGTATAATAAGCTCCAGTTTCATCCACCTCATTAGAACTGATTCAATTGTATTATTTTTTAACAGCTGAGTAATATTCCGTTATGTATATGTACCACAGCTTTCTTATCCATTTGTCTGCTGATGGACATCTAGATTGCTTCCATGTCCTAGCTATTGTAAATAGTGCTGCAATGAACATTGGCATACATGTGTCTCTTTCAATTCTGGTTTCCTCGGTGTGTATGCCCAGCAGTGGGATTGCTGGGTCATAAGGCAGTTCAATTTCCAGTTTTTTAAGGAATCTCCACACTGTTCTCCATAGTGGCTATACTAGTTTGCATTCCCACCAACAGTGTAAGAGGGTTCACTTCTCTCCACACCCTCTCCAGCATTTATTGTTTGTAGATTTTTGCATAACAGCCACTCTGACCAGCATGATATGGTACCTCAGTGTGGTTTTGATTTGCATTTCTCTGATAATGAGGGATGTTGAGCATCTTTTCATGTGTTTGTTAGCCATCTGTATGTCTTCTTGGGAGAAATGTCTGTTTAGTTATTTGGCCCATTTTTTGATGGGATCATTTATTTTTCTGGAGTTGAGTGGCAGGAGTTGCTTGTATATGTTTGAGATTAATTCTTTGTCAGTTGCTTCATTTGCTATTATTTTCTCCCATTCTGAAGGCTGTCTTCTCACTTTGCTTATAATTTCCTTCATTGCGCAAAATATTTTAAGTTTAATTAGGTCCCATTTGTTTATTTTTGCTTTTAATTCCATTACTCTGGGAGGTGGGTCATAGAGGATCCTGCTGTGATGTATGTCAGAGAATGTTTTGCCTATGTTTTCCTCTAGGAGTTTTATAGTTTCTGGTCTTATGTTTAGATCTTTAATCCATTTTGAGTTTATTTTTGTGTATGGTGATAGAAAGTGTTATTGTTTCATTCTTTTACAAGTGGTTGACCAGTTTTTCCAGCACCACTTGTTAAAGAGATTGTCTTTAATCCATTGTATATTCTTACCTCCTTTGTCAAAGATAAGGTGTCCATATGTGCATGAATTTATCTCTGGACTTTCTATTTTGTTCCATTGATCTATATTTCTGTCTTTGTGCCAGTACCATACTGTCTTGATGACTGTAACTCTTTAGCAGAGCCTGAAGTCAGGCAAGTTGATTCCACCACTTCCATTCTTCTTTCTCCAGATTTCTTTGGCTATTCAAGTTTTTTTTTTTTGTATTTCCATACAAATTGTGAAATTATTTGTTCTAGTTCTGTGAAAAATACCATTGGTATCTTGATAAGAATTGTATTGAATCTATAGATTGCTTTGGATAGTATAGTCATTTTCACAACATTGATTCTTCCAATCCATGAACATGTTATATGTCTCCAACTATTTGTGTCCTCTTTGATTTTTTCATCAGTGTTTTACAGTTTTCTATGTTTAATTATTTTGTTTCTTTAGGTAGATATATTCCTAAATATTTAATTCTTTTCATTGCCATGGTGAATGGAATTGTTTCCTTAATTTCTCTTTCTGTTTTCTCATTGTTAGTGTATAAGATTGCAAGGGATTTCTGTGTGTTAATTTTATTTTCTGCAATTTTACTATATCCATTGATTAGCTCTAGTAATTTTCTGGTAGAGTCTTTAGGGGTTCTATGTAGAGGATCATGTCATCTGCAAACAGTGAGAGTTTTACTTCTTTTCCAATCTGGGTTCCTTTTATTTATTTTTCTTCTCTGATTGTTGTGGACAAAACTTGCAAAACTATGTTGAATAGTAGTGGTGAGAGTGCTTGATCCTGGTTTTAGGGGAAATGCTTTCCATTTTTCATCAATGAGTGCAATGTTTGCTGTGGCTTTATAATATATAGCTTTTATTATGTTGAGGTATGTTCCTTCTATTTCTGTTTTCTGGAGTTTTTTTTTTTTTTAATCAGAAATGGATGTTGAATTTTGTCAAAGGCTTTCTCTGTATCCATTGAGATAATCATATGGTTTTTATCTCTCAGTTGTTAATGTGGTGTATTACATTGATTGATTTGTGGATATTCAAGAATCTTTGCCTCCTTGGGATCCCGCTTGGTCATGATGTATGATCTTTTTAATATGTTGTTGGATTCTGTTTGCTAGAATTTTGTTAAGGATTTCTGCATTTATGTTCATCACTGATATTGGCCTGTAGTTTTTTTCTTGTGTGTGTGTGTGTGTGTGTGGCATCTTTGTCAGGTTTTCGTATTAAGATCATGGTGGCCTCATGGAATGTGTTTGTAAGTTTACTTTCCTCTGCAATTTTCTGGAGGAGTTTGAATATGATAGGTGTTAGCTCTTCTCTAAATTTTTGGTAAAATTTGGGGCTTTTGTTTGCTGGTAGATTTCTGATTACAATTTTGATTTACATGCTTGTGATGGGTCTGTTAAGATTTTCTATTTCTTCCTGGTTCAGTTTTGGAAAGTTGTACTTTTCTAAGAATTTGTCCTTTTCTTCTATGTTCTCCATTTTATTGGCATGTAGTTGCTGATAGTAGTCTATTATGATTCTTTGTATTTCTGTTTTGTCTGTTGTGAACTCTTCATTTTCATTTCTAATTTTATTGATTTGATTCTTCTCCTTTGTTTCTTGATGAGTCTGGCTAATGGTTTGTCAATTTTATTTATCCTTTCAAAGAACCAGCTTTTAACTTTGTTGATTTTTGCTATCATCTCTTTTCTTTATTTTGCATTTATTTCTGCCCTAAGTTTTAAGATTTCTTTCCTTCTACTAACCCTGGGGTTCTTAATTTCTTCCTTTCCTAGTTGCTTTAGGTGTAGAGTTTGGTTATTTGTTTGACTTTTTTCTTGTTTTTTGAGGTAAGCCTGTATTGCTATGAACCTTCCCCTTAGCACTGTTTTTACAGTGTCCCACAGGTTTTGGGTTGTTGTGTTTTCATTTTCATTCATTTCTATGTATATTTTGATTTCTTTTTTAATTTCTTCTGTGATTTGTTGTTTATTCAGCAGCATGTTATTCAGCCTCCATATGCTGGAATTCTTAATAGTTTTTTTTTTCTTGTAATTGACATCTAATCTTACTGCCTTGAGGTCAGAAAAGATGAATTGGAATGATTTCATTTTCTTTGAATTTACCAAGGCTAGATTTATGGCTCAGGATGTGATCTATCCTGGAGAAGGTTCCGTGTGCACTTGAGAAAAAGGTGAAATTCATTTTTTGGGAGGTGAAATGTCCTATAGATATCAAATTAGGTCTAACTGGTCCATTGTGTCATTTAAAGTTTGTGTTTCCTTGTTAATTTAATTTTTAGTTGATCTATCCATAGGTGTGAGTTGGGTATTAAAGTCTCCTACTATTAATGTGTTATTGTTAATTTCCCCTTTCATATTTGTTAGCATTTGTCTTACATATGGTGCTCCTATGTTAGGTGCATTTATAATTGTTATTTCTTCTTCTTGGATTGATCCTTTGATAATTTTGTAGTGTCCTTCTTTGTCTCTTTACACAGCCGTTATTTTAAAGTCTATTTTATCTGATACGAGTATTGCTACTCTTGCTTTTTTGGTCTCCATCTGTGTGAAATATCTTTTTCCAGCCCTTCACTTTCAGTCTGTATGTGTCCCTTGTTTTGAGGTGAGACTCTTGTAGACAGCATACATAGGGGTCTTGCTTTTGTATCCATTCAGTCAGTCTTTGTCTTTTGGTTGGGACATTCAACCCATTTAAATTTAAGGTGATTACTGATAAGTATGATCCCGTTGCCATTTACTTTGTTGTTTTGGGTTCAGTTTATACACTCTTTCTGTTTCTTGTCTAGAAAAGAACCTTTAGCATTTATTGAAGAGCTGGTTTGGTTGTGCTGAATTCTCCCAGCTTTTGATTGTCTGTAAAGGTTTCGATTTCTCCTTCATATTTGAATGAGATCCTTGCTGGGTACAGTAATCTGGGCTGTAGATTATTTTCTTTCATCACTTTAAGTATGTCCTGCCATTTTCTTCTGGCCTGAAGAGTTTCTATTGAAAGATCAGCTATTACCCTTATGAGAATCCCCTTGTGTGTTATTTGTTATTTTTCCCTTGCTGCTTTTAATATTTGCTCTTTGTGTTTGATCTTTGTTAATTTGATTAATATGTGTCTTGGGGTGTTTTGCCTTGGGTTTATCCTGTTTGGGACTCTCTGGGTTTCTTGGACTTTGGTGATTATTTCCTTTCCCATTTTAGGGATGTTTTCAACTATTATCTCCTCGAGTATTTTCTCATGGCCTTTCTTTTTGTCTTCTTCTGAGACTCCAATGATTCAAATGTTGGAGTGTTTCACATTGTCCTGGAGGTGCCTGAGGTTGTCCTCATTTCTTTTAATTCATTTTTTCTTTTTTCCTCTCTTCTTCATTTTTTTCTACCATTCTATCTTCTACTTCACTTATTCTATCTTCTGCTTCCATTATTCTACTATTTATTCCCTCCAGAGTGTTTTTTATCTCATTTATTGCATTATTCATTATTAATTAACTCGTTTTTATTTCTTCTAGGTCCTTGCTAAACATTCTCTTGCATCTTTTCAATCCTTGTCTCCAGGCTGTTTATTTGTAACTCCATTTTGTTTTCAAGATTTGGATCATTTTTATTATCATTATTCTGAATTCTTTTTCAGGTAGACTCCCTATCTCTTCCTCTTTTGTTTGGTTTGGAGGTCATTTATCATGTTCCTTTACCTGCTGAGTATTTCTCTGTCTCTGCCTTTTCATCTTGTTAAATTGCTGTGTTTGGGGGTGGCCTTTCTGTATTCTGGCAGTTTGTGGTTCCTCTTTATTGTGGAGGTTGCTCCCTGTAGGTGGGGTTGGATGAGTGGCTTGTCGAGGTTACCTGGTTAGTGAAGCTTGCATCGATGTTCTGGTGGGTGCTGCTGGATTTCTTCTCTCTGGAGTGCAATGAAGTGTTCAGTAGTGAGTTTTGAGATGTCTATGGGTTTGGTGTGACTTTAGGCAGCCTGTATGTTGAAGCTCAGGGCTATGTTCTTCCATTGCTGGAGAATTTGCATAGTATGTCTTGCTCTGGAACTTATTGGCTCTTGGATGGTGCTTGGTTTCAATGCGGGTATGGAGGCTTTTAGATTCAGTTCATTTCAGTCACTCAGTCATGTCCGACTCTTTGCAACCTCATGAACTGCAGCACGCCAAGCCTCCCTGTCCATCACCAACTCCCGGAGTTCACTCAGACTCACGTCCATTGAGTCAGTGATGCCATCCAGCCATCTCATCCTCTGTCGTCCCCTTCTCTTCCTGCCCCCTTATCAATTAATGTTCCCTGGAGTCAGGAGTTATCTGGTGTTGTCAGGTTTGGGGCTTAAGCCTCCTGCTTCTGATTTTCAGTCTTATTCTTACAGTAGCCTCAAGACGTCTCCATCCATACAGCACTGATGATAAAACTTCTATGTTAATGGTGAAAATATTCTCCACAGTGAGGGACACCCAGAGAAGTTTGCAGAGTTACATGAAGAAGATAAGAGGGAGGAGGGAGATAGAAGTGATCAGGAGGTGAATAGGGGTAATCAAAAGGGGAGAGAGCAAGCTAGCCAGTAAACAATTGCCTATGTGCTCTCCACAGTCTGGAACCCTCAGAGAAGTTCATGGAGTAACATAGAGAAGAGAAGAGGTAAGAAGGAGATAGAGATAGGCAGGAGGAGTAAAGGGGGAATCAAAAGGAGAGAGAGAGAGATCTAGGCAGTACTTTGTTCCCTAAGTGTTCTCCACAGCCCAGAACACACACAGAGATTCACAGAGTTGAGTTGAGAAGAAAAGGGGAAGTGAGGAGATAGAGATGACCTGGGGAGAAAAAGGAATGCCAAAAGGGGGAGAGAGTAATCAAGCCAGTAATCACACTCCTAAGTTAAAGTAGGTACTGAAGATTGGATTCTTAAAAGTACAAAATTGATAACAAATACCATAAAGCAAAGATTAAAAATCTAGAGTAGAGGTTAGACTTTCAAAAATACAATATTAAAAAAAGAGTCCAAACAAAATCACAAAAAGTGTAAGAAATACATATGAAGTTTGCATTAAAAATGGGGTCTTTCTTTTTTTTGGCAAGGTAATAGTAGATTATAAAAATGAAAATTAAAGGAGTAATAGAGGACTTTAAAAGGAAAAAAAAACATGATAATAGCAAAAACATATCTAGGAATTTCTCTTGAGCTCTTGCGGGCAGTGTGGGGTCAGTTCAATTTCAGATAGTTCCTTGTTCCAGCTTATACTTCTCAAGATCTATGGGACCCTTCCAATGTAGTCAGTGTTAATTACAGAGATTTTAATCTGTTGTACCTGTCACTTCCAAAGTGGTTCCCTGGGTTTATTTGACTTTTTCTATTTGCAGGTCTCTTCAGTGTCTAATTTCTGCCCTGACACAAGGGGGCGGAGGTGGTCTCTTGTTTAGGTTCACTTGTTCAGTTGTGCTGTGGGGAGGGAGGAACACTGCAAAGAAATATCACTGGCGTGTGTGGGGAGTGCTTGCAGTGTCTCGGCCACACTGAGTTTCCCTTGCTCACTGCGTGTGTGCTTTCCCAGTCTACACTGCTCAACCTGCAGAGTGGACCCTGGGTTGTGTGCACTTCCTAGGTCTTAGCCACTCAGGTTCAGATTCTCAGGTAGTCCACAAAGGCTCAGACTCTGTTGAGCCTGCGTTTTGTGCCCTTCCCAGGTTCAAGCAGTTCAGGCGACCAGGTGCTTGGCGAGCACACTCTCCCCAGGAGGTCTTATCAACTCCCCGGTCCCAGCTGCTCGTTTTGTGGGGCATGCCTGCCTCCAGTGTGCTGTATGTCTCATCTGGGGAGCTGATCTCTGGCTGCGACTCTCCCAGTGGATGTCAATCACCCAGAATCCCAGGAAGTCTTTGTTTAGAATCTGGAAGCCTGTTTACAGTTTGGTAGCAGATGCCCTCTCTGGGGCCGAGTTTGCCCCTTTCTAGATCTGGCTGGACCCTCCTGCCCCCTGCCTCTGGCGGGGGATGCACTGGTCCATAGCCGGCTAGCTCTCCTCTGGTATTTGCTCAGTCCTTTGTTCTGCAAGAGGGCTTGCAGTGCCTTAGGTTAGGGCTTTTTGCGGGATAGTTCTCTCTCTCTCTTTCTTTTTTCCTTCTCTCTGGCTATCCCACAGTTTAGGTTGCTCTCATGTTAGCTCCCTCAGATTGCCCTCAGGGCATTCAGGCCTGGGCCTTACCCTAAGCAATGCAGCCCACTTCTCCCCGTTCAGCCCCCACTTGCTGGTGGCAGATGCGAGCATCTGGGGGTACTTTTCTGCTGAGAGTTGCTGTTAGGCAGGTAATCTGTGGGTTTTATTTATTTATTTTTCCTCCTGGTTATGTTGCCCTTTGAGATTCCAAAACTTCCCCTAGACCAACTGGAGAGGGTTTTCTGGTGTTTGGAAACTTCTCCTTTTAAGACTCTCTTCTGGGGATGGATGTCTGTCCCTAACTCTTTTGTCTCTCTTTTTATCTTTTATATTTTGTCCTACCTCTTTTTGAAGACAATGGGCTGCTTTTATTGGTGCCTTATGTCTTCTTCCAGCATTCAGAAGATGTTTTGTGGAGTTTGCTCAATGTTCAAATGTTCTTTCAATGAATTTGTGAGGGAGAAACTGGTCTCCACGTCCTATTCCTCCACCATCTTAGGACCGGCCCCCAAATTATTCTTAAGGATAAATTTATTACTCAGTTAGCCCCAGACATTAGGAGGAAGCTCCGAAAGTTGGCTTTTGACCCCAAAAAAGATCTAGAGAGTCTCCTAAAAACTGCCATGTTTGTGTTTTATAATAGAGATAAAGAGGACCATGAGGAGGAGAGGAGAGATAAGGAAAAGACTGAAGCTCTCACTATGGCCCTATAGGGGTTGACTATAGAGTTCCAAAAGCAGGAGGGCAAAAGCTGATACCTGGAGCCCATTTCCACTGTGGCAAGGAGGGACACTTCAAGGGAAAATGCCCCCAGGCTAAGGTACCAGCACCTAAGCCATGTCCCCTTTGTCGAGGTGATCACCGGGGGAGAGACTGCCCTCAGAAATGTGGGTCTCTGGGGTTAGTTCCTCAGACCCAAGATCAAAACTGATGGTGCCCAGGGCTTCCTACTTTGGCTCCCATCTTCATCACAGCACAGGAGCCTTGGGTAACTCTGACTGGAGGAGGCCACTCTGCTTTCTTCTTGATATGGGAGCCATATTTTTGGCCCTCCTCTCTAATCCAGGACCTCCCTCAAGTAAATCAACTACTATACATGGAATTTCTGGGAAGCCTATTACAAAATTCTTTACAGAACTATTGAGCTGTGGCTGGGATTCCATTATCTTCTCCCATGCCTTCCTGATAATACCAGAAAGCCCAACTCCCATCCTGGGAAGAGATATACTATCTAAGATGCAAGCTTCAATCCATATGAAAGTGGAATCCTCAGAAAACTTATTTTCTTTATTTATTTTTAATATAAATTTATTTATTTTAATTGGAGGCTACTTACTTTACAATATTGTAGTGGTTTTGCCATACATTGACATTTCTTTATTTTGCATTTATTTCTGCCCTAAGTTTTAAGATTTCTTTCCTTCTACTAACCCTGGGGTTCTTAATTTCTTCCTTTCCTAGTTGCTTTAGGTGTAGAGTTTGGTTATTTGTTTGACTTTTTTCTTGTTTTTTGAGGTAAGCCTGTATTGCTATGAACCTTCCCCTTAGCACTGTTTTTACAGTGTCCCACAGGTTTTGGGTTGTTGTGTTTTCATTTTCATTCATTTCTATGTATATTTTGATTTCTTTTTTAATTTCTTCTGTGATTTGTTGTTTATTCAGCAGCATGTTATTCAGCCTCCATATGCTGGAATTCTTAATAGTTTTTTTTTTCTTGTAATTGACATCTAATCTTACTGCCTTGAGGTCAGAAAAGATGAATTGGAATGATTTCATTTTCTTTGAATTTACCAAGGCTAGATTTATGGCTCAGGATGTGATCTATCCTGGAGAAGGTTCCGTGTGCACTTGAGAAAAAGGTGAAATTCATTTTTTGGGAGGTGAAATGTCCTATAGATATCAAATTAGGTCTAACTGGTCCATTGTGTCATTTAAAGTTTGTGTTTCCTTGTTAATTTAATTTTTAGTTGATCTATCCATAGGTGTGAGTTGGGTATTAAAGTCTCCTACTATTAATGTGTTATTGTTAATTTCCCCTTTCATATTTGTTAGCATTTGTCTTACATATGGTGCTCCTATGTTAGGTGCATTTATAATTGTTATTTCTTCTTCTTGGATTGATCCTTTGATAATTTTGTAGTGTCCTTCTTTGTCTCTTTACACAGCCGTTATTTTAAAGTCTATTTTATCTGATACGAGTATTGCTACTCTTGCTTTTTTGGTCTCCATCTGTGTGAAATATCTTTTTCCAGCCCTTCACTTTCAGTCTGTATGTGTCCCTTGTTTTGAGGTGAGACTCTTGTAGACAGCATACATAGGGGTCTTGCTTTTGTATCCATTCAGTCAGTCTTTGTCTTTTGGTTGGGACATTCAACCCATTTAAATTTAAGGTGATTACTGATAAGTATGATCCCGTTGCCATTTACTTTGTTGTTTTGGGTTCAGTTTATACACTCTTTCTGTTTCTTGTCTAGAAAAGAACCTTTAGCATTTATTGAAGAGCTGGTTTGGTTGTGCTGAATTCTCCCAGCTTTTGATTGTCTGTAAAGGTTTCGATTTCTCCTTCATATTTGAATGAGATCCTTGCTGGGTACAGTAATCTGGGCTGTAGATTATTTTCTTTCATCACTTTAAGTATGTCCTGCCATTTTCTTCTGGCCTGAAGAGTTTCTATTGAAAGATCAGCTATTACCCTTATGAGAATCCCCTTGTGTGTTATTTGTTATTTTTCCCTTGCTGCTTTTAATATTTGCTCTTTGTGTTTGATCTTTGTTAATTTGATTAATATGTGTCTTGGGGTGTTTTGCCTTGGGTTTATCCTGTTTGGGACTCTCTGGGTTTCTTGGACTTTGGTGATTATTTCCTTTCCCATTTTAGGGATGTTTTCAACTATTATCTCCTCGAGTATTTTCTCATGGCCTTTCTTTTTGTCTTCTTCTGAGACTCCAATGATTCAAATGTTGGAGTGTTTCACATTGTCCTGGAGGTGCCTGAGGTTGTCCTCATTTCTTTTAATTCATTTTTTCTTTTTTCCTCTCTTCTTCATTTTTTTCTACCATTCTATCTTCTACTTCACTTATTCTATCTTCTGCTTCCATTATTCTACTATTTATTCCCTCCAGAGTGTTTTTTATCTCATTTATTGCATTATTCATTATTAATTAACTCGTTTTTATTTCTTCTAGGTCCTTGCTAAACATTCTCTTGCATCTTTTCAATCCTTGTCTCCAGGCTGTTTATTTGTAACTCCATTTTGTTTTCAAGATTTGGATCATTTTTATTATCATTATTCTGAATTCTTTTTCAGGTAGACTCCCTATCTCTTCCTCTTTTGTTTGGTTTGGAGGTCATTTATCATGTTCCTTTACCTGCTGAGTATTTCTCTGTCTCTGCCTTTTCATCTTGTTAAATTGCTGTGTTTGGGGGTGGCCTTTCTGTATTCTGGCAGTTTGTGGTTCCTCTTTATTGTGGAGGTTGCTCCCTGTAGGTGGGGTTGGATGAGTGGCTTGTCGAGGTTACCTGGTTAGTGAAGCTTGCATCGATGTTCTGGTGGGTGCTGCTGGATTTCTTCTCTCTGGAGTGCAATGAAGTGTTCAGTAGTGAGTTTTGAGATGTCTATGGGTTTGGTGTGACTTTAGGCAGCCTGTATGTTGAAGCTCAGGGCTATGTTCTTCCATTGCTGGAGAATTTGCATAGTATGTCTTGCTCTGGAACTTATTGGCTCTTGGATGGTGCTTGGTTTCAATGCGGGTATGGAGGCTTTTAGATTCAGTTCATTTCAGTCACTCAGTCATGTCCGACTCTTTGCAACCTCATGAACTGCAGCACGCCAAGCCTCCCTGTCCATCACCAACTCCCGGAGTTCACTCAGACTCACGTCCATTGAGTCAGTGATGCCATCCAGCCATCTCATCCTCTGTCGTCCCCTTCTCTTCCTGCCCCCTTATCAATTAATGTTCCCTGGAGTCAGGAGTTATCTGGTGTTGTCAGGTTTGGGGCTTAAGCCTCCTGCTTCTGATTTTCAGTCTTATTCTTACAGTAGCCTCAAGACGTCTCCATCCATACAGCACTGATGATAAAACTTCTATGTTAATGGTGAAAATATTCTCCACAGTGAGGGACACCCAGAGAAGTTTGCAGAGTTACATGAAGAAGATAAGAGGGAGGAGGGAGATAGAAGTGATCAGGAGGTGAATAGGGGTAATCAAAAGGGGAGAGAGCAAGCTAGCCAGTAAACAATTGCCTATGTGCTCTCCACAGTCTGGAACCCTCAGAGAAGTTCATGGAGTAACATAGAGAAGAGAAGAGGTAAGAAGGAGATAGAGATAGGCAGGAGGAGTAAAGGGGGAATCAAAAGGAGAGAGAGAGAGATCTAGGCAGTACTTTGTTCCCTAAGTGTTCTCCACAGCCCAGAACACACACAGAGATTCACAGAGTTGAGTTGAGAAGAAAAGGGGAAGTGAGGAGATAGAGATGACCTGGGGAGAAAAAGGAATGCCAAAAGGGGGAGAGAGTAATCAAGCCAGTAATCACACTCCTAAGTTAAAGTAGGTACTGAAGATTGGATTCTTAAAAGTACAAAATTGATAACAAATACCATAAAGCAAAGATTAAAAATCTAGAGTAGAGGTTAGACTTTCAAAAATACAATATTAAAAAAAGAGTCCAAACAAAATCACAAAAAGTGTAAGAAATACATATGAAGTTTGCATTAAAAATGGGGTCTTTCTTTTTTTTGGCAAGGTAATAGTAGATTATAAAAATGAAAATTAAAGGAGTAATAGAGGACTTTAAAAGGAAAAAAAAACATGATAATAGCAAAAACATATCTAGGAATTTCTCTTGAGCTCTTGCGGGCAGTGTGGGGTCAGTTCAATTTCAGATAGTTCCTTGTTCCAGCTTATACTTCTCAAGATCTATGGGACCCTTCCAATGTAGTCAGTGTTAATTACAGAGATTTTAATCTGTTGTACCTGTCACTTCCAAAGTGGTTCCCTGGGTTTATTTGACTTTTTCTATTTGCAGGTCTCTTCAGTGTCTAATTTCTGCCCTGACACAAGGGGGCGGAGGTGGTCTCTTGTTTAGGTTCACTTGTTCAGTTGTGCTGTGGGGAGGGAGGAACACTGCAAAGAAATATCACTGGCGTGTGTGGGGAGTGCTTGCAGTGTCTCGGCCACACTGAGTTTCCCTTGCTCACTGCGTGTGTGCTTTCCCAGTCTACACTGCTCAACCTGCAGAGTGGACCCTGGGTTGTGTGCACTTCCTAGGTCTTAGCCACTCAGGTTCAGATTCTCAGGTAGTCCACAAAGGCTCAGACTCTGTTGAGCCTGCGTTTTGTGCCCTTCCCAGGTTCAAGCAGTTCAGGCGACCAGGTGCTTGGCGAGCACACTCTCCCCAGGAGGTCTTATCAACTCCCCGGTCCCAGCTGCTCGTTTTGTGGGGCATGCCTGCCTCCAGTGTGCTGTATGTCTCATCTGGGGAGCTGATCTCTGGCTGCGACTCTCCCAGTGGATGTCAATCACCCAGAATCCCAGGAAGTCTTTGTTTAGAATCTGGAAGCCTGTTTACAGTTTGGTAGCAGATGCCCTCTCTGGGGCCGAGTTTGCCCCTTTCTAGATCTGGCTGGACCCTCCTGCCCCCTGCCTCTGGCGGGGGATGCACTGGTCCATAGCCGGCTAGCTCTCCTCTGGTATTTGCTCAGTCCTTTGTTCTGCAAGAGGGCTTGCAGTGCCTTAGGTTAGGGCTTTTTGCGGGATAGTTCTCTCTCTCTCTTTCTTTTTTCCTTCTCTCTGGCTATCCCACAGTTTAGGTTGCTCTCATGTTAGCTCCCTCAGATTGCCCTCAGGGCATTCAGGCCTGGGCCTTACCCTAAGCAATGCAGCCCACTTCTCCCCGTTCAGCCCCCACTTGCTGGTGGCAGATGCGAGCATCTGGGGGTACTTTTCTGCTGAGAGTTGCTGTTAGGCAGGTAATCTGTGGGTTTTATTTATTTATTTTTCCTCCTGGTTATGTTGCCCTTTGAGATTCCAAAACTTCCCCTAGACCAACTGGAGAGGGTTTTCTGGTGTTTGGAAACTTCTCCTTTTAAGACTCTCTTCTGGGGATGGATGTCTGTCCCTAACTCTTTTGTCTCTCTTTTTATCTTTTATATTTTGTCCTACCTCTTTTTGAAGACAATGGGCTGCTTTTATTGGTGCCTTATGTCTTCTTCCAGCATTCAGAAGATGTTTTGTGGAGTTTGCTCAATGTTCAAATGTTCTTTCAATGAATTTGTGAGGGAGAAACTGGTCTCCACGTCCTATTCCTCCACCATCTTAGGACCGGCCCCCAAATTATTCTTAAGGATAAATTTATTACTCAGTTAGCCCCAGACATTAGGAGGAAGCTCCGAAAGTTGGCTTTTGACCCCAAAAAAGATCTAGAGAGTCTCCTAAAAACTGCCATGTTTGTGTTTTATAATAGAGATAAAGAGGACCATGAGGAGGAGAGGAGAGATAAGGAAAAGACTGAAGCTCTCACTATGGCCCTATAGGGGTTGACTATAGAGTTCCAAAAGCAGGAGGGCAAAAGCTGATACCTGGAGCCCATTTCCACTGTGGCAAGGAGGGACACTTCAAGGGAAAATGCCCCCAGGCTAAGGTACCAGCACCTAAGCCATGTCCCCTTTGTCGAGGTGATCACCGGGGGAGAGACTGCCCTCAGAAATGTGGGTCTCTGGGGTTAGTTCCTCAGACCCAAGATCAAAACTGATGGTGCCCAGGGCTTCCTACTTTGGCTCCCATCTTCATCACAGCACAGGAGCCTTGGGTAACTCTGACTGGAGGAGGCCACTCTGCTTTCTTCTTGATATGGGAGCCATATTTTTGGCCCTCCTCTCTAATCCAGGACCTCCCTCAAGTAAATCAACTACTATACATGGAATTTCTGGGAAGCCTATTACAAAATTCTTTACAGAACTATTGAGCTGTGGCTGGGATTCCATTATCTTCTCCCATGCCTTCCTGATAATACCAGAAAGCCCAACTCCCATCCTGGGAAGAGATATACTATCTAAGATGCAAGCTTCAATCCATATGAAAGTGGAATCCTCAGAAAACTTATTTTCTTTATTTATTTTTAATATAAATTTATTTATTTTAATTGGAGGCTACTTACTTTACAATATTGTAGTGGTTTTGCCATACATTGACATGAATCCACAGAAAACTTATGTGTACCCCAAACAGAAATATATATTAACCCTGAGGTTGGGCTACTGGAGGAAAGATAGGAAGACCAGTCTCTGCTCAGCCAACAGAGATAACTCTTAAAGGTCCTAATAACTTTCCCCATTAAAAACAATATTGCCTAAAACCAGAGGCATGACAGGGACTCATTCCCCTAATTAAAAATCTCAAAGAACAGGGGCTCTTAGTTAAATGAAACAGTCTGGCACCTAGTACAAGGCCTTCGTCTCATTAATGAAGCTGTAATTCCATTACATCCTGTGCTGCCTAATCCTTATACTTTACTTTCCCAGATCCCAGAAATGGCAGCCTGGTTTACTGTATTAAATTTAAAGAATGCTTTCTTTTGTACTCCTCTAGCCCAAAGTTCACAGTTCTTGTTTGCTTTTGAGGATCCATTTGGTTCTTTACCCAAATAACTTGGACAATGTTGCCTCAAGGATTCAGAGATAGTCCTCACTTGTTTGGACAGGATTTGTCTTAAGACCTAGCTATGTTTCAGGCACCAGAGCCTATAAAAACTATGCAATATATAGATGATATTTTCCTCTGTTCTGACACAAAGGAACCATGTGACCAAGCTACCTGTAATCATCTTAATTATCTAGCCCAATGTGCTTGCAAAAATGTCAAAATCTAAAGCTATGCCAACAGGAAGTTAAATATTTAGGACTCAAACTTTCACATGGAACTTGAGCCTTAGGGAAGGAAAGAATAAAAACCATCTTACAACATCTTTGCCCTAGTACTATTAGACAACTCCGTGGTTTCCTTGGTATAACTGGCTATTACCAAATTTGGATTCCTGAACATGGAGAGCTGGCTAGACCTCTATATAACTTATTAAAAGAGACTCGACAATCAGGACAAAAGATATTACAATGGGAATCTGAAGAAATATATGCATTTAAAACTTTACAACAGGCTCTTCGTCAGGCCCCTGCTCTCAGTCTGCCTACCAGAGACCAATTTAATCTTTTTATAATAGAGAGATCAAGAATACCACTGGGAGACCTAACACAATCCAAAGGAAACTCACAACAACCCGTTGATTATCTGAGCAAAGAACTTGATCCTGTAGCTCAAGGATGGCCACATTGTCTACGGATAGTGGCCTCAGTAGACCTATTAATTCCTGAAGCTACTAAATTAATAATAGGCCAAAATATGATGGTCTATACTTCACATGATATTTCCGGAATTTTGAACTCCAAGAGAGGTTTGTGGATATCAGACAATTGGCTTCTCAGATACCAATCCCTGCTCTTAGAAGGGTCCATAATTCAGCTAAAAACTTACTCAACTTGAAACCTGGATGCATCCCTTCCTAAGTCATTAGATTAACAAAAAGCAGAGCATGACTGTCAGCAAGTCCTAGCTTTAAATTGCTTGGCAAGTGAGGACTTAAAAGATAAGCCATTAGAAAATCCAGATGTAACTATGTTTACAGATGGCAGCTCTTTACAGAGAAAGGAGAACCTAAAGCAGGATCTCAAAAATTATTTACTTCTAGGTTAAAAAACAGCTGAACTAACACAACACATCACTAATTTAGACCAGGAGCTGACTGTGGCTCAGATCATGAATGCCTTATTGCAAAATTCGGTCTTAAATTGAAGAAAGTAGGGAAAACCACTAGGCCATTCAGGCATGACCTGAATCAAATCCCTTACTGATTATACAGTGAAAGTGACAAACAGATTCAAGGGATTAGATCTGATAGAGTGCCTGAAGAACTATGGATGGAAGTTTCATGACATTGTACATGAGGCAGTGATCAAGGAAGAAAAACAAATGCAAGAAAAAAGAAATGCAACAAGGCAAAATGGTTGTCTGGGGAGGCCTTACATATAGCTGTGTAAAGAAGTGAAAGGCAAAGGAGAAAAGGAAAGATATACCCATCTGAATGCAAAGTTCCAAAGAACAGCAAAGAGAGAGAAGAAAGCCTTCCTCAGTGATTAATGCAAAGAGACAGAAGAAAACAATAGAATCTGAAATACTAGAGATCTCTTCAAAAAAATTAGGGATACCAAGGGAACATTTCATGCAAAGACAGGCACAATAAAGGACATAAATGGTTTAAAACTAACAGAAGCAGAAAGAGATTAAGAAGAAGTGGCAAAAATAAATAGAAGAACTATACAAAAAAGATCTAAATGGCTCAGATAACCATGATGGTGTGATCATTCACCTAGAGCCAGATACCTTGGAGTGTGAAGTTAAGTGGGTCTTAAGAAGCAGTACTATGAACAAAGTTAGGGGAGGTGATGGAATTCCAGCTAAGCTATTTCAAGTCCTAAAAGATGATGCTGTGAAAGGTGCTGAACTCTATATGCCAGGAAATTTAGAAAACTCAGTGGTGGAACAGGACTGGAAAAGGACATTTTTCATTCCAATACCATAGAAGGACAATGCCAAAGAACGTTCAAACTACTGCACAATTGCACTCATTTCACATGCTAGCAAAGCAATGTTCAGAATTCTCCAAGACAGGCTTCAACAATACATGAACTGATAACTTCCAGATGTTCAAGCTGGATTTAGAAAAAGCAGAAGAACAAGAGATCAAATTGCTAACATCCACTGGATCAGAGTTAAAGCAAGAAAATTCCAGGAAATCATCTGCTTCTGCTCCATTGACTATGCTAAATCCTTTGATTGTGTTTAAAATTCTTAAAGAGATGGGAATACCAGACCACCTTACCGGCCTCCTGTGAAACCTGTATGCAGGTCAAGGAGCAGCAGATAGAACCGGACATGGAACAATGGACTGGTTCCACATTGGGAAAGGTGTACATCAAGGTCACCCTGATTACTTACATGCAGAGTATGTCATGTAAAATGCCATGCTGGCCAAAGCACAAGCTGGAATCAAGATTGTCAGGAAAAATACCAATAACCTCAGATATGCAGATAACACCACCCATATGGCAGAAAGCAAAGAGGCAATAAAGAACCTCTTGATGAAAGTGAAAGAGGAGAGTGAAAAAGCTAGCTTAAAACTTAACATTCAAAAAATGAAGATTACAGCATGTGGTCCCATCACTTATTGGAAAATACATGGAGAAAAAATGGAAACAGTGACAGGTTTTGTTTTCTTGGACTCCAAAATCACTCCAGACGGGGACACAGCCATGATATTAATAGCCACTTGCTGCTTGGAAGAAAAGGTTTGACATACTTAGACAGTATTTTAAAAAGCAGGGACATTACTTTGCCAACAAAGGTCTGTATAGTCAAAGCTATGGTTTTCCAGTAGCTATGTATGGATGTGAGGATTGGACCATAAAGAAGTCTGAGTGCCAAAGAACTGATATTTTTGAACTGTGGTGTTGAAGAAGACTCTTGAGAATCCCTTGGAATGCAAGGAGATCAAGCCAGTCAATCCTAAAGGAAATCAATCCTGAATCTTCATTGGAGGGACTGATGCTGATATGAAACTCCAATACTTGGCCCCCTGATGTGAAGAGCCGACTTATTGGAAAAGACACTGATGCTGTGAAAGACAGAAGGCCGGAGGCAAAGGGCCTAAAAGAGGACAAGATGGTAGGATGACACCACCGATTCAATGGACATGAGTTTGAGCCAGCCCTGGGAGATGGTGAAGAACAGAGAAGCCTGGCATACTTCAGCCCATGGGATTGCAAAGAGTCAGACATGCCTGAGTGACTGAACAACAACAATTTAGCTTCTTTCCAAAAATATCAACAATACGTAGATAATGGAATATCACAATATAAGGAAAATGGAACGTGTCTATATATAATCCTGGAAATATGGTGTTAGTAAAGGCTATTCATAAAAATATCCCCACCTTAACTCCCATATTGGAAGGACCCTACTCTGTTATGCTTTCTTCACCCACCACTGAGAATGTTGCAGGTATTGGCGACCAGATTCATCACACATGGATAAAAACTTGGAATCCTTCAGGAGAGAATCAAGAAGGTCATCCAACATCCCCAGAGGAGAGTTCACAGTATTCAGAATATCAATACACCCCTTTGGAAGGATTGAAAGGATTATTAAAGAAAATTCCAGGATCTATAAAGTCAAGTCCATGCAATGACTGCCCCACTCTTTCTTTTGGGACCACCTTACTGAATTTGATATCAACTTCCCCCTGGTGGAGACCTCTGATTCTCTTATTTTACTCTTATTACTTTTTGGCCCTTGTATTTTAAATCGTCTTTCTTGCTTTGCAATGTCTCCCATAGAAGCTTCAGATGGTAATGGTTATGGAAATGGAACCAAAGATAACATATCAAATTCCATTAGAACGTCCCACGTGTGGAGACCTAACTGCCATCCCCTAACGATGCCCTTGTCCAGTTCAAAGAAACCAGACCAGTCATCTCCCATTTCCCCATTGGCAGTTAACATCTCCATTTCCAGAGAAGGTTGGGGGGAAGACTGAGGTAGAAATTGTTAGTGAGTGTAGGAACTCTGAGACCTCAGCTGGTTTCATAAACATCCCACTCTATTAAACTGAAACTGTACCCTTTGTTCTGAATTCCTGGCTATCAGTGGAATGTGTCCTTTGTCTGATAAATTATCAGCACTCAGATCCAGGAAAAGGTAGTAATTAACTCCTGTTCAATATGCCTGAAGGAAAAACAATAGGTGATCATTAATCTTTAGCCCATACATCTGGTCCATTTTAAAATGGCTGGGAGACATGAGAAAAGGTTACAGGATTGCAACTTAACATCTAAGAAAACTTACAATCAAAAGATCAAAAGAAGCCTTAAAGATGTCAAGTTAAACATTGTGACCCTTAAGCTGATTGGTAAGAAATGGAATATGTAAAAAGTAAGAACCAATTAAAAGTGGACAAATCAATGGTAGTGAGGATATAAACTGCTGTAAGTCCCAACTCTTCAGGTCACTTCACCCCTTCTCAGGTTCTATGTTGAAAGCTTTGTACTTTCTTTCTCTCTGAAATTAATCCTGTTTGCTTGCTAGAGTGTTTGTGTCTGCAAAAAGTTCATTCTTCGGCTCCACAAATGAATGTGGATTCCTCTTTCACTACTTATGGGCTTAAATCCTCCAGGAGTCACCCCAGAGTCATTTCAGCTCCTCTTATATTTCTTGGATTCTGCTTCCAGCAATCTAAGAACACCAGGGCTGCTCAGGTCACTGAATCAATTCAGTTTAGTTCAGTCACTCAGTCGTGTCTGACTCTTTGCGACCCAGTGAATCACAGCATGCTAGGCCTCCCTGTTCATCACCATCTCCCGGAGTTCACTCAGACTCACGTCCATCGAGTCTGTGATGCCATCCAGCCATCTCATCCTCGGTCGTCCCCTTCTCCTCCTGCCCCCAATCACTCCCAGCATCAGAATCTTTTCC
>SJYX01011750.1:330730-388567 GCA_006410675.1 Oreotragus oreotragus
AGTCTGAATTTGGTAATAAGGAGTTCATGATCTGAGCCACAGTCAGCTCCTGGTCTTGTTTTTGTTGACTGTATAGAGCTTCTCCATCTTTGGCTGCAAAGAATATAATCAATCTGATTTCGGTGTTGACCATCTGGTGATGTCCATGTGTAGAGTCTTCTCTTGTGTTGTTGGAAGAGGGTGTTTGCTATGACCAGTGCATTTTCTTGGCAAAACTCTATTAGTCTTTGCCCTGCTTCATTCCGCATTCCAAGGCCAAATTTGCCTGTTACTCCAGGTGTTTCTTGACTTCCTACTTTAGCATTCCAGTCCCCTAGAATGAAAAGGACATCTTTTTTTTGGGTGTTAGTTATAAAAATTCTTGTAGGTCTTCATAAAACTGTTCAACTTCAGCTTCTTCAGCATTACTGGTTGGGGCATAGACTTGGATAACTGTGATATTGAATGGTTTGCCTTGGAGATGAACAGAGATCATTGTATCGTTTTTGAGATTGCATCCAAGAACTGCATTTCAGACTCTTTTGTTGACCATGATGGCTACTCCATTTCTTCTAAGGGATTCCTGCCTGCAGTAGTAGATATAAAGGTCATCTGAGTTAAATTCACCCATTCCAGTCCATTTTAGTTCGCTGATTCCTAGAATGTTGACATTCACCATTGTCACCTCTTGTTTGACCACTTCCAATTTACCTTGATTCATGGACCTGACATTCCAGGTTCCTATGCAATGTTGTTCTTTACAGCACTGGACCTTGCTTCTATCACCAGTCACATCCACAGCTGGGTATTGTTTTTGCTTTGGCTCCATCCCTTCATTCTTTCTGGAGTTATTTCTCCACTGATCTCCATTAGCATACTGGGCACCTAATGACCTAGGGAGTTCCTTTTTTGGTATCCTATCATTTTGCCTTTTCATAATGGTCAGTTCTTATTGCAATCCCCAGATGTGCAAGTATTTTAATTAATGAGTGGATTTCCCTATGAGATCAGCACATGGCATGAGAACTAGGCTTCCATTCTTCCAGTCAATTTCTCAGTTACCTAAGAAAACGGTAACCATTCAGGGGAAATTTTGTCTCTTTTCTTCAGAGCAAAGCTCTTATGTATGTTTCTTATTTTTGTCCCAAGACATTCTATAAATGCAGTCAAAATGAGGAAAAGTGTCAGATCAGCCTCTTACCTAACCACTCAGGCAGGACCACTCAGGCCCCTACAATGGAGCAACCTCAGTATCTTTCAGCAAAACCCTGGGTATTCCTCGATATTTTTCAATCGAAAGAACCTTGCTACTGAGTGGGTATTCCCTTGGTCATCTTTCAGCCAGGCCCTCACCCAGTATCCTTTGATTGGTTGGGAATTTCTCAGTATCTTTCAAATGAGCCCCATTCTGTGTCTAGACCATGAGTGGGTATGCCCCAGATATTTCACCCTCACCTCAGTATCTTTCCAGCTGGGAGGGGCTAGGTAACCTGCTCCACCAGCAAATAAAACTGAGAATCTCAACCAATATGGGAGATTTGAGAACCAGGCTGTTGCTGCTGCTAAGTCACTTCAGTCGTGTCCAACTCTGTGTGACCCCACAGACGGCAGCCCACCAGGTTGTCCTGTGCCTGGGATTCTCCAGGCAAGAACACTGGAGTGGGTTGCCATTTCCTTCTCCAGTGCATGAAAGTGAAAAGTGAAAGTCAAGTCACTTAGTCTTGTCTGACTCTAGCGACCCCATGGATTGCAGCCTACCAGGCTCCTCCATCCATGGGATTTTCTGGGCAAAAGTACTAGAGTGGGGTGCCATTGCCTTCTCCGTTGAGAACCAGGAGAAACTCAAATTAGTCTGCATTCCCCAAGAAGGCAGATGAGTGCAATGGGCTGCTGCTGGTACCAAAGCTCTGATAATACATGGAGTTCAGGTGAAGGAAGGAAGTCCACCCTGGGTTGCTTTGTCAGTTACCGTAACTGTTGACTAGAAGATGTACAAATTGAGAGTTGAAAGTTAAATTTTATTTGGGGCAAAATGAGGACTGCAGCCCAGGAGCCAGGACCTCACATAGCTTTAAGAGACTGCTCCAAAGAGGCAGTCAGGGAAGGTCAATATATAAGATGTTGGTGAAGATGGAGTTCAGTGCAATCAAGAACTTACTTTACAAAAGGTTTTCTGCTAGTACAAGGAGATGATGTCACCATGAAGGGATTTAGTGTTTTCTAGATGTGAGGAGACGCAAAAATTTGAATCGTGAAATCAGTTCCTGAAAATATCCAACTATCTAAAGACCTGTTCCATCAGAGTGCCTCAGGAGGGGAATGCTGAAGGTCAACAGCTGCAGCACAGGGTTCAGTCTCTGCAGAGGCAGATGGAAAATGCCCTTTCTGTTGTTGTTCAGTCTCTGGCAAATGCTCTTGGCAAGTGCCAATTCATAGTTGAGAGGTGAGTGTAGTTTTGACAACACATATTTTATTTTCCTTAAATTTTCTTTTAAGAATGAGTTACTTTTCTTGTTGATAAATGTATAACAGATGGATTAAGGTCTAATTTGACTTCTAGTCAAATACTATCTACACTTAATACTGATAACTCTAAAGACATGTGTATATTAATCAAACCAACAAGCTTAAGTCACCTTCAATAGCAGATATCAAATCAGTACAGAATATTTCCCAGATCATGGGTCCTAAAATTTATTTTGGCTAATTTTCTATATGAAGTGAAGTGAAGTCACTCAGTCGTGTCCAACTCTTTGCGACTCCATGGACTGTAGCCTACCAGGCTTCTCAGTCCATGGGATTTTCCAGGCAAGAGTACTGGAGTCGGTTGCCATTTCTTTCTCCAGAGGATCTTCCCAACCCAGGGATCAAACCTGGATCTCCCACATTGGAGGCAGACGCTTTACCCAATGAGCCACCAGGGAAGCCCTCTAATTTGTAAGTGCTTAATTTCAAGTAAAATAAAATAGTTCATTTACAAGTTAACTTTTACATAAATGCCAAACCAGAAATCTCACTTTTTTTGCTTAAGTTCAAAAAGCTATTGCCAATTTCCCACTTTTGTTTTGAGGGCCTGGACACAGTGGAGATAAATACCCTGGGGTGGGAGTTGGCTACAAGATGGAACAAAGTTTACCCATAACAAGGATAATCCCAAAGGCAAAATCCAAACCAACTTTCCACCACAGGCAGAGCCTGAAGTAATAGGGAAGGATTTCCCTGGCGTTGTCACATGTGAGCCCTGTCCTGTTATTAATATTTACCAAAGTCATTTTGTAAGTAACAACACACTACAACAACAAAGAAACATTAATACCAAGTATTACTTTGATACCGAATATCTCCTAGTTCACATGAGCCCTAACTTTATTTAGCCTAATTTCACTTGCAGTTAGAATTGTTCAATTTTTAAGTGCTTAACTTTATTTAAGCCAACTAAATAGAGCTCACTTACAAATTAACTTCAGAAACAATATCCAGAGACAAAGACACATACTGAAATGTACCTATATCCAAATAGACATGACAAAAGATTTCATAGTCTAGTTTTCCAAACTTAGTCATTGACTCAGATATCAGAGTATAAAACAATAGTTTATAAACAACAGTTGGAATGTGAAAAAAATTAAAGGCTTCTTTTACTGTATTTTTCCCTTCACTTTCAGAAATTAGAGATGGTCTAGATAAATGTCTCTGAGAGCCATGGTCTCAAGGCACAAGGAGAGAAAAAAATCTTCTCCCAGTATGACACTATCAAAAAAAATTTTTTTTAACCCAGTTTATCTGGTGTCTAAAGAATACTGCAGCCACACAGTAAAAAAAAAAAAAAAAATCTTTTTCTGTAGTCATATTTTCATAAACAAAATTTAGACCAGATAGTCCTCAAGTTGGCCATTATAACAAGAGCAGACTAGTCCCAACAGTGATTGCTCTCTGAGAAGGTTGGGGTCCTAGTTTGATAAGCACTAGATTGTTGATTGTAGGTGAAGGGCCCTGGACATTAGGGAACTTCAGTCTATTTTCTCATCCTGTGGCAATAAAGATCTAACTGTAAGAGGCTCATTTTTAGGCTTTTTTTTTTTTTTCTGCATTGTGTCATAGCTATACGGCTTCCCTGATTTTTCAGAGATAAAGAATCTACTCGCAATGCAGGAGGCACAGGGGCACAGGTTCAGTCCCTGAATCAGGAAGATCCCCTGGAGGAGGCCATGGCAACCCACTCCAGTATTGTTGCCTGGAGAATCCCATGGACAGAGGAGCCTGGTGGGCTACTACTGTCCATGGGATCACAAAGAGCCACACATGACTGAAGCTACTTAGCATACATGCATGCACATAGCTATAGATCGACTAGTCATTTAAAATTTTTCCAAAGGGTTTCCCAGGTGGTGTATGGAACCTTGGAGGAATTGCTTCTCATTTTAGTTCAAGCAGTTTGTACCACATCTCCAGATCTGTGTGCACTGAAACCAATCTGCAGGCTCAAACCAAAGTAACCGAACCAACCAAACCTCACCATCTAGAAGTCACACTCCTCAAAAAGACAGATGGCAAAGAGATGCCCAGAAGTCAAAAGCCAAATGGCATAAATGCCCCCAAACGTGCCTTTCCAGTCCCTCTAGACCTGTGATTTTGTTCAGAGTGTGCCTTAGGAATGGAGTTGCCCTTCACTGAAAGAACTCCCCAAATTGGAACTGAAGTTCCCCTGAACAGGCAAGGTCAGAGAGGCCCTGGTATACACTCCAGGAGACTTACAAAATCGCTGGTGGGTGTGTCACAACATACCATAGTAGACTCTCTTTCTGATCCTCCAAAAGTTAATATCTTCTTGGAGTCCAGGCCAGTGTGAAGAAAGGACAAAAAAAAAAAAAAAAAAAAGAAGTGTCCTCAAGGAAAAGAAAACTGTGACAGCTGCTAGGGGAACCTCTCCCCCAATGTCCACTGCAGCTTCAGAGTTCCATGGTCTAGAGGGTGGTTTGGGTATGATCAGGGCATGTCCCTACAGCAGGGGAATGCTGGTGATCTCATCTCAGAAAAATCCTCCAACCCTCCACTCTCTGATAGGAGGCTGCCATGTAGAGAAGTCCCTAAGTGTCTGGCCAAGCTGAGGGGCCCTGCAAGGTTGCCTGCCCAAGAGCAGAGCCTGGATGAGACTCTAAATTTGTTGCCAGAATCTTGGCTCTCTGTACTCTAATGCCAAACAGTCACAGGGAGACAGAGTTATGGAGGAGAAAGAGTGGCTTTTTCTTTGCCAGGCAAAGAGGGAACACAGTAGACTAGTGTCTTAAGATCAGTGCCCCTTTCCCTATAGAATGTATCTCCCAGGTGGCTCAGTGGTAAAGAGTCTGCTGCCAATCCAGGAGATGTGAGTTTGATCCCTAGGTTTGAAGATCCTCTGGAGGAGGAAGTGGTAACCCTCTCCAGTATTCCTGCCTGGAAAAATCCATAGACAGAGGAGCCTGGCAGGCTGCAGTCCATGGGGTCACAAAGAGTCGGAAATGACTGAGTAGCTGAGCATGCACCAGCATGCCCTTGTGAATAGGGAGAGGTTATATATCAAGCAGGGATATGTGACAAGGATCAAAACAGTTACAGTCTTGCATTCCTCTGTCCTCTGCAAAGTTTCAAAAGGGCAGGATTATTGACGAGATTAGGATGTGTGTGCAGGGATTAGGTGGTCCACTCTCTTAATCTGATGAACTTCTCTGGTGCCTTTGGCCTTGCCTCCAGTGGTTTCATGTCTGCTCCTCACTGGATTAGCAACTGTTCAAATTTGTTCATTGGAACTCTGGGAAGACCATGGAGGTTGGAGTCTTATCTTCAATGAGCGGGGGACAAAGAGGCCTCTGTGCCTTGAAACTCCACAGGGCCCTGTTGGGCATTGGTTACATTCTGGTTGTTTGTTTGTTAGTTTTGAGGGAGGGGTCAACATTGTGAAAGGTGGGACTAAAGAGAACAGAATTTGCATAATTAATCAGAAGCACGTTGTTAACTTCTTCCTCCCCAATACATTTCTTTCAAAGTTTTAACCTACAAAATTCTCACATGTACTTCCTACTTACTTGGGTCTGAAACAATCAAATGTAACCTCCAAAATTATGGCATAAGGGAATGCACTTACAAATTTGGAGGTATTGAGAACCTCATTGGGGTGGAGCTAAGATGGCAGAGAGGCATGACACGAAGTCTGAATCTCCCAAAACCTAGGAAACTCACCAGACACTGGTGGGGGACTTCGAACAACCAGGCAGGACATGGGAGGGAGCAAGGTGGAGGAAGAGAAGTGGAGGCTGGACAGGACCAGCACAATTAAGGGGTGGCTTGGGGAGGGAAGTGTAGCAGTTTAGGCACATGGAGAGGTACACTTGTCTCCAGGAGACTGGAGGGGAGGAAGAAGGACCCTCAGATGTCAGAGGACTGAGGGGAACATAATTGGTATTCTCACCTACCCATCATTCCCAGGGAGCTTGCTGAGGCTTAGACCTGGTCCTCCACAGTCCAAGGCCCCTTCCACCCATGTGATTACTGGGAGCATGATGGAGTGGGCAGGAGGAGTATTCAGACCAGGCCAGGTGGTTGTTGTTGTTTTTCAGTCACTAAGTCATGTCTGGGTTGGGGGATCAATTTGGGGAAGCTCCTGGTGTTCTGCACACTCAGCCCTGGGGAGTCTTCTGAGGCCCTAGGCCATGATCTCCACTCCCACCCTGTTCCACTCTCTGAGGCCACCTCCACCCTAAAGGACCCCTTTGCCCACATAGGTCCTGCAGGTGTGAGAGAGTAGTGGAAGGAGTAAGAATCAAGCAGACTGGGGGAGGTTCCTTCAGGGTTCAGAGGATCAAGGAACCCATATAGTGTTTCCCTGCCCACTGGGGCCCAGGGAGCCTCCTGGGACCCTGAGCTTGATCCTCTTTACCCCCAATGTCTGAGGCTGAGCACAGGCCTTGTCCATCATCACCACGCAGGGCCTTTTGATCAGAGGTCCTGAAGCAGGATCACAGCCCTGCCTAAACCCTTCCCCACCTAAGTCCCACACCCACAGTCAATGATTATTCTGCCTTTATTGTTGTCATTATTCTTTGCTATTGGAGTTTGATTTTACCCTTCAGTGGTTATTTCATATATATTCTTATGTTTTCAAATATATCTGTTAGTTTTCTAAATTTATTTTTATTCTTTGTTATTTTACTGCTTTCTTTTCTTTCTTTCTTCTTTTTTTTTAAATTTTTATTTTTAGTTTATTTTACTTTACAGTACTGTATTGGTTTTGGCATACATTGACATGAATCCATCATGGGTGTACATGAACTCCCAAACATGAACCCCCCCTCCCGCCTCCTACCCCACATCATCCCTCCGGATCATCCCCATACACCAGCCTCAAGCATCCTGCGTCCTGCATCGAACATAGACTGGCGATTCGTTTCTTACATGATAGTATACATATTTCAATGCTATTCTCCCAAATCATCCCACCCCCTCCCTTTCCATCTCCCTCAGAGTCCAAAAGTCCACTCTAGACATCTGTGTCTCTTTTGCTGTCTTGCATACAGGGTCCTCATTACCATCTTTCTAAATTCCATATATATGTGTTAGTGTTTTTTGGTGGTGTCCTGTGGTTCAGGGGCCAGAGAGCTGGACTAACAGGGAACATCAGGCCCCAGGGAATATTAATCAGAGTGCAGTATCCCAGAAGTCCATATCTCAAAACCAAGACTCAGCTTTACCCAACTGTCTGCAAACTTAATTGCTGGAAACTTCAGGCTGAACAACTAGTAAAAGAAGAACACAGTTCCACTCATCAAAAAAACCTTCAAGACCAAATAAAAAAAGAGGAAGTAGGGGAAATAGGCAGCCATCAGCTACAAATTGGCACTTGCCAAGGGCATTTGCCATCTGCCTCTGTAGGGATTTGGGCTTCCCCTGTAACTCTGTCGGTAAAGAATCTGTCTACAGTGTAGGAAACCTGGATTCGATCCCTGGGTTGGGAAGATCCCCTGGAGAAGGAAATGACAACCCACTCCAGTATCCTTGCCTGGAAAAGCTCATGGACTAATGAAAGAGTCATTTCCTAGGCAGGTTGATAAGAAGTCTAGGGGTCCCCAAGGAGAGAGGGGTCTGGAATTCTCAAGGAGGAAGAAAGGAAAAACTTTTTTTCTTCTCTACATTCCTTAGGATTATATAACAACAATGTATTTTGTCTGAGGACAGTCTCTGGATTAAACCTTCTGGCTAATTCTGTTATCTTAAAATGTAAATTATGGGAGTAGGTCTGGTGAGGTCTTTACAACCTCCAGACATTTTTTGATTCTTTGGAGAGTATATAACTTCATTGGTAACTCTAACAAGCGGGTACTCTTTCTGCCCCCTTCTGATGCCTATGTCAGAAGCTTTCTCTATCTCCTTTATAGTTTAATAAAACTTTATTACACAAAAGCTCTGAGCGATCAAGCCTCGTCTCTGGCCCCGGATTGAATTCTTCTCCTCCGGGGGCCAAGAATCCCGGCATCGTAATTCAACCACAGCCTTTCACTAAGGACGGAGGAGCCTGGTGGGCTGCAGTCCATTGGGTCACAAAGAGTCGGGCATGTCTGAATGACTAACTGCAGGGATTGAATCTTGTGCTGCTGCAGCTGTTAACCTCCGATATGCCCTGAAGGAAGTTCACAGTGGAGAATGAGGCACTTTGTGCAGCAGGAAAACTGGTAGAACAGGCCTTTAGATAGTTTCAATATTTTCAGGAACTGATTTCAATTCTTGCATCTCCTCATAGCTAGAAAGGCACTAAATCCCTTCATGGTGACATCAGCTCCTTGTGACTAGCAGAAAACCTTTTGTAAGATAAGTGCTTGATTGTGTGAATTCCCCTTTCACCAGAATCATGTATATTGATCTTCCCCTCCTACCTCTTTGGAGCAGCTTGTCAGAGCTATCTGGGGTGCTGTCTCCCGGGCTGCTGTCCTCATCTACCCCCCACCCCCCAATAAAAACAAAAAACAAACACTCACAACTCTCAAATTGTGCAGCTTTTTGTGTTGATTTTGTGCCCTTACTTCCATGACCCAGCCTCAATCTCTGCCCGGGGAACTGAAGCCCCACTTAAAGTCACTGAGGAGAGAGGCCACCTGAGATCACATCTGGTGCAGAAACCCAGGAATTTGGAAAGTCAAGGTAAACTGCAAGCTTCACCCAGCTGTGGCTTGAGTTCCCTGACTTTCACTCCTGCCTTTTTTCCCTTGCTTTCTTGGAGCAGTATGGTAGGCTGCCAAGTCTTGGAGTGAAGGGGGTCTGATATATGTGAAGAGGAATCCTTGGAGAAATTGTAATTGGGCATAGTGGAAGATGGTATGGGCTTCAAGGCTTGAGGGCTGGCAGACAGATAAAATTCTCATAGTAGATTTCCAGGCATAGAGTGAGAAATCTATGAGAAATCTCAGGCCCAGGATCTCTGGGCAAAAAGATAACCTTTACTTTCTTTTCAAGACCTGCAGTGCATGACCTCTGTCCACTTACAGCATTATGGCTTCCCCCAACGTTTGGGATGGCAAGAGAATTCCCCGGGCCGTGCAGATTCAAATATTTGTGTGACGGCCGACTCTGAAACATGGTGGAAATGCAATTTCCAGCCAGGCAGAAGCTCAAGGGGTCTCTCTCCCTCTGTCTCTCCTGCTCTCACTCTTCTTTGCTCACTTTCCCATATGGAACTTTCCACTATGCTTTTCTTTCCCGCTTTATTCACACAGTAAGGTCTCTTTCTCACGTTTTATCTCTGTGCCCTTCCAGGAAAAGTTTTCCTAGGTATCATTCTTTTTTTTTTTTTTTGTATTTATTTATTTTTTTACACGAACTCCCAAACATGAACCCCCCTCCCACCTCCCACCCCACATCTTCCCTCCAGATCATCCCCATACACCAGCCCCAAGCATCCTGCATCCTGCATTGAACATAGACTGGCAATTCATTTCTTACATGCTAGTATACATATTTCAATGCTATTCTCCCAAATCATCCCACCCTCTCCCTCTCCCTCTCCTTCTCCCTCAGAGTCCATAAGTCTGCTCTACACATCTGTATCTCTTTTGCTGTCTTGCATACAGGGTCCTCATTACCATCTTTCTAAATTCCATATATATGTGTTAGTATACTGTATTGGTGTTTTTCTTTCTGGCTTACTTCACTCTGTATAATCGGTTCCAGTTTCATCCATCTTATTAGAACTGATTCAAATGTATTCTTTTTAATGGCTGAGTAATACTCCATTGTGTATATACTGTCTCTTATACACATCTAGATGTGTATAAGAGACAGTNAAGAGACAGCTCCCAAATTTCTATGTCCAATTGTTCCTTGCTATATACAGTTGGTATATATAATTGTTTTGTGTATATTGATCTTGTATCTTGCAACTTGGGGAATTATTAGTTCTAGTAGTTTGTTGTTTGGTAGATTCAACTGGATTTGTTCCATGCCAAATCTTGCCTCACAGGCATCTCTCTGAATGTGTTTAACTTATATCCTTTTAAGGGGCTTCCCTGGTGGCTCAGATGCTAAGAATCTGCTTGCAATGCAGGAGACTCAGGTTCAATCCTGGGGTTGGGAAGACTCCCCTGGAGAAGGGAATGGCAACTCACTCCAGTATTCTTGCCTAGAAAATTCTAAGGATAGAGGAGCCTAGCAGGGCACAGTCCATGGGGTCGCAAAGAATTGGACACGACTGAGCGACTAACACATACCACATACATATACCCTTTTGAGTTCTTTTAAGATGTATATCTCGGAGAAGGCAATGGCACCCCACTCCAGTACTCTTGCCTGGAAAATCCCATGGACGGAGGAGCCTAGTAGGCTGCAGTCCATGGGGTCTCAAAGAGTCAGACATGACTGAGCGACTTCACTTTGACTTTTCACTTTCATGCACTGGAGAAGGAAATGGCAACCCACTCCAGTGTTCTTGCCTGGAGAATCCCAGGGACGGGGGAGCCTGGTGGGCTGCCGTCTATGGGGTCACACAGAGTCGGACACGACTGAAGCTACTTAGCAACAGCAGCAGCAAGATGTATATATGGTATATATGTGCATGCATTTGTAACTTATGAGAATAGTGTTTTGTTTTATGGCTTATTATTTTTCATCCAGAGCTATGTGTAGAAGATCACCAGTATTGCTCTGTGTATGTCTAACTCACTCATCTAACTGCTGAAAGGCCAACTATAGAGTGTATCCCCTGGTGACAGCCAGAATGACCCCAACTCCCCACTGTTGCAAATCACATGATAACAAACATTCTCCTACCTGACCTGTTATGGATCTGTGTGAGAATTTCTTCTGGTGGCACATGAGGATATTGACTGGATTATGTATTGCCACATTCATCTCTGGGATGGCTGCCCATGTCCCTTTTATCACTAGAAGTGCATGAGGGTCCTTAACCTCACATCCTTATTACAGGACATGCCATGATTGTTGTTCAGTTGCCAAGTTGTGTCTGACTATGCGACCCCATGGACTGCAGCGTGCCAGGCTTCCCTGTCCTTCACTATCTCCCTGAGCTTGCTCAAACTCATGTCCATTGAGTCAGTGATGCCATCCAACCACCTTATCCTCTGTTGACCCCTTCTCCTCTTGCCCTCAGTCTTTCCCAGCATCAGGGTCTTTTCCAGTGAATTGGCTCTTCACATCAGGTGGCCAAAATATTGGAGCTTCAGCTTCAGCATCAGTCCTTCCAATGAATATTTAGGGTTGATTTCCTTTAGGATTGACTGGTTTGATCCTCTTGCTGTCCAAGGGACTCTCAAGAGTCTTCTCTAGCACCACAGTTGGCATGATTGAGCTTTCTAAAATTTGGCCAACTATGAGATCTAAAGTGAAATTTCATAATTTCATTTTGTACTTTTTTATGACAATGATAACCAATGCATTTGCATATCTTTTCTTATGAAGTTTTCTACTTCAGCAAATCGCTTGTTTGTATCCTGTGGAGGCCCCTCTACTGTTTTTCCTATGGTGGCACTATCGACAGCACTGATCCTGTAGGAAGGCTGGACCCTAACCAAAGCTTCTGTACTCTGTTTCAGGTTCTGCAGTGCCTTTATATTTCTATATGAATTTAATTTAAAAAAAAATTTTAAAATTTTATTGGATGCATGGTATGCAAGATCTTAGTTCCCTGACCAGGGATCAAATCTGTGCCCCCTGCAGTGGAAAGTCTTAATCATGGGCCACCAGGGAAGTCCCTCCATATGAATTTTAAGATCACCTTGTCCAATTCTGCAAAACAAACAAACAAAAAAAAGCCTGCTTAGACTTTTATAGGGATTATGTTGAATGTACAAATTGGTTTGGGAAGAATGGACTTCTTAACAATTCTTAGTTTTCTGACCCATGAACAAGATATATCTTTCCATTTAATTTGGTCTTCTTTCAGCAGTATAGGTGTACAGGTCTTTCTGTCAGATATATTCCTAATTCATATTTTTAGATGTTATTATGCTGAAATTTTAAAAATTTCTATGTCCAACTGTTCATTACTATATACAGTTGGTATATATAATTGTTTTGTATGTATTGATCTTGTATCTTGCAACTTGGGGAATTATTAGTTCTAGTAGTCTGTTGTTTGGTAGATTCAGTTGGATTTTCTACAAAGATAGTCACATCTTCTATAAAATATATAGTTTTATATAACTATAAAAATATAGTTTAACTTCCTCCTTTCCCATCTGAACGTCTTGCCTTTTCTTCTCTCTCTTCTTTTCTTATCTGATTGCACTGGCAAGAACCTCCAGTAAAATGCTGGACAGAAGCGATGAAACCAGACATCCTTCTGTTGTCTCTGATGTTGGAGGGTAAAACTTTCAGTCTTTCACCACTAAACATAGTGTCAGCTGTGGATTTTTTGTAAATGCTCCATGTCAGGTTGAGAGGTTCCCTTACATTCCTAGTTTGCCAGTGGTTTTCTTTTTAAATCAGGAATGGATGTTGGATTTTGTCAAATGTTTTTCTGCATTTATTGCAATAATCATACGGGGTTTGGAGGGGAGTTGTTAACATGGTGAATTGCAATGACTGATTTTCTAATGTTAAGTCAGCCCTGCATTCCTGAGATTAACTCCGCTTGGTTATCTTTCAAAATATATTGTTGGATTTGATTGGATAAAATCTTGTTTACAATTTTTGCATTTCTTGAACTTTCACTTTTGACACTTTCCTCAAATATGCCTCCCCACCAAGCACTTACTTTCAGTATGACTCACTCCTCCTGTTCATATCCTCTAGATTCTGTCTGAGATAGTTACTAAGGCTGGGAATTTCCCTAAACTCAGAGGGGGCCCAGAAAAATTTAGAACAGAGAATGAAAGCATTTCTGATGTGGTCAGTCCTACCTCTGAGAGTGTGATTCAACTCCTGACAGTAAACTTGCTTTCCAACAGACTCATGTCCTCAACCTGCAGAGCCATCACACCCTTTAAAAAGCCTCTCAGTACCTGACAGCTTAGTTCCAAAAGAGAATTATTAAATGCTTAGGAAATCCCTTACCCTAGATTGCCTCTTCTGGTGGCTCCAACAGTAAGGAAGCTGCCTGCAATGCAGGAGACCCTGGCTAGATACTTAGGTCAGGAAGATCCCCTAGAGAACAGAATGGCAACCTACTCCAATATTCTTGCCTGGAGAATTCCATGGACAGAGGAATCTGGCGGGCTATAGACTATGGGGTCACAAAGAGTCAGACACGACTGAGTGACTAACACTTACCCTAGATTAAGCCTCACTATCAGTGATCCCCTATTTGGTATTGTTCTGGTCCAATGAGGAAAGAGCCAATGTGGGTCATCTCTCAAGAGGGGTTTGCCCTTAAACCCTGCTTCCTATTTTCCCATTAAAGAATCCTGAACCATTCTGACTGCCTAATGAACTTGATATCCCACAGCCTAAAGTACCCAAATAACTCCTCCAAATTCCCAAATTTGGGTTTTTTGAGAATGGTTTTCATTTCTAAGAGCGCTTACTACCTGCCAGTCTCTAAACACATTAGATATATATACTCATTTAATACCCTCAATAACTCTGTGCAGTAAGTACTATTAGTATCTACATTTTTACAGACGATAAAACTAAAGAGTATAGAGGTTAAATGACTTGTCCAGCTGTGAAATGGCAGATCTAGGATTTGAAGCCAGGCAGTCTGGCTTCAGAGTACACTGCACTACCATGCTATCAAGTGACAACCTGTCTCTTATACACATCTAGATGTGTATAAGAGACAGGGGGTCACACAGAGTCGGACACGACTGAAGTGACTTAGCAGCAGCAGCACTTTTTACTTTACAGTACTCTATTAGTTTTGGCATACATTGACATGAATCTGCCACGGGTGTACACGAACTCCCAAACATGAACCCCCCTCCCATCTCCCACCCCACATCATCCCTCTGGATCATCCCCATACACCAGCCCCAAGCATCCTGCATCCTGAATCGAACATAGACTGGCGATTCGTTTCTTACATTATAGTATACATATTTCAATGCTATTCTCCCAAATCATCCCACCCTCTCCCTCTCGCTCTCCCTCCCCCTCTCCCTCAGAGTCCAAAAGTCCGCTCTACACATCTGTGTCTCTTTTGCTGTCTTGCATACAGGGTCCTCATTACCATCTTTCTAAATTCCATATATATGTGTTAGTATACTGTATTGGTGTTTTTCTTTCTGGCTTACTTCACTCTGTATAATCGGTTCCAGTTATATTAATGTATGTAGGTCTATTTCAATTCCATTATCAATTTGTACTTGATGACTTTAAAAAGTAACTAATTATTGACCTATTTAGATTATTTCTAAGTTTCTGCCATTGCAAGAAGTAATATACATCCTTATAAAACATTTTTGTATATAGTTATTGTTATTATTTCTCTTACTACGACTAATAGTTTGCATTTGTTGTGTGATTACTATGCTGAAACTTGAGTTTCTAAAGCATCATTTTGGCTACTGTGTTGATAGAGAATAGGGAGTTGGGTGCAACTTGGGAGACCAATTAGAAGGCTACTTCAATACTCCAGATGAGGAACGATGGTGAGAACTGGGTGGATCATAGATATATTTTGAAGGTAGTATCAGCAGGATTTGCTGCTGGAGTGTATGGAATGAAAGAGAAAGCTAGAAATAAAGAATGACTCCAGTGTCTCTCGTCTGTGTAACTAGGAAGGATGAAATTCCTATCAACTGAGATGGGGAGGACTGTGGGAAGAGCAGGTTTTGGGAGACGTCAGGAGTTTGATTTTGACCTGATAAATGTGAGATGACTATTACACATACATTTAGAGCTGTTGTGTATACAAAATTGGAGTTTAAGTGAGAGGTATGTGTGTGGGCTTCCCTGATAGCCCTGTTGATAAAGAACCTGCCTGTAATGCAGGAGACCCCAGTTTGATTCCTGGGTCAGGAAAATCTACTGGAGAAGGGATAGGCTACCCACTCCAGTATTCTTGGGTTTCCCTTGTGACTCAGCTGGTAAAGAATCCACCTGCATTGAAGGAGACCTGGGTTTGATACCTGGTTAGGGGAAGATCCCCTTGAAAAGGGAAAGGCTACCCACTCCAGTGTTCCGGCCTGGAGAATCCCATGGGCTGTATATTCCATGGGGTCATAAAGAGTCGAACATGACTGAGTGACTTTCACTGATGTCACTGATGATATATTGGGAGTTATCAGTATATAAATATTATTCAAAGTCATGAAACTAGTTGAGATCACCAAGTGATTAAGTTAACATAAAAGAGGAAGCAATTTCTGTTCAGTTCAATTCAGTTTCTCAGTTGTGTCCGACTCTTTGCGACCCGATGAATTGCAGCACCTCAGGCCTCCCTGTCCATCACCAACTCCTGGAGTTCACTCAGACTCACGTCCATCGAGTCAGTGATGCCATCAAGCCATCTCATCCTCTGTCATCCCCTTCTCCTCCTGCCCCCAATCCCTCCCAGCATCAGAGTCTTTTCCAATGAGTCAGCTCTTCGCATGAGGTGGCCAAAGTATTGGAGTTTCAGCTTTAGCATCATTCCTTCCAATGAACACCCACGACTGATCTCCTTTAGGATGGACTGGTTGGATCTCCTTGCAGTCCAAGGGACTCTCAAGAGTCTTCTCCAACATCACAGTTCAAAAGCATCAATTCTTCGGCACTCAGCTTTCTTCACAGTCCAACTCTCACATGAGTACTGTAAAGTAAAATAAAGTAAAATGGAAGCTCTAAAAAAATAATAATAATAAAATAAAATAAAAATAAATAAAAGTAAATCAATCAATAAAGACTGTAAGGACTGTCAATACAATTTTTGGCTAGTAGGCTTTAAAAAAATTTCAGAGAACAGTGATAAGAGATAAAGGCAACATGAAACGTTTTATTGTGAAAATACTAGCCAGGTGAGCAATGTGACATCATCTCCAGTTTCAGATAATCTCCCTTTTTTTTTTTTTGGTTAAAAATAAGACAGAGTTTTTTTAACATTACTTCACGTAAGTCACCTGGGGATGCAGAATAATAGGTGTCGTCCTGGTCAGGCCATCAAAGATATAGGTTCAGAAGCAAGTGTTTCTGTGCGTGTCTTCGTGTTTGTGTGAGTGTGTGTGTGTAGTGAAACTACCAACGCAGATGGTATGAGGGAATTTGAATTATATAAATCTTGCAATTTATCTTCTCACCATGCGTAAGGGTATGTATCTTTTTCGGGGCCCAAATCTAACAATCTGTGTGCATGTTTGAACTGAGTTCCTCAAGGGGACCTCATCTGTAGCCCAGGGCAGGGAGTCCCTGGGAGCGAGACGAGCTGTGACTAGGCCTGGGCAGCAGAGGGCAAATCTATGTCCGAGGGGTTCTCCTCCTAAGGGGCGTCATTCTTCTTGGCCACAGAGACAGAAGCAGGTGTTTCAGTGGAGCTCTTCTTGATCTTGCCCTCTCCTCGTTTGTAATTCTGTCCCTGGGCGCCAGGTACTTAATGCTGGCAGCGGCGCGGGTTTTTGGGACGGCAGGATCCATAGCGTGGAGGGGGCCTTTGTGGCAGATTGTTGCTGACTTCATGCCCACTTTCGCTGTGCTCTTCCTCCAGCTCCTGCGAGACGTCTGGTGTGCTTCTTGGACCAGGAGTGGTGCCTCGGCCCCTAGGGGGACTCAGTGACTCGGATGGGGCCCCAACCCCGCCGAGGATGCCCCCTCCTGCCTTGCGGTGAGGGTGGACCCAGGCTTCTGGTCAGATGAGGGGTTGCTGGTGGTAGCCAGGATCTATGGGTGGCGGGTCACAGACTAGGCCCTGAGGGAGGGTGGGAAACATTTCAGTCGTTGGTCTTGGGAGTGGCCAGGCAGAGTGCGTCTGAGGCCCTGGGCCACAGTGAAGTCTTCCCCATTGCCCTCACATTCATCAGTGTCTCCCTCTGTGCTCTTGGGACCTCGCAGTGGCAATACATGGCTGTGGATGCTGACGTCCTGGTGGATGCTGGTGCAGTGGGCAGTGTAGCAGCTTCCCTTCAGTGGCGCACCCGCTGGCCTGGTCACGTTAGCGGCCTCGGTGTCCCACTCGCCCTGCACCACATCGAACTCCACCATCTCGCCCTCATCCATGCTGCCTCGGTACTTGCAGGGGTTTTTTCTGGTGATGGCCATATGGTAAACAAACACATCTTCCGGTGTATCATGCCTGCTGATGAAGCCGTACCCTTTCTTCTCCTTAAACCAAACGACAGTGCCTAGAACCCTCTTAGCGATGACCTTCTTAGGTGCCTTTCCCTTGGCGCCCCCAGTGGTGGCCTTAGGGATCCCATCCCCGCTGAGGTGGCCTGGGTCTAGGGCTAGGTTCTGGTCTCCGCCTCCTAAGGATGCCAGGGGTTTCCACGTGGCGTGAAGACAGAAGGACGCAGCCACATCAGTGAGGGTGGCCTTTCCCGCCTCACTCATCAGGTCGTCCTTGCTTTCCTTTCTCCAAGAATCAGAGGGAAATTTGTCCTTCTGTGATTGGAAGGGTGGGAGGGGGCTCGAGCTGGAGGCAGGAGCTTTTCTCTGGAAGATTCGTGGGTTAGAGCCAAGGGCTCTCTGGATTTAGTCCGAGAGTCTTGGAGTGGCCTGTGGCATCTCCTGGGACAACGGGGACGCTGACCAAACAACGGCTGCCATGGTGATGGTGAGCTCTCGATGGGTGGGGGCTGGGTGGTTTCCTGAAGTAGCTTGAGCCTGGCGGAGGGAGGTGGGGGGGCAAATACACTCTCCCCTTGCCTCACACACCTCATTAGTACCTCCTGCTTCATGGTGGAAAAGGAGGCACACTTGAAGCTCTAGGAAAGGGCCTTGAGCACCCTCTTGCTTTTTTGAGTGGATGTGAGGAGTGGACCCACGTTCCACCCCTCTTCCTTGGTTGGGGAGATTCACAGACTTCTAAGGACACTTGCTCAATATTCTTTCACAAATCTCTGGTCCTCTTCCGACCCCTGAGGACCATTTTGTGTCACTTGAGGCAAGATGACAGCCGTGTGATTTGAAGACAAATCAAAGAAACCTGCTGTGGGTTTGCCTGTTTGTTTTTGTTTCCCTTCTGAAGGCTGCCAGGCCTAGAATGCTAGTGCTGAGAGGACCCTAAGGTAGTCCATGTTTATCTAGACTAGTGTTATGATTGTGTTGACCTAAAACTAATAGACTGCCAGGGATTGCTCCACCATAAATGAGTTTACTNGTTTGCCTGTTTGTTTTTGTTTCCCTTCTGAAGGCTGCCAGGCCTAGAATGCTAGTGCTGAGAGGACCCTAAGGTAGTCCATGTTTATCTAGACTAGTGTTATGATTGTGTTGACCTAAAACTAATAGACTGCCAGGGATTGCTCCACCATAAATGAGTTTACTCTAGATAAACAAGAGAATTGCAATTCAGGGTCTACCACCATGGTGAGCTACATGCAAGCTTCCCTAACAGGGAAAAGATAATTCTTTCTTTGAAAGAATAGGGAAGTTAGGAAGGCTGCACTAAGCAAAGTGTCCATGGGAGACTGAGGCTTTGAAGTATGGTGGCTCTTCATTCACTGAGTCCTGACAGTCTCTATTTGGCTGAACTCTTAGCATGCAAGAAGAGGAAGGCTTTCTTCTTCACGCTGGGCTCTGCTGTCATGTCTGAGAGCCCTCCCTTCTGGCCTCCCAACTCTATCTTAATGGAAGTGTCTCTTTATTAATTTTTACCCTTCTCCCCTTTGACCGAAATCTTTCTCTGAAAGCATCACTGATCAAAAGTGAGATTTTTTTCAGTTTCAGCAGCTTTCTGCCAACCCCTGCTCAGCCTCCTTCCCCTCCTGCCACCCCCTCCCCGCTTCCTGCCCACACCCTCATGCCAGGAAAGACCTCTCCTAGGCATAGCATCCCATGTTATAGTGAAAGTCAAGAGTTNGGCTGTTGCAGGAAAGGGCACTGCCTCTGCAAATATGATGAAGAAAAAAGCCTCCTCAAAGAAGCAGAGAGGCAGACCTTCGTTGCAGCCCCGCAGGAACATTGTGGGCTGCAGAATTTCACACGGATGGAAGGAAGGTGATGAACCCATCACTCAATGGAAAGGAACTGTTCTGGATCAGGTGCCTATAAATCCCTGTCTCTTATACACATCTAGATGTGTATAAGAGACAGATAGTGAAAGACATGAATTTGGAAGCGTATTGAATTCACTTTAGAGTAAGAAGGAGGGTCCAGATGGAGACCTCTCAGGCACTTTTTCTCTAAAGTTCACGTTTTCAAGATCATAGACACTGGAGATCACGTGAAACATCATGCCCCCATCAGACGTTTGGCAGACAAACTTTATGAGATGCCCTCCAGCATCCTCCTTTCAATGGTCGTTCAACAGCTAGTTGCAGTTTTGGTGCTCTCTCAGGAGGAGAGGAGCACATGTCCTTCTACTCCACCTTCTTGGTAGAGAAGCATGAGCTCTCTGTTCTTACCCAGGCTTGGTAGGAGGGCATGCCAAACCACTGCAGTGTTCTTACCTGGAGCATCCTGTGGATGGAGGAGCCTGGATGCCTACTGTCCATGGTGTCCCAAAGAGTTAGACATGACTGAAGTGACTTAGCAGACATGCAGAATTGAACTTTCTGCACTGTTCTGTCGCTAGGTGGTGTCTGCCTCTTTGCAGCCCCATGGACTCCAGCACGCCATGTTCATGGGGTCCCCCCTCCCTGCATCCTGCCCACACCCCCATGCCAGGAAAGACCTCTCCTGGGCATAGCATCTCATGTTATAGTGAAAGACATGAATTTGGAAGCGTATTGAATTCACTTTAGAGTAAGAAGGAGGGGCCAGAGGGAGACCTCTCAGGCACTTTTTCTCTAAAGTTCACATTTTCAAGATCATAGACACTGGAGATCACCTGAAACATCGTGCCCCCATCAGAGGTTTGGCAGACAAACTTTCAAGAGAAGCCCTCCAGCATCCTCCTTTCAATGGTCGTTCAACAGCTAGTTGCAGTTTTGGTGCTCTCTCAGGAGGAGAGGAGCACATGCNATCACCTGAAACATCGTGCCCCCATCAGAGGTTTGGCAGACAAACTTTCAAGAGAAGCCCTCCAGCATCCTCCTTTCAATGGTCGTTCAACAGCTAGTTGCAGTTTTGGTGCTCTCTCAGGAGGAGAGGAGCACATGCCCTTCTACTCCACATTCTTGATAGAGAAGCATGAGCTCTCTGTCCTTACCCAGGCTTGGGAGGAGGGTGTGCCAAACCACTGCAGTGTTCTTACCTGGAGAATCTTGTGGATGGAGGAGCCTGGAAGCCTACTGTCCATGGTGTCCCAAAGAGTCAGACATGACTGAAGTGACTTAGCAGACATGCAGGACTGAATTTTTTGCTCTGTTCTGTCACTAGGTGGCATCTGCCTCTTTGCAGCCCCATGGACTCCAGCACGCCAGGCTTTCCTGTCTTTCACTTTGCTCATGTTCATGTCCATTGAGTCACTGATGCTATCTAACTGTCTCATCCTCTGCCAGCCTCTTCTCCTTTTGTCTTCAATCTTTCCCAGCATCAGGGTCTTTTCACATCAAGTGGCCAAATTACCAGAGCTTTAGCTTCAGCATCAATCCTTCCCATGAATATTCAGGGTGGATTTCCTTTAAGATTGATTGGCTTGATCTTCTTGCAGCCCAGGGGACTCTCAAGTGTCTTCTCGAGTGCAAAACTGCTGCTTCTGCTGCTGCAGCTAAGTCACTTTAGTCGTGTCCGACTCTCTGCGACCCCATAGACGGCAGCCCACCAGGCTCCCCCGTCCCTGGGATTCTCCAGGCAGGAACACTGGAGTGGGTTGCCATTTCCTTCTCCAATGCATGAAAGTGAAAAGTGAAAGTGATGTTGCTCAGTCCTCTCCAACCCTCAGCAACCCAATGGACTGCAGCCTTCCCAGCTCCTCTGTCCATGGAATTTTCCAGGCAAGAATACTGGAGTGGGGTGACATTGCCTTCTCCAAAATGAAAAACAAACAATATTTAAATTTTTAGTTGACATGCTTTCAAAATAGCTCATGGCTTTGGAATGGTGTAGAAACAACACGACTTCCTAACTGCCAGGGGAAGCAAAATTAAGATGGCTTTTGTTCAGGGATTAGTGGATACAGTCCTTACTGAGGTATTCTAAACTTGATGCTCTGGAACCTATGGCAAATCAAATCACCTTGCTGATACTTCCCCAAGGAATGCTGCTCTTAAAGTAACCGACAGTAGCCAAACCTCTGTCATGGTACACAGGGATATTTCCCAAAATTATAACTTGGGAAAACTGGCTAAGGGGGCCTGACACTTAGCCTCAGAGAAGGGAAAGCAAGACTGGAGGGTTAAACAATTGTTGGCTTGATTAAGAGGGAAAGATCCGAGTAAGACCAAATAGCAGTGCAGCTTTATTGGAGACTAAAATTCCCCCTCAGAGCCACTGTAACATGCATTAAACTACTGGTCAACTGATGGAATGATAGCATTTGTGAAATCCTATTGCTGGAGGATGGAGAAGGCAATGGCACCCCACTCCAGTACTCTTGCCTGGAAAATCCCATGGATGGAGGAGCCTCGTAGGCTGCAGTCCATGGGGTCGCTAAGAGTCAGACATGATTGAGCGACTTCACTTTCACTATTCATTTTCATGCATTGGAGAAGGAAATGGCAACCCACTCCAATGCTCTTGCTTGGAGAATCCCAGGGACGGGGGAGCCTGGTGGGCTGCCATCTATGGGGTCACACAGAGTTGGACATGACTGAAATGACTTAGCAGCAGCATTGGTGGGGAAACACTAACAAGGGGCCAAAAAGTACCTACCTCAATGGATCTCAAGGTGTGAGGCCTGCTTAGCTTTGGAAAATACTGACAGTCTCCAGAGAGGCAGCAAATGTGTTCTTTCAGCAATGAGTTAAAGTTGGTGTTGTTTCCCAGCCTCCAGTATTTGGTGTTTGCATTTGGGGGAGTGGGGAGGGAGGGAGCAGTTCTAATAGGTTTGTGTTCTTGCTGCTGAGTTGCTAAATCGTGTCTGGTTCTTCTTTGTGACCCCGTGGACTGCAGCATGCCAGGCTTCCCTGTCCTTCACTATCTCCCAGAGCTTGCTCAGATTCCTGTTCACTGAGTCGGTCATGCTATCGACCCATCTCATCTTCTGTCGCCCTCTTCTCCTGTTGCCTTCAATCTTTCCCAGCATCAGGGTCTTTTCCAACAGGTGCGTGGTGCTCTCCTATTCTTTCATCTGTAGTTCCCTTATGGTGTATGATGTATATCATGCTTGTGTCAACTTAGCTATTATTAGCTGTATATCATTTTTTAAACCACGTGGCCCACTTGTCCAAAATACACCCCAGAGAAGACTGGCTGTACTCCTCCTGGACAGTTTAAATGGCCTCAGTGGAGTATTCAGGCACCGGAAATAGGATTCCTTACAACCTCCTCCACCCCGTGGATGTGTTTAAGTCACGGTCAGTCAGAATTTGATTTTACTACACTACCTAATGTTAAATGGGCAAAAAAGGACTCCGTACTTGTCCCAAATATTAAAAGGCAAATAAAACTTTTTTTTTTATCACAGTTTTAAAACAGTAGCATCAATTTTTTTAATTAAAAAAATAAGTAATTTAATTTAATTTGAGGGTTATTACTTTACAATATTTTGGTGGCTTTTGCCATACATCAATATGAATCAGCCATGGGTGCACATGTGTTCTTGCATCCTGAAACCCTCTCTCACTTCCTTCCCCACCCCATCCCTCTGGGTTGTCCCAGAGCACCAGCTTTGAATGCCCTGCTTCATGCATCAAAATTGTACTAGTTATCTATTTTACATATGGTATTATACATGTTTCAATGCGATTCTCTCAAATCATCCCACCCTCACCTTCTCCCACATAGTCCAAAAATTTGTTCTTTATATCTGTTTCTTTTTTGCAGCCTTGCATATAAGGTCGTCATTACAGTCTTTCTAAATTCCACATATATGCATTAATATACTGTATTGGTATTTCTCTTTCTGATGTTCTTCACTCTGTAATAAGCTCCAGTTCCATCCATCTCATTAAAACTAATTCAAATGCATTATTTTTTATACCTGTGTAATACTATGTGGTGTATATGTACCACAATTTCCTTATCCATTCATCTGCCAATGGACATCTAGGTTGCTTCCAGGTCCTAGCTACTGTAAACACTGCTGTGATGGACATTGGGGAACATGTGTCTCTTTCAGTTCTGGTTTCCTCAGTGTGTATGCCCAGCAGTGGGATTGCTGGGTCATATGACAGTTCTATTTCCAGTGTTTTAAGGAATCTCCACACTATTCTCTATAGTGGCTGTGCCAGTTTGCATTCCTACCAACAGCGTAAGAGGGTTCCCTTTTCTCTTATTGTTTGTAGATGTTTGAATGATGGCCATTTGACCAATTTGAAAGAATAGCATTGAATCATATACATTACCATATGTGAAATAGATGACTAGTGCAAGTTCGATGCATGAAGCAAGGCACCCAAAGCCAGTGCTCTGGGACAACATAGAGAGACAGGGTGGGGAGGGGGTGTGAGGGGATTCAGGATCGGGGAGACACATGTATACCCATGGCCGATTTATGTTGATGTATGGCAAAAAAATCATCAAAATATTGTAAACTATACTCCAATTAATATAAATAAATGAATTTTAAAATAAAAGCAATTTAAAAATATATTTTTAATCACACAATGCCTATTCTACTAATTTGGAGCTTCAGCATCAGTCCTTCCAACCTATATTCAATATTGATTTCCTTTAGGATTGAATGGTTTGATCTCCTAACTCTCAAGAGCCTTCTCCAACACAACAAGATGTTACATCTGCTTTGGATAAATTCTTATTATATCTGTGTAGTTGTATACCAAAAATGTCTATGTGTTATGTGATTGAATAGAGGTGTGTATTTAAGATTACGTATCTTTGAAAATGAATATCAGAAATACATAGAAAAATACATATGCATATAAATATGTATATGAATATAAAGGATTTCTGTACCCATATATATGTTTTGCATGAATTTGGTGTGTCTGAAAAAATGTTAAGAATGTGTGGAAAATGAAGAGGCATTCTAGCAGGGCAGCTGAGGGGTAGAGTTAGAGAGTCTGACGGGGTGAAGTTGGGANGAATATAAAGGATTTCTGTACCCATATATATGTTTTGCATGAATTTGGTGTGTCTGAAAAAATGTTAAGAATGTGTGGAAAATGAAGAGGCATTCTAGCAGGGCAGCTGAGGGGTAGAGTTAGAGAGTCTGACGGGGTGAAGTTGGGAAGAACCTGCAGAGGAAAAGACCTATCATTTCCAGAGATTTAAATTTGGAAGGAAAGGAGGAGTTTCGAGTGCCTCCAAGGCAAGGGAGGATATATGGCAGCATAGGGTTAAGGATAAAAGGGGTCAAACTTCATTAACAAGAAACTAAGATCCCAGTTCTGTACAGAGAGAGAGGAAAATACACCATGAATAGCACTGATGAAGGCATATGTCTCAGAGGGGGCCATCACCACCAACAAGGAGGCAGACTACAACTCTGAAGACACCACTACCTCCCCACCTACCAGAGCCCGGCTCCCTTGCATTAGCTCCTCCTTAAAGGATCTGCTCCTCCCAGCTCCTGCAAGCACTCAGCTCATCACCTGCCTATCCTGCTTGCACACAGACTCACCTCAAAGGAAGCTGCAAGGTGTCTGATTTGCACACGTGAAGTTTGAGATCTGGGCTGTGGATGCCAGGAAAGGAAAGACCATTGATGAACTCCAGACAGGGAAGGGGGATGGGATGGATTCCTGCCAGAAATAAGGGGTGGAGGCAGGCGCCGGGTGAGGCTAGGGTGGAAAGGGAGACTACAATGGGCAATAGGAAAGGGGCATAGCGTTAGGAAGCAGGCAAGATATTGAAGATGAGCATAGGGAGGCAAGGGCACTGGAGGCCAAGAAAGTGAGTAGAGGTAGACAGGGGGCGTGTGAATTGCAGACTACTGTGGTGTTCTGAGCAGGACGACAGGGAGTGAGGGCATGTGGGCCAGGGCTGTGGAGGGATAGGGGTTTTGCAAGGGATTCAGAGTGGGCATCAGTGGCGGTGACAGAGGCTGAGGTCTCTGAACAAGGACATAGTCTGCCCCCTCCTGCAGACTTCCTAACCCCAGGCAGCACCACTGCTGCTGTCGCTGCCGTCGCTGCAGCCTTTCACCACAGCCTCAGGGAACCTAGAAGGGAGAGCACTTTCAGGCACACAGCCAGGATTTCCAGCATTACTGCCAGGCTCATGGGGAGATTTTAGGCGCTGGCACGGGACACATGGAGACGTCGCTGTCGGCAGAACTTCACCTTATGGCATATTCAATGTTCCTCTCTTATCTTCTCTCCTCCTCTTGCAGACATGAAAACCCCCAACCCACAGGAGGCCGAAGCGCAGCAAACCAGGGCTGTTGCAGGAAAGGGCACTGCCTCTGCAAATATGATGAAGAAAAAAGCCTCCTCAAAGAAGCAGAGAGGCAGACCTTCGTTGCAGCCCCGCAGGAACATTGTGGGCTGCAGAATTTCACACGGATGGAAGGAAGGTGATGAACCCATCACTCAATGGAAAGGAACTGTTCTGGATCAGGTGCCTATAAATCCTGCTCTTTATCTGGTGAAGTATGATGGAATTGACTGTGTCTGTGGACTGGAACTTCACAGAGATGAAAGAGTTTTGTCTCTTAAAATTCTTTCTGACAGGGTGGCATCAACTCAAGTCTGATGCAAATCTTTCAAATACCATAATTGGTAGAGCTGTGAAACATATGTTTGAGGATGAGCATGGTTCTAAGGACGAATGGAGAGGAATGGTTTTAGCCCAAGCGCCGATCATGAAAGCCTGGTTTTATATTACCTATGAAAAAGACCCTGTCTTGTATATGTACCAACTTCTAGATGATTATAAAGAAGGAGACCTCCGTATCATGCCAGAGTCCAATGAGTCTCTTCTCGCAGAAAGGGAGCCAGGAGGAGTTGTAGATGGTCTGCTAGGTAAACATGTGGAATATACCAAAGAAGATGGCTCCAAATGGATCAGAATGGTGATTCACCAAGTCGAAGCCAAACCCTCTGTGTATTTCATCAAGTTTGATGATGATTTCCATATCTATGTCTATGATTTGGTGAAAAAGTCCTAACTGTCAGGATAAATTTTGCTACATTTGTGAAAACAAAAGTGTACTTTGTAGACATGCAAGATAATGTTACTTTTCAATGTATTGAAAGCTTTAGGGTCCATGTTGATTCAACATCTTTGCCAGCATAACTATTGTCTTGTTCTAAGAAATACAAATGTATGTGGTCATGACATGCTGTGTGTAAAGAATTTGTCACGTTGAAAAGGTTGGGTGTGTTTGGTGGATGGAACATGAAAGGAAGGAGAAGCCTTAAATTTCAGGCTGTGAATAAATTTCAGCTAGTATCATAATCAGCCAAATAAAAACGGAATAGGACTTAGCTGGTTTGGGCTAGGGAGAGGAGAGGAGAATGAACTAGGTGTGGGGGAAAAAAAGGGAAGGTGGCTGCTTAAGAAAAGATGTGGAAAGGGGCTGGAAATGGAGAGGCTCTTAAGGAGAGGGAGACCTAAGAGTGGGAGGCAGCCAACTGGAAGAGGGTGAAGAATAACAGAGGGAGAGTGAAATCTTGGGGCTAAGAAGAAAACAGACAGGATAATTTGAGGAAAAGGGACACAAAGACGTTTAGAAGAGGTCCAGAGTAAGGGAGAGAAAGACAATGTTGGCAGAGACGAGAGGAAGGAAAAAAGGGACACTCCAGAAGGGAAGGGACACAGAGGAAGGAGGAATTCTAAGAAGAAAGACTGACAGAGAGAGTGAGAATAGAGCAAAAAGGGTATGAGGTGTAGAGCCGATGAGAGATGGAAAGACCCAAGAAAACTAAGCCCTCTGGCAGTATCCAAGTTGTCCTCCCTAGCTCTGTGCACAAAGGATGTGGCAACAAACAAACCACATGGATTGGAGCTTCCTTAGAGGGGAATGTTGACAGGACAGTCTCAAGAGTTAAGCAGGAAACAAGTTTATATTTTAAAGACTTTTATTATAACAGGGACATCATGCCACACCTGCTGAGTAGAGCCCAGCCCTCGGCTTGAACACTGCATGGTGCTCCATAGCAGAGGGACTGTGGGGAGTTTCCTCATAGTTTCCAGAGGACCCAGGAGCAAGAAATCTCAGACATGAAGTTCTTGGTTCACTTCCCCTGCTGCTGCTGCTGCTAAGTCACTTCAGTCGTGTCCGACTCTGTGTGACCCCATAGATGGCAGCTCACCAGGCTCCCCCATCCCTGGGATTCTCCAGGCAAGAATACTGGAGTGGGTTGCCATTTCCTTCTCCAATGCATGAAAGAGAAAAGTGAAAGTGAAGTCACTCAGTCTGTCCGACTGTTAGCAACCCCATGGACTGCAGCCCACCAGGCTACTCCGTCCATTGGATTTTCCAGGCAAGAGTACTGGGGTGGGGTGCCATTGCCTTCCCCGTCACTTCCCCTACACTAAATAAACAATTTTTTCAGGAATGAGTTAGTGGAGTTCTCAGATCATAAGAGATGTGCCACCTTGCATTTGGAAAGCATTTTATCCAGAAAAAATGGAAATTTGCTCGATTCAGATATTGCACTCATCTCACTGTTCTTCATCCTCCAGGGCTATGCCTTGCATCCTTACAGAAGAGAGGCGACAAAGGATTGAGCTTAATGTTTCTCGTCAGGGCATGGGGAATACTTGACTGCCCATGCTTCTCTCAGCCCCTGACTGAAGCCACAGGTATTCCCACCCCCATCCCCCAACCTGTGCTTCACCAGATGGAGGTCTGCTGCCTCCAGAAACCCCATTCTGGCAATATCCCAACAAAACCAGGGCCTACTGACCCTTCACGGTACCTCCTGACTAGTCTTGCCCACTTCAAGCACACAGGGAACTGTGCTGGAAATGTGTGCAGTTCTATTTCCAGGTGAGATAGGTGGCATGGGCAGTTGAGCAGGGAGATGTGACTTTGTATAACTAAGCCCTTCGACTGTATAGTGCCACATAGGTGGTTGGTGTGAAGAGGGTGTGGTAATTAATTCCCAATAAATTCCCTCTGAGGTATGGTGTCCCAGTACATGGGTCTTTGTCCTTCTCTCTTTGTTTCCTTGTTACAGTTCAGCTGTGGGAAAATCTTCAAAACTCTCTCTGTTTTTCTCACTCCACACTCTTCATTGCCCTCAAAGGAACAATTCTGGTGTCTCTCTTCTGGCCAATAACTCCAAGCATAGCAGGTAGAGGGGGAGGCAGGGAGCTTCCCAGAGTGGAAAGAAGTTGGTAATTCCAGTTCATTCTGTCCACCCAACATGATCTGAAGCTGTTTGCCTCAAGAATTCCACAAGACAAGCCCACCTCACCGGAGCAGGGATAGGTTTTCTTTCATACATCACATAATTCAGTCTAGCAAACACCTGCAGGCCACTCATGGTCCAGTTTCAGCCCACTGTCTTATTTTGGTTGATCTTCATGTTTTTATCATTCTCCATTTTAAAATTAGCTATATAGACATTTGGGGGATTTCACATTTCAAAAATCCACATTCCTGGCTTGTCTGAGAAAACAAAACAATAGACCAAGGTTTGGGGCCCACATTCCAACAAGGACACAAGCAGTTGACTCTGAGGAAGGGCTCAGCCCATTTTAAACTCAGAATAGTCTCTCGAGCAGGCCATGCCCCCAGATGGCCTGCTTCACTCTAATAAAATGCCCAGATGTCCCCTGGAAGAATTTCCATTGGTAGCTTAGTCCCCCCTTTGGCTAACTTTAACCCCATATGCTCTTTATTTTATTTGCTTTATCTTCATCTCACCAGTCCTTACTTCAGGGTGGCTCTCGGCCAGGTAGTTTTCTAGACAGGAGCTTAGGATATGATCATTAAAAAAGATAAAGTAATCTTACCCTCATGGGACTTTCATTGTAGTGTAGGAGATAGACAGTGGCCAAGAGACAAAAAGTAAAATATAAAGTATTTTCACACTGATAAATGTTAAGAAAGAGAAAATAAAGCAAAGAATGGGGGAACTGGAATTCCAGGGAGGAAGCTCAAATTGGATAGATAGGGAGTCCAGAGAGAGCCACACTGAGAGCACAGTTTTTGAGTAAAGACCTGAAGGCATTGAGAGAACTAGTCCTGTGGTTGTCTAGGGAAGGAGCATTCCACCAAGAGGGTCAACAAGTGCTGAGGCCCAAGGCAAGAGTAGGCCTGACATGTTCAAGCCATAGTGAGAACACCAACATGGCTGGAACTGAGTGAACAAGGTAGAGAATATCAAGGAAGTGAGTTCAGAGAAGTGACGCAGATCTGGGAGAAGAATGGAATTTGACTTTTACACTGTGTGTGATGGGGAACCATTCAGTATTTTAAGCAGAGGGACAACATTAATTGTTGTGGCAACACTTGAGAGTGGTCTATAATGGGGTGCAGACTGAAAATGTGAGATCATTTTGTGACTTTTTTAATAATCCAGGTAACAGATATGGTTTAAAGCAGTCTGGCACCATTATGTGTAATGTGAAATTTGTCTTGCTTTTATGATTGTTTACTTGCTAAGTCTTGTGACTCTTTTGAGACCCCATGAACTATAGCCTACCAGGATTCTCTGTCCATGGTGTTTCCCATACAAGAACACTGGAATGGGTTGCCATTTCCATCTCCAGGGGATCTTTCCCACCGAGGAATCAAACCCACATCTCATGCATTGGTGGGATATTCTTTACGACTGAGCTACCAGGAAAGCCCTAAATTGGTCTATCTCACTACATTTTACAGTACGGTATAGCATGCCCAATTTTCCCTTTAGACAAGATATCTGCTTGAAGGGAATTATAAGAGGTATCACTTACAATACTAGGTTTCCTGATATCCTTGAGCCACACAATTTCCCAAGTGAAAGAACAGATTAAGCATTTGGGCTCTTCCTTCCTTAAATTGAGTATATAATGCTGATGAAATGAGAATTAGAAACTGTCCAAGAAAGCCTGTATGCATTCCTACTTTTGCTTCACCTCTTTGGAACGTTCCCTTGTGCTTCTATTGTAACCAGATAAGAACTAATAGTTGCTCTCATGATAATGGGCAGAAGGTATCCCCAACAGAGTTTATCATTGGTTTAAATCAGCTAATAAAGAATTTAACATAACTGACTCTTCAAAAGGAGGCAGGTTTTGGACAGGCCTTGAATTTTCTTATTAGTAAAAATGCCTATAGTAATGTAGCATTGTTTTAAGTGCATTGCTTAGATAACATTCCATCCTCCTTCCCCAAGCCCAGATGATATTTTCCTTTCTGAGTTAAAATGGAGATAGGTATGGTACTAGTGATTAATTACTAATGGGAGTCACACAATCAGTCTTGATTTGGGCATGCATTACATTTAAAGGAATACGTTCAGAATTCCCCCAACCCTTTCCTCCAGGTTATTACCTGCTGCTACCGCTGCTAAGTCGCTTCAGTCGTGTCCAACTCTGCACGACCCCATAGAAGGCAGCCCATAGGCTTCCCCGTCCCTGGGATTCTCCAGGCAAGAATTGGAGTGGGTTGCCATTTCTTTCTCCAATACATGAAAGTGAAAAGTGAAAGTGAAGTCGCTCAGTCATGTCCGACTCTTAGCGACCCCATGGACTGTAGTCTACCAGGCTCCTCCATCCATGGGATTTTCCAGGCAAGAGTACTGGAGTGGGGTGCCATTACCTGAGGCACCTACAAATATTTAGAATACCAAAGGTTTCCTTTCATATCTTAGAAATGACAATACATCCTCTAATTATCCAGGTCCTCTATTTATCTTGAAGAAACAATGCCAGACCATGTCATATCTATAATGGTTGTTCCTTCCCTTGCAGATTGAAATTGTTCCACAGCTCAACATAATGTTTGGGTTGAGGTTCCAAAAGACCGATAAATAAAGCCCCTTTTCTTCTTGCACGTTTTGAACCATTTGAGGGACAGGCACAATAATGACACAAATGGAGGTCAAAATTATTTCCTTTATAATTGATAAAGCTGGCTTGGAAGACATGCTTAGCTCTGAGGCGACAAGTACTTCCTCATACTTCACCCAATCACAGGCAAAGCTGGATACAACTGCAAGTCTCCCTGATAGGGACAAGAATCACTTGCTTACAAAGTTTACTCTGTCTTTTTGTTTGTTTGTTTTATTATTTATTTATTTATTTACATTACTATATTGTATTGGTTTTGTCTTAAAGTTGATTAGATTGTGCCTAAAAGAGGTAACTACAACAAATAACTCAAAAGGTTTCTCATATATCCATCCTCTCAAACTCACCAATTATAGAAGTTATTGGGAGATGTGAAGTAAGGGGAATGAGGGTCTGAAAAAATAACTTTTATTTTATTTTCAAAAAATAATATTTCTTTTTATTGAGGTATATAATTGGCATATAATATTATTTAGTCTCAGGTGTGCAATATTTTGATTTTGCATATATTGCAAAATGATTACAGTAGTCCAGTTAATATTCATCATCATTCATAGTTTTTCTTGTGATGAGACTTTTTAAGCTCTACTCTCTTAGCAGCTTTCAATATGCAATAAAATATTATTAACTAGAGTCACATTGCTGTACATTATATCTATATTACACATAACTGGAATTTTGTATGTATTGACCCCTTTCATCCATCTCACGCAACATTTCTTGCCTTGTACTGTTAATAAGTTTTACAGCATACCTGGGCATAATTTGTAATGTGTTATAGTTTAAAGAATTAATGTTTCAATGTGGCTTTAATGTTATTTTTAATATCAATTTGAGAGGATTCTGAAATAAGCCATGATCCACCTAGCTCATTCCTTAAAGAAAAAACAGTAGGTATTGAAGGAGGGCTCTCACAAAATATGGGCATGACTCCTCTGACTCCCCTGTAGTCTTCTTGTATCCATCATGAAGGAAGGGAAGTGCACAACTAGTTGACTAAAAGAGTGGCTAATGAACCCACAGGCTTAAAAAAAAAATAAAGTGTAGGTAGAGGAAAACTATTCTATTAAATCACTTTAAAATATTGGATGAAATATGACAGCTCTCCTTTTAAATTTATAGCTGAACTTTAAAGATTGTGAGAAAACCCCCAGAACCAATGATGAAGAACAAACTGAAAACAAAAGCAGTAAGCATATGACCTGATGCTTTGGCAGCTAGGGAGAGAAATGTGTTATCTCAGTAACTAAAGGATTTAGAGTAGAATATAAAACCTCAAGCCTGATTAAATTGAGTGTTGGGAATGAAGATCTCCTTGCTTTCTTTTCGATTCTCAACATAATAGCTGGAGTAAGATTTTAAAAATATAATTGAGATTATATCACCTTCCTTAAAACTCTCCAAAAGCTTCATATTACAGTTGACATACAACCCAATCTCCTTGCTTTACCCTGCAAGCTCTAGATCATGCATTCTCAACCAGAATGATATTGCCCACAAAAGGGAAGAAACTGACTCTTTGTTTGGGAGGTGAAGAAGAAAATCTTAGCTTTAGAATGGTTTGTGACCTTCCAGAGCTCAACTGTATCTGATAAAAATCTTATTCTTTAGAATTCAGTTACTCTCACTGCGTTTTCTCAGATAGCATGAGCAACATTGACATTGAGTATATAGAAATATACAAGGTGTATACAAGATCAGTGTTACAAAATACTAGCAAAAATAATGGCTGTGATTGGAGAGCTTCAAGTCATTGCTCATTTCTGAAGTCATATCTTCAGAAGTGACCTATGTGAGCCTATTGGCTGCCATTGAAGGCCTTTATATATTGTCCTCTATGTCCTTGAATATGACTTGGGCTTTGAGAGTTAAATAAAAACAGTATTTACTTAATTCTACAAAAGTTATTCAGCATGTCATTTTTTAATTTAAATTTATTTATTTTAATTGGAGGCTAATTATAATATTGTATTGGTTTTAAAGCATGTCATTTATTATATAAAATGATGAAAAGAAAAAATGTCAATAATATATGGATGAACATCTAACAGCTAGTTAAAACTTGTTTTCTCATATGAAGTAAAAGTTAAAAGTCAAATGCACTGAAAATACTTTTAATAAATGTAAAATTTCAAGTGTTCTGCTTTGTCTAGAAAAATAGGTTTTGAAGTATTTTGTAAAGTTTGATTATACTGATATAAATATATATAGCTAATTTGCATATTTTAAACATTATAATTCATGTAAGTAAATAAATTTCATTAAGCCACTCAACAAATATAAAGTCACATGCTAATAGTTTGCAAATTTTAAATTTAACTTTTACCTTCAAATTTTATTCATTCTTAACCCTACATAAGACTTACTATTTTTTATGTATGAGTGTATTTTTATGTGTAAAACACAGATGCATGTACATTTATTAAATAGACTCTGCCATTTCAGATACTTTCCATTTCAAGTATTGTAATTATTAAAACCCAGACTCAAATTGCTTTACCTATAAAGAAGTTTCTTATCTCATAACCTGGAGTCAGAACTAGGACTCCAGGAATGGTATGATCAGCAGTTAAATGAAATGACAAAGAGCTCAGAGTATTTTCATTTCCTCCTAGGCCATATTCAATGTGCTGGTTTTGTCCTCAGGCTGATTACAGATTCCAACAGTCATATACAGAAGTAGCATTGCCCTAAAGAAGAAAAGGCAACACCATTTTCTGTTTCCCTTAAGAATAATTTTTTTTTCCCTTAGAAGTACCTCATCATGTTTAATTGGCCAAGATTAGATCATATGCCAAATGCTAAGCCAACCACTTGCAGGGGGAGTAGCATTACCATGAATAGCTTAGAGTAAACTTTTAGAGTGGGATGAATATTGGGAAATCGGTGGCCATGACCACCTATAGGTAAAGAATGTGTCATTATGACAACAGTCTCCCTCTTTTGCTTAGCTTTGCTGTGATCTCTTCTCTGTGCAGCTTTGTCCTCAGTCTCCAGACCATGGTAGGGTGAATAGAGCAGCTTAATCTTCATATCCTCTCGGGTTCACTCATGTCCAGTGGACAAGATCATTTACTTCACACCCAGCAGTTTGTGCAAAAATAGCATCGTGCTTCATTGACTCTGACTAGGTTGGATACCTAGTCATAAAACAATCACTTGGACAGTATTTCAGTGCTCTGAAAGGTCAGACTTAGGTTGTTCCCAAGAGGAAGAAGGACATATTATTACCAGAAAAAGTGTGATGAATGCTAGGCTGCAATGTGTTACAGTTCAACACATTTTGCTGCATATCATCCTTATGAAGCATTCTTGCTATATATACATGTTCAAATATGTCTCCATTGTGTCAACTGTTATGCAGTCCTAAAACAGAATGAAACTGGGTCATTTGCAGAGACATGGATGGACCTAGAGACTGTCACACAGAGTGAAGTAAGTCAAAAAGAGAAAAACAAATATTAACACATATACATGGAATCAAGAAAAATGGTATAGATCATTTTATTTGCAAGACAGAAATAGATATACAAATATAGAGAACAAATGTATGGATACCAAAGGGGAGAAAGGGGGCTTGGATGAATTGGGAGATTGAGATTCACATATATAACTATTGATACTATATATAAAATAGATAACTAATGACAACCTACTGTATAAGTCAGGGAACTCCACTCAGTGCTCTGTGATGACCTAAATGGGAAGGAAATCCAAAAAAGAGGGCATATCTGTATATGAATAGCTGATTCACTTTGCTGTACAGTAGAAACTAACAACATTGCAAAACAACTATATCCCCATACAAATTTTAAAAATTGTAGAAAATGAAATTCAATCTACAGTGACAGCAAGCAGATAAGCAGAAGAGGCAGTAAGTATATGTGGGATGGTGGGATAAACAAGGGGGCATGAGGAAAGTTAAGGATTTGGATTCGTTCACTATCATGACTGTGGGTATGGTTTCATTGATGTATGCCTGTGTCAAACTCATCAAATTGTACACTTTAAAAATGAAAGTTTATTGTAAGTCATTATACCTCAATAAAGCTCTTAAAATTTATTAATAAAAGGGGAAAGGAGGAAAATTTTTTAAAAGCCTCCATGCATTCTTTCATCAGTTACCAGTGAAATGTGAATCGTTACCATCTATTTTGAAAACATCCTTGTAAGAATAACTGCTCTTTTTTTTTTTAATTTCAAGACAATAGACTATTGATTTTTGAAATTTAAATAAATTGGAAAGAAAATATGTGCCCTTTTGGTTCTTCTTTTTAACAACATATTTGTGAGATTCATTCAAATTGTTGCATGCAGTTGTAGTTTACTCATTCTCAATTCTGTATAATAGCCCATTGTATGAATGGATATACCACAAAATATGCCATCTACTATTTATGGAAATTTGGGTAATTTCCAGTGTGGAGCTATTATAAATAGTTGATATGAAAAGTAAGATGATAGGAAATAATTTCCCAACCAAGATATGGAGGACAACAGGTCCAAGAGACAGAGAATTTGGTGGATGTTTTTCTACTGAGGAAGTTTAACCACTCTAGAGGGAACTGCTGAAAGGCTTATCTCAGAAGAGGTTATGATACCCCGTTGAAGCTAAGGATAATTGGAATCCAGAGTCCTGGCAAATCCCATTAATTTTTGGTTGGGACTCCAAGGAATAAAAGTTAGCCAGAAAAAAACTCTCCCATGAACTAAAGCATGTCTGAAATTTGCTTTCTATTAAAAAAAAATTGTATGAACTTTTATTTGCATCAGTTTTAGATATGACAATTTTTTTTCATAATCGATGATATTAATATTTTATACTTTGATAATTGAATCAAATTTTTATTGATCTTTCCATTTTAGTAATTATTTTAAGCTTTGTTGCTTTGTTAACATTCAATCTATCACTTGATTCAGATATTATATGTATTAAATAACCACTAAACATTGAGTTTGTTTAATTGGTTTTAAGTTGTTAATTTTGTTGCATTTTACATTTTAATAAATCAATTGATATTAGAATAAATTTAGTGTAAAAATTTTCCTCAAATTTTTAAAGAATCATTCCAGCATTCCTTAAAGAATAATTCTTCATTGGTTCTCCATCATTTTATCTAATTGATTTTTATAAACTTATTTTTTTCCAAAGCTCTCTTTTCTGATAAATAGACTAAATTACCAGCTATTGTGGAAACATAATTCCAGTGTTCAGTAATGGGAGAAATTATATTGTGGTCCCTGTAAAACTGAGTTTCATGGACTAAAGGCCATACATGCAATAGGTGCCCAATAAATATTTGATAATGAATAAGAGAAATAATGGTTTTCAGAATATGTAATATTTTAAGAAAATGCATAATTAATAAGGAAAACAAAACAGGGTATTAACTTGCCTGTGTAAACTGATCCTAGTTTTGTAAGAGCCTAGAAAAACTGACAAAACAAATAATGAGTGGTAGTATATGGCTGGGAACCCTAGGGAATGAGAGCTAGAATTGCAGCTGATTATTTCCTTCATATCGATTTTCCAAAATTTCCACAATGTGGAAGGAAATTCATTTGCGATAGACTAAAAGTAAAAGAAAAGGGACTTAAGAAATCAAGTCCAATAATGACCAGTAAGGTTGTTCTAGTGGTAAAGAATCTGTCAGCTAATGCAGGAGTTCCAAACCTTGGTAGGGACGGGAGTCTGAAATGGCAACTGACTCCAGTATTCTTGCCTGGAAAGTTCCATTGACAGAGCAGCCTGGTGGGCTACAGTCCATGGGGACTCCAAGAGTCATACACCACTGAGCTCACACACTTAATTACAAGGAAAGCTTACATAGAGATTGGGTCAAGATGGCAGGTTGAGCACATTTCTCCCTTTCTACCAAAAATCCTTGTTAATGACAGGAAAGGCATATTTTAGTATGAAAAATAACTACATAAATGCACTGGGGGAAAGTAAAGACAAATTCCTAGTAGATGGAAAGCAGATGGAGCAGGGACGCTTACAGGATGGAGGTGGAGGTGAGCACAGGAGAAACAGGACCCTGAAACGGGGAGGAAAGAGGAGGGGGCAATAGGGAGGAGGATTATAGGTCCAGCTGCTTCAGATTTGGAAAAGGGGCGGGATCGGGAGACAAGTAGCACCTCCCATGCTCAGGGCAGTGGTGGGCTTAAGAGTTGAGGTGGGGCAAGCGGTGTTTGGCAGGAAGGGGAGGCTTCTCTCCTGGCAGGAAGCTGCGCTACGGAAAAAGGGAGGAGACTGCTGCACCAGTAGCGGCTGGTGGGATCCCGATGTCGCAGAGGGGCAGCCGCCACCAAGAAAGAGGCGGAGGGCCTCAGAACAGAGTGCTGAAGACACCGCCGCCATCCTCCTCTCCTACTCCTCCGCCCTTCTGAAAGAGCTCCTCGACTAAAGATCCTCCCTCCCAGCTCTTGCAAGCACCCAGCTCATCGCCTGCCTATCCTGCTTGCAAAAAGACTCACCGCAAAGGAAGCTGCGAGGTGTCCGATTTGCACACGTGAAGCCTGAGATCCGGGCGGTGGACGCCAGGAAAGGAAAGGCAATTGGTGGGCGCCGGGACAGAGAAGGGGGTTGGGATGGATTCCTGCCAGAGATAAGGGGTGGAGGCAGGCGCCGGGTGAGGCTAGGGTAGGAAGGGGGTGTGCGATGGGCAATAGGAAAGGGGCATAGCGTTAGGAAGCAGGCAAGATATTGAAGATGAGCACAGGGAGGCAAGGGCACTGAGGGCCAAGAAAGCGAGTGGAGGTAGACAGGGGGCGTGTGAATAGCAGACTACTGTGGTGTTCTGAGCAGGACGACAGGGAGTGAGGGCATGTGGGCCAGGGCTGTGGAGGGATAGGGGTTTTGCAAGGGATTCAGAGTGGGCATCAGTGGCGGTGACAGAGGCTGAGGTCTCTGAACAAGGACATAGTCTGCCCCCTCCTGCAGACTTCCTAACCCCAGGCAGCACCACTGCTGCTGTCGCTGCCGTCGCTGCAGCCTTTCACCGCAGCCTCAGGGAACCTAGAAGGAAGAGCACTTTCAGGCACACAGCCAGGATTTCTAGCATTACTGCCAGGCTCATGGGGAGATTTTAGGCGCTGGCGCGGGACACATGGAGACGTCGCTGTCGGCAGAACTTCACCTTATGCAATATTTAATGTTCCTCTCCTATCTTCTCTCCTCCTCCTGCAGACATGAAAACCCCCAACCCACAGGAGGCCGAAGCGCAGCAAACCAGGGCTGTTGCAGGAAAGGGCACTGCCTCTGCAAATATGATGAAGAAAAAAGCCTCCTCAAAGAAGCAGAGAGGCAGACCTTCGTTGCAGCCCCGCAGGAACATTGTGGGCTGCAGAATTTCACACGGATGGAAGGAAGGTGATGAACCCATCACTCAATGGAAAGGAACTGTTCTGGATCAGGTGCCTATAAATCCTGCTCTTTATCTGGTGAAGTATGATGGAATTGACTGTGTCTATGGACTGGAACTTCACAGAGATGAAAGAGTTTTGTCTCTTAAAATTCTTTCTGACAGGGTGGCATCAACTCAAGTCAGTGATGCAAACCTTGCAAATACCATAATTGGTAAAGCTGTGGAACATATGTTTGAAGATGAGCATGGTTCTAAGGACGAATGGAGAGGAATGGTCTTAGCCCAAGCACCAATCATGAAAGCCTGGTTTTATATTACCTATGAAAAAGACCCTGTCTTGTATATGTACCAACTCCTAGATGATTATAAAGAAGGAGACCTCCGTATCATGCCAGAGTCCAATGAGTCTCCTCTCGCAGAAAGGGAGCCAGGAGGAGTAGTAGATGGTCTGATAGGTAAACACGTGGAATATACCAAAGAAGATGGCTCCAAACGGATCGGAATGGTGATTCATCAAGTGGAAGCCAAACCCTCTGTGTATTTCATCAAGTTTGATGATGATTTCCATATCTATGTCTATGATTTGGTGAAAAAGTCCTAACTGTCAGGATAAATTTTGCTACATTTGTGAAAACAAAAGTGTACTTTGTAGACATGCAAGATAATGTTACTTTTCAATGTATTGAAAGCTTTAGGGTCCATGTTGATTCAACATCTTTGCCAGCATAACTATTGTCTTGTTCTAAGAAATACAAATGTATGTGGTCATGACATGCTGTGTGTAAAGAATTTGTCACGTTGAAAAGGTTGGGTGTGTTTGGTGGATGGAACATGAAAGGAAGGAGAAGCCTTAAAATTCAGGCTGTGAATAAATTTCTGCTAGTATCATAATCACCCACTCCAGTGTTCTTGCCTGGAGAATCCCAGGGATGGTGGAGCCCAATGGGCTGCCATCTATGGGGTCGCACAGAGTCGGACACGACTGAAGTGACTTAGCAGCAGCAGCAGCAGCAGTATCATAATCACCCACTCCAGTGTTCTTGCCTGGAGAATCCGAGGGATGGCAGAGCCTGGTGGGCTGCTGTCTGTGGGGTCACACAGAGTCAGACACGACTGAAGCAACTTAGCAGCAGTATCATAATCAGCCAAATAAAAACGGAATAAGACTTAGCTGGTTTGGGCTAGGGAGAGGAGAGGAGAATGAACTAGAGATGGGCTGTGGGGGAAAAAAAAAGGGAAGGTGGCTGCTTAAGAAAAGATGTGGGAAGGGGCTGGAAATGGAGAAGCTCTTAAGGAGAGGGAGACCTAAGAGTGGGAGGCAGCCAACTGGAAGAGGGTGAAGAATAACAGAGGGAGAGTGAAATCTTGGGGCTAAGAAGAAAACAGACAGGATAATTTGAGGAAAAGGGACACAAAGACGTTTAGAAGAGGTCCAGAGTAAGGGAGAGAAAGACAATGTTGGCAGAGACGAGAGGAAGGAAAAAAGGGACACTCCAGAAGGGAAGGGACACAGAGGAAGGAGGAATTCTAAGAAGAAAGACTGACAGAGAGAGTGAGAATAAAGCAAAAAGGGTATGAGGTGTAGAGCCGATGAGAGATGGAAAGACCCAAGAAAACTAAGCCCTCTGGCAGTATCCAAGTTGTCCTCCCTAGCTCTGTGCACAAAGGATGTGGCAACAAACAAACCACATGGATTGGAGCTTCCTTAGAGGGGAATGTTGACAGGACAGTCTCAAGGGTTAAGCAGGAAACAAGTTTATACTTAAAAGACTTTTATTATAACAGGGACATCATGCCACACCTGCTGAGCAGAGCCCAGCCCTCGGCTTGAACACTGCATGGTGCTCCATAGCAGAGGGACTGTGGGGAGTTTCCTCGTAGTTTCCAGAGGACCCAGGAGCAAGAAATCTCAGACATGAAGTTTTTGGTTCACTTCCCCTACACTGAATAAACAATTTTTTCAGGAATGAGTTAGTGGAGTTCTCAGATCATAAGAGATGTGCCACCTTGCATTTGGAAAGCATTTTATCCAGAAAAATGGAAACTTGCTCAATCTTTCCAGGCAAGAGTACTGGGGTGGGGTGCCATTGCCTTCCCCGTCACTTCCCCTACACTAAATAAACAATTTTTTCAGGAATGAGTTAGTGGAGTTCTCAGATCATAAGAGATGTGCCACCTTGCATTTGGAAAGCATTTTATCCAGAAAAAATGGAAATTTGCTCGATTCAGATATTGCACTCATCTCACTGTTCTTCATCCTCCAGGGCTATGCCTTGCATCCTTACAGAAGAGAGGCGACAAAGGATTGAGCTTAATGTTTCTCGTCAGGGCATGGGGAATACTTGACTGCCCATGCTTCTCTCAGCCCCTGACTGAAGCCACAGGTATTCCCACCCCCATCCCCCAACCTGTGCTTCACCAGATGGAGGTCTGCTGCCTCCAGAAACCCCATTCTGGCAATATCCCAACAAAACCAGGGCCTACTGACCCTTCACGGTACCTCCTGACTAGTCTTGCCCACTTCAAGCACACAGGGAACTGTGCTGGAAATGTGTGCAGTTCTATTTCCAGGTGAGATAGGTGGCATGGGCAGTTGAGCAGGGAGATGTGACTTTGTATAACTAAGCCCTTCGACTGTATAGTGCCACATAGGTGGTTGGTGTGAAGAGGGTGTGGTAATTAATTCCCAATAAATTCCCTCTGAGGTATGGTGTCCCAGTACATGGGTCTTTGTCCTTCTCTCTTTGTTTCCTTGTTACAGTTCAGCTGTGGGAAAATCTTCAAAACTCTCTCTGTTTTTCTCACTCCACACTCTTCATTGCCCTCAAAGGAACAATTCTGGTGTCTCTCTTCTGGCCAATAACTCCAAGCATAGCAGGTAGAGGGGGAGGCAGGGAGCTTCCCAGAGTGGAAAGAAGTTGGTAATTCCAGTTCATTCTGTCCACCCAACATGATCTGAAGCTGTTTGCCTCAAGAATTCCACAAGACAAGCCCACCTCACCGGAGCAGGGATAGGTTTTCTTTCATACATCACATAATTCAGTCTAGCAAACACCTGCAGGCCACTCATGGTCCAGTTTCAGCCCACTGTCTTATTTTGGTTGATCTTCATGTTTTTATCATTCTCCATTTTAAAATTAGCTATATAGACATTTGGGGGATTTCACATTTCAAAAATCCACATTCCTGGCTTGTCTGAGAAAACAAAACAATAGACCAAGGTTTGGGGCCCACATTCCAACAAGGACACAAGCAGTTGACTCTGAGGAAGGGCTCAGCCCATTTTAAACTCAGAATAGTCTCTCGAGCAGGCCATGCCCCCAGATGGCCTGCTTCACTCTAATAAAATGCCCAGATGTCCCCTGGAAGAATTTCCATTGGTAGCTTAGTCCCCCCTTTGGCTAACTTTAACCCCATATGCTCTTTATTTTATTTGCTTTATCTTCATCTCACCAATCCTTACTTCAGGATGGCTCTCGGCCAGGTAGTTTTCTAGACAGGAGCTTAGGATATGATCATTAAAAAAGATAAAGTAATCTTACCCTCATGGGACTTTCATTGTAGTGTAGGAGATAGACAGTGGCCAAGAGACAAAAAGTAAAATATAAAGTATTTTCACACTGATAAATGTTAAGAAAGAGAAAATAAAGCAAAGAATGGGGGAACTGGAATTCCAGGGAGGAAGCTCAAATTGGATAGATAGGGAGTCCAGAGAGAGCCACACTGAGAGCACAGTTTTTGAGTAAAGACCTGAAGGCATTGAGAGAACTAGTCCTGTGGTTGTCTAGGGAAGGAGCATTCCACCAAGAGGGTCAACAAGTGCTGAGGCCCAAGGCAAGAGTAGGCCTGACATGTTCAAGCCATAGTGAGAACACCAACATGGCTGGAACTGAGTGAACAAGGTAGAGAATATCAAGGAAGTGAGTTCAGAGAAGTGACGCAGATCTGGGAGAAGAATGGAATTTGACTTTTACACTGTGTGTGATGGCGAACCATTCAGTATTTTAAGCAGAGGCACAACATTTTTTGTCTCATTTTTTAAGCAGGACACTTTGGCAACTCTTGAGAATAATCTGTGATGGGGTACAAGGATAGACAGAGGAACATCAAATATTTCAGTGAAATACATGATATTTGCCTATAGAAACTGAAAGTTTAATATAGATTACATTTTAGATGAATAAGAACAGAATTTTTTTTTCAATAATAAGTGTGCATGTGTGTCAGCTTAGTCACTTTCAAAATTCAGTTCAGTTCAGTCGCTCAGTCGTGTCTGACTCTTTGCAACCCCATGAGTTGCAGCATGCCAGGCCTCCCTGTCCATCACCAACTCCCGGAGTTCACTCAGACTCATGTCCATCGAGTTTGGGAGAAGAATGGAATTTGACTTTTACACTGTGTGTGATGGGGAACCATTCAGTATTTTAAGCAGAGGGACAACATTAATTGTTGTGGCAACACTTGAGAGTGGTCTATAATGGGGTGCAGACTGAAAATGTGAGATCATTTTGTGACTTTTTTAATAATCCAGGTAACAGATATGGTTTAAAGCAGTCTGGCACCATTATGTGTAATGTGAAATTTGTCTTGCTTTTATGATTGTTTACTTGCTAAGTCTTGTGACTCTTTTGAGACCCCATGAACTATAGCCTACCAGGATTCTCTGTCCATGGTGTTTCCCATACAAGAACACTGGAATGGGTTGCCATTTCCATCTCCAGGGGATCTTTCCCACCGAGGAATCAAACCCACATCTCATGCATTGGTGGGATATTCTTTACGACTGAGCTACCAGGAAAGCCCTAAATTGGTCTATCTCACTACATTTTACAGTACGGTATAGCATGCCCAATTTTCCCTTTAGACAAGATATCTGCTTGAAGGGAATTATAAGAGGTATCACTTACAATACTAGGTTTCCTGATATCCTTGAGCCACACAATTTCCCAAGTGAAAGAACAGATTAAGCATTTGGGCTCTTCCTTCCTTAAATTGAGTATATAATGCTGATGAAATGAGAATTAGAAACTGTCCAAGAAAGCCTGTATGCATTCCTACTTTTGCTTCACCTCTTTGGAACGTTCCCTTGTGCTTCTATTGTAACCAGATAAGAACTAATAGTTGCTCTCATGATAATGGGCAGAAGGTATCCCCAACAGAGTTTATCATTGGTTTAAATCAGCTAATAAAGAATTTAACATAACTGACTCTTCAAAAGGAGGCAGGTTTTGGACAGGCCTTGAATTTTCTTATTAGTAAAAATGCCTATAGTAATGTAGCATTGTTTTAAGTGCATTGCTTAGATAACATTCCATCCTCCTTCCCCAAGCCCAGATGATATTTTCCTTTCTGAGTTAAAATGGAGATAGGTATGGTACTAGTGATTAATTACTAATGGGAGTCACACAATCAGTCTTGATTTGGGCATGCATTACATTTAAAGGAATACGTTCAGAATTCCCCCAACCCTTTCCTCCAGGTTATTACCTGCTGCTACCGCTGCTAAGTCGCTTCAGTCGTGTCCAACTCTGCACGACCCCATAGAAGGCAGCCCATAGGCTTCCCCGTCCCTGGGATTCTCCAGGCAAGAATTGGAGTGGGTTGCCATTTCTTTCTCCAATACATGAAAGTGAAAAGTGAAAGTGAAGTCGCTCAGTCATGTCCGACTCTTAGCGACCCCATGGACTGTAGTCTACCAGGCTCCTCCATCCATGGGATTTTCCAGGCAAGAGTACTGGAGTGGGGTGCCATTACCTGCTGCTGCTGCTAAGTCACTTCAGTCGTGTCCAACTCTGTGTGACTCCATAGACGGCAGCCCACCAGGCTCCCCCGTCCCTGGGATTCTCCAGGCAAGAATACTGGAGTGGGTTGCCATTTCCTTCTCCAATGCATGAAAACGAATAGTGAAAGTGAAGTCGCTCAATCATGTCTGACTCTTAGCGACCCCATGGACTGCAGCTTACCAGGCTCCTCCATCCATGGGATTTTCCAGGCAAGAGTACTGGAGTGGGGTGCCATTACCTGAGGCACCTACAAATATTTAGAATACCAAAGGTTTCCTTTCATATCTTAGAAATGACAATACATCCTCTAATTATCCAGGTCCTCTATTTATCTTGAAGAAACAATGCCAGACCATGTCATATCTATAATGGTTGTTCCTTCCCTTGCAGATTGAAATTGTTCCACAGCTCAACATAATGTTTGGGTTGAGGTTCCAAAAGACCGATAAATAAAGCCCCTTTTCTTCTTGCACGTTTTGAACCATTTGAGGGACAGGCACAATAATGACACAAATGGAGGTCAAAATTATTTCCTTTATAATTGATAAAGCTGGCTTGGAAGACATGCTTAGCTCTGAGGCGACAAGTACTTCCTCATACTTCACCCAATCACAGGCAAAGCTGGATACAACTGCAAGTCTCCCTGATAGGGACAAGAATCACTTGCTTACAAAGTTTACTCTGTCTTTTTGTTTGTTTGTTTTATTATTTATTTATTTATTTACATTACTATATTGTATTGGTTTTGTCTTAAAGTTGATTAGATTGTGCCTAAAAGAGGTAACTACAACAAATAACTCAAAAGGTTTCTCATATATCCATCCTCTCAAACTCACCAATTATAGAAGTTATTGGGAGATGTGAAGTAAGGGGAATGAGGGTCTGAAAAAATAACTTTTATTTTATTTTCAAAAAATAATATTTCTTTTTATTGAGGTATATAATTGGCATATAATATTATTTAGTCTCAGGTGTGCAATATTTTGATTTTGCATATATTGCAAAATGATTACAGTAGTCCAGTTAATATTCATCATCATTCATAGTTTTTCTTGTGATGAGACTTTTNATGAGATGGCTGGATGGCATCATGGACTCGATGGACATGAGTCTGAGTGAACTCCGGGAGTTGGTGATAGACAGAGAGTCCTGACATGCTGCAATTCATGGGGTCGCAAAGAGTCGGATATGACTGAGTGACTGAACTGAACTGAGCAGTACACATATCAGAAAAATAGACTTTAAAATGAATACTCTTACAAGAGATAAGGAAGGACACTACATAATGATTGAGGGATCAATCCAAGAAGAAGATATAACAATTGTAAAGACATATGAGCCCAACATAGGAGCACCTCAATATACAAGGGAAATACCAACAATCATGGAGGGAAAAATCAACAGTTACACAATAATAGTGGGGAACTTTAACACCCCCACTTACATGAAAGGACAGATCATGCAAAAGAAGACCAACAAGGAATCACAGGCCTCAAACAGCAGGTTAGGGCCATCTTGTTGGTACAATGGATGAGAATCCACCTGCAAATGCAGGGTACATGGGTTCAATCCCTGGTGAGTGAAGATTCCACATGACATGAAGCAACTAAGCCCATGCACTACAACTACTGAGCCCACAAGTTCTAGAGCCCATGAGCCACAACTATTGATCTCGTGCACCACACATTGAAGCCTACACCCTCTTGGGCCCATGAACCACAACTACTGAGCGCATGTGCTGCAACTACTGAAGTCCATACACCTAGAGCCTCTGCTTTGAAATAAGAGAAGCCACTGCATACACCATGACTAGAGAGGAGCAAGTGCTCTCTGCAACCAGAGAAAACCTATCTGAAGCAATGCAGACCCAGCAAAACCAAAAAAAAAAAAAAAATCACATTAAACCAGAAAGACTTAATTGATATTTGCACATCATTCCATTTAAAAGCAGCACAATAAACATTCTTCTAAAATTCACATGGAACATTCTCTAGGATTGACCACATGCTGGACCACAAAGCAAGATTCAGTATAGCTAAGAAAACTGAAATCATATCAAACATGTCTGACCACAATGTAATGAGATTAGAAACCAGCTGAAGGAAAAAGACTGCAAAAGCACACATATATGGAGGATAAACAATACGCTACTTAAAACAAATGGATCATTGAAGAAATCAAAGAGAAAAACAAACAAACAAAAAAAACTTATAAACAAACTAAAATAAGAACATGACAACCCTAAACCTATGGGATCCAGCAAAGGCAGTTATAAAAGTGTAGTTTGTAACAATAAAATCTTACCTCAGGAAACAAGAAAAATCTCAAATAAACAATCTAAATTTACACATAAAGATAGTATAGAAAGGAGAACAACAAAAGACAAAGTTAACAGAAGAAAGCTGACAGTTTGAAAAATTAAACAAAATTTATAAATCTTTAGCCAGACTCATCAAGAAAAAAGAGAAACGGGCTAAGATTAATGAAATTAGAAATGAAAATTGAAAAGTTACAGCAGACAATTCAATAATGCAAAAGTTCACGATAAACTACAAGCAAATATATGCCAAAAAAAATGGACAATGTAGGAGAAATAGACAATTTTTTAATAAATGTGCAATCTCCCAAGACTGAATCAGGAAACAAATGAAAATATGAAAATACAAATCAAAAGTGCTGAAATTGAAAATGTGGTTCAAAAACTACCAACAAAAAAAATCCCAGGATTAGATGAATTCACAGGCAAATTCTATCAAACATTTAGAGAAGAATTAATACCTATCATTCTGAAACTCTTCCCAAAAACTTCAGAGGAAGAAACACTCCTTAACTCAATGAAGTTACCATCACCCTGATCACAAAATCAGACAAAGATACCAGAACAAAAAGAAAATTATAGGCCAGTATCACTGATGAGCATAGACACACAAATTGTCAACAAAATACTAGCAAAACAAATCCAGCAATACATAGGAAGAATCATAAACCATGATCAAAAAGGATTTATCCCAGGGATATAATCATTTTTCCTTATCTACAAATCAATCAGTATGATATATCATATTTAAAAAACTGAAGAATAATAACAATATGGCCATTTCAACAGATGTAGAAAAGCTTTTGAAAAAATTCAATACCTGATTATGATTAAAAAAAATAAATAAATAAACAGTCTTTCCAGAATGTGGGGTTAGAGGGAATATAACTCAGTATAATAAAAGCCACATATGACAAACCTATAGCTAACCATATACTCAGTGGTGAAAAGTTAAAAGAATTTTCTCGAAGATCAGGAAGAAGATGAGCATGGCCACTCCTGCCACTATTTATTGGCCATAATGTGTGGCTTATGGGATCTTACTTCCCCAACAAGGAATTGAATCCAGGTCCAGTTAAATTGCTGAGTCTTAACCACTGGACTTCAAGGGAATTCCCCATTCTTGCCATCTTTATTCAGCATAGTTTTGGAAGTCCTAGCTATGATAATCAGAAAATAAAATGAAATAAAAGAAGTCCATACTGGAAAAAAAGTACAATTGTCACTGTTTGCAGATAACATGATACTATACATTGAAAAGCTTAAAGATGCTACCAGAAAACTAAAGCTCATCAATAAATTCAGTAAAGTTGCAGGATAAAAATTAATACACAAGTGGTGGTTTAGTTGCTAAGTTGTGTCCAACTCCTGTGATCCCATGGACTGTAACCTGTCAGCCTCCTCTGTCCATGGGATTCTCTAGGCAAGAATACTGGAGTGGGTTGCCATTTCCTTCTCCAGGTGATCTTCCTGACCAAGGAATCAAACCTGGGTCTNCAAGTGGTGGTTTAGTTGCTAAGTTGTGTCCAACTCCTGTGATCCCATGGACTGTAACCTGTCAGCCTCCTCTGTCCATGGGATTCTCTAGGCAAGAATACTGGAGTGGGTTGCCATTTCCTTCTCCAGGTGATCTTCCTGACCAAGGAATCAAACCTGGGTCTCCTGCATTTCAGGCAGATGATTTACTAACTGAGCTATGAGGGAAGTCCCAATACATAGGAATCTTTTGCATTTCTATACACTAACAAAAAAGAACAAAAAGAGAAATTCAATAACAATCCCAAGGGGAGGAGAGAGTGAGATGTATGGAAAGAGTAACATGGAAACTTACATTACCATATATAAAACAGATAGCCAATGGGAATTTGCTGTATGGCTTAGGAAACTCAAACAGGGGCTCTGTATCAACCTAGAGGAGTGGGATGGGGAGCAAGATGGGAGGGAGCTTCAAAAGGGTGAGGATATATGTATACCTATGGCTAATTCATGGTGGGGTTTGACAGAAAACAGCAAAATTCTGTAAAGCAATTAACCTTCAATAAAAAATTAATTAAATTTAAAAATCACATTTACCATAGGGAAAAAAAAGAATACGATATCTATGAATAAACTTACATAAGGAGGCAAAAGACCTGTTCTTTGATAGCTATAACATGTTGATGAAACAAATGGAAAGTCACACAAAAAGATGGAAAGATATACAATGTTCTTGGATTGGAAGAATCAATGTTGTCAAAATGACCAGACTAACCAAGACAATCTGTAGATTCAATGCAATCCCTATCAAATTGCCAATGGCATTTTTTTATAGAACTAAAAACAATCTTAAAATTTGTATAGAGACATGAAAGACACAGAGTAGTCATCTTGAGAAAGAAAAATGAAGCTGGAGAAATTAGGTTCCCTGAATTCAGACTATATTACAAAGCTTCAGTCATCAGAAAAGCATGGTACTGGCACAAAAATAAAGTCCAGAAATAAACCCATATACTTACAATCAATTAATCTGTGACAGAGGAGACAATACTTTAAAATGGAGTAAAGATAATATCTCCAATAAATGTTGTTAGGAATGATGGACAACTACATGGGAAAAATGAAACTGAAATATTCTTTAACACCATACACAGAAATAAACTCAAAATGTATTAAAGACTTCAATGTATGACTGGATACTATAAAACTCATAGGAGAAAACATAGGCATAACTGTCTATGCAATAAATTACAGCAATATCTTTTCCTACTGTAATGGAAGTAAAAACAAAAATTAAAAATGGAACCAAGTTAACCTCACAAACTTTTGCAGAGAAAAGGAAAACAGGACAAAAACGAAAATATAGCCTTCAGAATGAGAGAAATTATTTGCAAATTATGCAACCAAAAAAGCATTCAGTTCAGTTCAGTTCAATCGCTCCATCGTGTCCGACTCTTTGCAACCCCATGAAATGCAGCACGCCAGGCCTCCCTTCAGATTCACATCCATCGAGTCAGTGATGCCATCCAGTCACCTCATCCTCTGTAGTCCCCTTCTCCTCCTGCCCCCAATCCCTCCCAGCATCAAAGTCTTTTCCAATGAGTTAACTCTTTGCATCAGGTGGCCAAAGTACTGGAGTTTCAGCTTTAGCATCATTCCTTCCAAAGAAATCCCAGGGCTTATCTCCTTCACAGTGGACTGGTTGGATCTCCTTGCACTCCAAGGGACGCTAAAGAGTCTTCTTCAACACCACATTTCAAAAGGGTCAATTCTTCTACACTTAGCTTTCTTTATAGTCCAACTCTCACATCCATACATGACCACTGGAAAAACCATAGCCTTGACTAAATGGACCTTTGTTGGCAAAGTAATGTTTCTGCTTTTTAATATGCTGTCTAGGCTGGTCATAACTTTCCTTCCAAGAAACAAGCGTTTTTAATTTCATGGCTGCACTCACCATCTGCAGTAATTTTGGAGCCCAGGAAAATAAAATCAGCCACTGTTTCCCCATCTAGTTCCCATGAAGTGATGGGACCAGATGCCATGATATTCGTTTTCTGAATGCTGAGCTTTAAGCCAAATTTTTCACTCCTCTTTCACTTTCATCAAGAGGCTCTTTAGCTCTTCTTCACTTTCTGCCATAAGGGTGGTGTCATCTGCATATCTGAGGTTATTGTTATTTCTCCTGGCAATCTTGATTCTACCTTGTGCTTCCTCCAGCCCAGCATCTCTCATGATGTACTCTGCATATAAGTTAAATAAGCAGGGTGGCAATATACAGCCTTGACGTACTCCTTTTCCTATTTGGAACCAGTCTCTTGTTCCATGTTCAGTTCTAACTGTTGCTTCCTGACCTGCATACAGGTTTCTCAAGAGGCATGTCAGGTGGTCTGGTATGCCCATTTCTTTTGAATATTTCACAGTTTATTGTGATCCACACAATCAAAGGCTTTGGCATAGTCAATAAAGCAGAAATAGTTGTTTTTCTGGAACTCTCTTGCTTTTTTGATAATCCAGCAGATTGATTAGCTTTAGTAATTTTCTGTTCTTTAAGGTTTTCTATGTAGAAGATCATATCACCTGCAAACAGCGAGACTTTTACTTCTTTCCCAAAATGTATTGCTTTTATTTCTTTTTCTTCTCTAATTGCTGTGGGTACAACTTCCAAAACTATGTTGATGAGTAGTGGTGAGAATGGGCACCCTGTCTTGTTTCAGACTTTAGGGGAAATTCTTTTAATTATTCACCATTGAGGATCATGTTTGCTGTGGGTTTGTCATATATAATTTTTATTATGTTGAGATATGTTCCTTCTAGGCCTGCTTTCTGGAGAATTTTTGTCACAAATGAGTGTTGAATTTTGCCAAAGGTTTTCTCTGCATCTATTGAGATAATCATATGGTTTTTATCTTTCAATTTGTTAATGTGGTGTATTACATTGACTGATTTGTGAATACTGAAGAATCTTTGCATCCCTGGGATAAAGCCCACTTGGTTATGATGCATGATCTTTTTAATATGCTATTGGATTCTGTTTGCTAGAATCTTCTTGAGGATTTTTGCATCTATGCTCATAGGTGATATTGGCCTGTAATTTTCTTTTTTGGTGACATCTTTGTCTGGATTTGGTATTAGGGTGATGCTGGCCTCATAGAATGAGTTTGGGAGTTTACTTTCCGCTGCAATTTTCTGGAAGAGTTTGAGTAAGATAGGTGTTAGCTCTTCTCTAAAGTTTTCATATAATTCGCCTGTTCTTTAACACTAGAGCCACCTGGGAAACCATTTGAGTTACTGGGAGCAGGTTAAAGATGTGTATTAATCAATATAGTGAAAATGAGTATACTACCCAGTGCAATCTAAAGATTCATGCAATCCTTATCAAACTACCAATGGTATTTCTCACAGAACTAGAACAAACAGTTTTACAAACTGTATGGAAATACAAAAAACCTAGAATAGCCAACAGGGAAGGCAATGGCACCCCACCCCAGTACTCTTGCCTGGAAAATCCAATGGATGGAGTAGCCTGGTGGGCTGCAGTCCATGGGGTCGCTAACAGTCAGACAGACTGAGCAACTTCACTTTCACTTTTCTCTTTCATGCATTGGAGAAGGAAATGACAACCCACTTCAGTATTCTTGCCTGGAGAATCCCAGGGATGGGGGAGCCTGGTGGGCTGCCGTCTATGGGGTCACACAGAATCGGACACGACTGAAGTGACTTAGCAGCAGCAGTAGCAGAATAGCCAAAGCTGGTTTTAGAAAAGGCAGAGGAACCAGAGATCAAATTGCCAACATCCGCTGGATCATGGAAAAAGCAAGAGAGTTCCAGAAAAACATCTATTTCTGATTTATTGACTATGCCAAAGTCTTTGACTATGTGGATCACAATACACTGTGGAAAATTCTGAGAGAGATGGGAATACCAGACCACCTGACCTGTATCTTGAGAAATCTATGCAGGTCAGGAAGCAACAGTTAGAACTAGACATGGAACAACAGACTGGTTCCAAATAGGAAAAGGAGTACGTCAAGGCTGTATATTTAACTTATTTAACTTATATGCAGAGTACATCATGAGAAACGCTGGACTGGAAGAAACACAAGCTGGAATCAAGATTGCCGGGAGAAATACCAATAACCTCAGACATGAAGATGACATCACCCTTATGGCAGAAAGTGAAGAGGAGCTAAAAAGCCTCTGGATGAAAGTGAAGGAGGAGAGTGAAAAAGTTGGCTTAAAGCTCAACATTCAGAAAACAAAGATCATGGCATCCAGTCCAATCACTTCAGGAGAAATAGATGGGGAAACAGTGGAAACAGTGTCAGACTTTATTTTTTGGGGCTCCAAAATCACTGCAGATGATGACTGCAGCCATGAAATTAGAAGACGCTTACTCCTTGGAAGAAAAGTTATGGCCAACCTAGAAAGCATATTCAAAAGCAGAGACATTACTTGGCCGACTAAGGTCCGTCTATTCAAGGCTATGGTTTTTCCTGTGGTCATGTATGGATGTGAAAGTTGGACTGTGAAGAAAGCTGAGCACCGAAGAATTGATGCTTTTGAACTGTGGTGTTGGAGAAGACTCTTGAGAGTCCCTTGGACTGCAAGGAGATCCAACCAGTCCATTCTGAAGGAGATCAGCCCTGGGATTTCTTTGGAAGGAATGATGCTAAAGCTGAAACTCCAGTACTTTGGCCACCTCATGCAAATAGTTGACTCACTGGAAAAGACTCTGATGCTGGGAGGGATTGGGGGCAGGAGGAGAAGGGGACGACCGAGGATGAGATGGCTGGATGGCATCATGGACTCGATGGATGTGAGTCTGAGTGAACTCCGAGAGATGGTGATGAACAGGGAGGCCTGGCATGCTCTGATTCATGGGGTCGCAAAGAGTCGGACACGACTGAGGGACTGAACTGAACTGAACTGAACTTTACAGGTCCCTATGCAATATTGCTCTTTACGGCATCAGACTTTGCTTCTATTACCAGTCACTTCCACAACTGGGTGTTGTTTTTACTTTGGCTCTATCTCTTCATTCTTCTGGAGTTATTACTCCACTGATCTCCAGTAGCATATTAGGCATGTACTGACCTGGGGAGTTCATCTTTCAGTGTCCTATGTTTTTGCCTTTTCATAGGGTTCATGGGGTTTCTCAAGGCAAGAATACTGAAGTGGTTTGCCATTCTCTTCTCCAGTAGACCATATTTTGTCAGAACTCTCCACCATGACCTGTCCATCTTGGGTGACCCTACATGGCATGGCTCATAGTTTAATGCAGAGTTCCAGAGAATAGCAAGGAGAGACAGAAGGCCTTCTTCAAGGAGCACTGCAAAGAAATAGAGGAAAACAACACAAGGGAAATGAATAGAGATCTCTTCAAGAAAACTGTAAAGATCAAAGGAATATTTCATCCTAAGATTGGCACAATAAAAAAAAATTGTAAAGATATAATAGAAACAGAAGAGATGAAGAAGAGATGAAATGAATACACAGAATAACTCTACATAAAATATCTTAGTGCCTCAGATGACCATGATGGTGTGGTCACTCACCCAGATCCAGATATCCTGGAGTATGAATTCAAGTGGGCCTTAGGAAGCACTGCTGTCAATAAAGATAGTGGAAGTGATGGAAATCTGGCAAAGTTCTTTAAAAATTCTAAAAGATGATGCTGCACTCAATATGTCAGTACATTTGGGAAACCCAGCAGTGGCCACAAGACTGGAAAAAATCCACACCCCAATTCCCAAGAAGGGCAGTACTAAAGAATGTTCAAACCACCAGACAATTGCACTAATCTCTGATGTTAGTAAGGTTATACTCAAAATCTTGCATGCTAGGCTTCAGCATTATTTGAACAGATAAATTCAAGCTGGGCTTAGAAAAGGCAGAGGAGCCAGAGATCAATTTGCCAACATTTGTTAGATCAAGGCGATGGCACCTCACTCCAGTACTCTTGCCTGGCAAATCCCATGGATGGAGGAGCCTGGAAGGGTGCAGTCCATGGGGTGTCTAAGAGTCGGACAGGACTGAGCAACTTCCCTTTCACTTTTCATTTTCATGCATTGGAGAAAGGAATGGCAACCCATTCCAGTATTCTTGATGGGAGAATTCCAGGGACGGGGGAGCATTGTGGGCTGCTGTCTATGGGGTCACACAGAGTTGGACACGACTGAAGTGACTTAGCAGCAGCAGCAGAAAAAGCAAGGGAACTCCAGAAAAAAATATCTACCTCTGATTCATTGACTACGCTAAAGACTTTGACTGTGTGGATCATAAGAAACTTTGGAAAACTCTTAAAGAAATGGGAATACCAGACTATCTTACCTGTCTCCTGAGAAACATGTATGCCTGTTAAAAAGCAACAGTCGAGGTGGGGGGCAGTCCCAAGATGACAGGGGATTAGGATAGAGAGACCACTTTCTCTCCCACAATTTCATCAAAAGATCATTTGAATGTGGAGCAACTTCCACAAAACCGAATGCTATCAGAGGACACCAGACACCCAGAAAGGCAGCCCAATCTCTTTGAAAGGAGGTAGGACAAAATATATAAGATGAAAACAGAGACAAAATATTTAGGGATTGATATCTGTCCTGGGGAGGGAGTCATAAAGGAAGAGAAGTTTCCACACGATAGGAAACCCTCTCACAGGCATGTCAATGGGGAGCTTTGAAACCTCAGAGGGCAACATAACCCCCCCCCTCAAAAAAAGAAACCTCACAGACTACATGCCTAACCACAAGTATCAGCAGAGAAGAGGCACAAATGCTAATGTCTGTGAGCAGCCAGTGGGGGCTGGGAGCAGAGGAACAGGCTGCATTGTCTGTCCTTATGGTAAGGACTGGGTTTGAATGCCCTGAGGACAATCTGAGGAGGCTAGTGTGATATAGCAACCCAAACCATAGGATCACCAGAGAGACTGAAAAAATAAATAAAAAATAAAAAGACCTTTCCCATGAAAGGTTCTAAGACCCTGACATGCTCGCAGAACAAAGGATTGTGTCCTAGAAAATACCAAAGGAGAACAAGACAGCTGCCCTTTAGGGCCCTCCCTCCCTAGAGGCAGAGAGGCAGATGTACAAGAGCCAAAGCTGGAAGACAAGGGGCCACTGCAATCTGGGTCCCGGAGACCGAAGCTTCTGCCAAACTTTGTGCAGGTTTCCAGTTGCTAACCATGTCTTCTTAGATCCTGGACAGTTCACATTGGCTAGGAGGGTCACAGCTTGAGATTAGCTCCCCAGAGGAGACACATGGCACACCTGGGACTGTGCCCTCATGGTGCACCTGGGAAACAAAGTGGCCAAGAATGGGGAGATGCATAAGATGTATAGCCCACTTGGGATAGTGTGCTCCCCAAACACCCAGTTGCCTGAACAAGACCTGGGAAGAGCACAAAACACGCAGTCCATCTGGGTCAGTGCCCTTGCAGTGCACCCAAGAACCTGAGTGGCTTAGAACTGGGAAGTGAGTGAAATGCAAGGCCCACGTGGGACAATGTCATTGTGGAGCATCCTGGAGAATGAGGAGTGTGGAACCAGGAAGTACACGCCACCTTGGACTGTGGCAAACACAGTGTGGTACATCCACTGCTAGCACTGCCCACAAATGTCAGCAGGGTTCATCTGCAGTATCCCTCTCTCTCCACAGCACAACTGATGGCTAATAATTACACATGAAAAGATATTCAATATCACTCATTATTAGAGAAATGCAAACCAAAACCACAATGAGGTATAATCTCATGCCAGTCAGAATAGTTACCATCAAAAAGTCTACAAACAATAAATGCTGGAGAGGGTCTGTAGAAAAGGGAACTCTCTTACACTGTTGGTGGGAATGCTAACTGGTACAGCCATTATGGAGAATAGTATGGAGATTCCTTTAAAAACTGGAAATAGAATTGCCATGTGATCCAAGAATCCCACTGCTGAGCATACACACTGAGGAAACCAGAATTGAAAGAGACACATGTACCCCCATATTTATTGCAGCACTGTTTACGGTAGCTAGGACATGGAAGCAACCTAGATGCCCATCAGCAGATGAATGGATAAGGAAGTTGTGGTACATATACACAATGAAATGTTACTCAGCTACAAAAAGGAACACATTTGAGTCAGTTCTAATGAGGCAGACAAAACTGGAGCTTATTATACAGAGTGAAGTAAGTCAGAAAAAGAAATACCAATACTGGATATTGATGCATGTATATGGAATTTAAAAAGACAGTAATGACAATCTTATATGCAAGGGAGCAAAAGAGACATATATGCCAATAACAGACTTTCGGCCTCTGTGGGAGAAGGCGAGGGTGGGATGATTTGAGAGAATAGCATTGAAACATGTACATTGTCATATGTAAAACAGATGACCAGTGCAAGTTCAATGCATGAAGCAGGGCACTCAAAGCTGGTGCTCTGGGACAGCCCAGAGGGATGGGTAGGAGAGGGAGGTGGAAGAGGTGTTCAAAATAGGAGGACACATGTGCAACTGTGGCTGATTCATGTTGTATGGCAAAAACCATCACAATATTATAAATTAATTATCCTTTGCCGGGAGCCAGCGTGAGGAACTCCGCCCATGGCAAAGGTCATGAGGAAGGAGGCTTCGGCATACGCAAAGGCAGGATCAAGCCTCAGGAAACCCCCTGTTCCCGAGCATCTACCCCCAAATCCAGAGTCTGTTTTGTGCTTTCACCTACACCTCTGACTTTATGGGGGGCTCTCCCCCATCACCATTTCTCTCGGAGAAGGAGTTAACTTGCAGCTCCAGTTAATAAAAATTCCTGGGTGTGACAAGAGTGTTTCAACTTACAAACTCCTCTGAAGGTTCTCTAGCCTTCCTGAGCGGGTTCGTCTGGCCACATGTTATTGTTTACAACCTCCCAACCATGAGAAGCATGAGATACTTTATTGGTGAAGGGTTTTTCATTTGTTGAGCCAATATTTGCTGCTAAATCTCCATATTCCCTGCCCTTATAATGAATATAACTAACATATAGGAGAAATAAGTATTAACCTTTAAGATTAATCATGTTAAACCTTAGGCTAAGTAAATTCCTTTCTTGATTGTAACCCACTACACCCTCACCCTATAGGAATGCAACTTTATTTGGAGGGTGGCGCCTGGTTTAAGAAAAAAATCAACCCTGGAAAAAATAAGTTTTCTGGTTGACTGACCATTATCAGAAAGGGCCATAAAATGTCAGCAGGCCTTATAGCCAAAAGATGATGTAAAACACATAAGACCTTTGTATACATTTATATGAAGCACCTGATTTTGACAAGGGTCAGATCTGCTGACCCCCGCATGACTCTGTATTCATCCTTATGTATAACAAAAGGTATGTAAGCAAACCTGAAAAATAAAGAAAATGGATCAGTTTCTGGAAAGACTGATTCCC
>SJYX01011750.1:389686-415683 GCA_006410675.1 Oreotragus oreotragus
TTAATAAAAATTCCTGGGTGTGACAAGAGTGTTTCAACTTACAAACTCCTCTGAAGGTTCTCTAGCCTTCCTGAGCGGGTTCGTCTGGCCACATGTTATTGTTTACAACCTCCCAACCATGAGAAGCATGAGATACTTTATTGGTGAAGGGTTTTTCATTTGTTGAGCCAATATTTGCTGCTAAATCTCCATATTCCCTGCCCTTATAATGAATATAACTAACATATAGGAGAAATAAGTATTAACCTTTAAGATTAATCATGTTAAACCTTAGGCTAAGTAAATTCCTTTCTTGATTGTAACCCACTACACCCTCACCCTATAGGAATGCAACTTTATTTGGAGGGTGGCGCCTGGTTTAAGAAAAAAATCAACCCTGGAAAAAATAAGTTTTCTGGTTGACTGACCATTATCAGAAAGGGCCATAAAATGTCAGCAGGCCTTATAGCCAAAAGATGATGTAAAACACATAAGACCTTTGTATACATTTATATGAAGCACCTGATTTTGACAAGGGTCAGATCTGCTGACCCCCGCATGACTCTGTATTCATCCTTATGTATAACAAAAGGTATGTAAGCAAACCTGAAAAATAAAGAAAATGGATCAGTTTCTGGAAAGACTGATTCCCCTGTGTTGTTCTTTCTTTCCCCTTCTGGCTGAATTCCCATCTGGAAAGTGGGTACTCACCAAGCCTGCTAATTTTGCCTGGGCTTCTAAGATTGGACTGGGGAGGCCTCAGTGCCTCCTTTCCTTCGGGAGAATGGGAAGACGCCTGTGGCCTACGTAGGTGGTGATTGGTATTCCACATAAACCAAATTATTCAGCCTCTTTTTCTCCACTAATTTTCTTACTACACTATTCCTTTCTAATCTCTCTTTATAGCTATAATTAAATAAGTTTTTTCCTAGGATGCCAATTCTGTCTCCCCTTCGAATTACCCTGGATCCACTGGGGCTGGACCCCAGCAATCCTCCAATTAAATTTAAAAATAAATAAATGAATAGAAGAAAGAGATGGAATTTTGTATGGAACAACTCACTGCTTGAAGATTGAGAAAGGAGTATGGCAAGGCTGTTTATTGTCACCCTGTTTACTTAACTTATATGCAGAGTACATCATGAGAAATATTGGGCTGGATGAGTTACAAGCTGGAATCAAGATTGCTAGGAGAAATAGCAACAACCTCAGATATGTGGATGATACCCGCATGGCAGAAAACAAAGAGGAATTAAAAAACCTCTTGATGAGAATGAAAGACGAGCGTGAAAAAGCTGGCTTAAAGCTCAATATTTTAAAAAAAAAAATGATCTTGGCATCCAGTTCCATCACTTCATGGGAAATAGAAAGGGAAAAGGTGAAAGCAGCAACAGATTTCCTCGTCTTGGGCTTGGAAATCATGGCAGACAGTGACTGCTGTCATTAAATTGGAAAACTCTTGTTTCTTGGAAGAAAAGCTATGAAAAACCTAGACTGTGTTTAAAAAGCGAAGACATCACTTCATTGACAAAGGTCCATATATTCAAGGCTATGGTCTTTCCAGTAGTCATGTATAGATGTGACACCTGGACCATAAAGAAGGCAAAGCAAGGAAGAATTGATGTTTTCGAACTCTTCAGAGTCCCTCAGACAGCAAGGAGATCAAACCAGTCAATCCTAAAGGAAATCAACCCTCAGTATTCATTGGAAGGACTGATGCTGAAGCTCAAATACTGATGTGAACAGCTACCTGATGTGAACAGCCAACTCATCGGAAAAGACCCTGATACTGGGAAAGATTGAAGGCAGAAAGAGAAGATGACAGAGGATGAGATGGTTGAATGTTATCACCAATTCAACAGATATGACTTTTGGCAAATTCTGGGAGATAGCGGAGGAAAGAGGAGCCTGGAGTGCTGCAGTTTATGGGGTCACGAAGAGTTGGACATTACTTAGCAACTGAACAACAACAACATGTCATCCAATACAATTTCCTTTAACCAAATATGGCTATTGAGCACTTGAAAAATGGCTAGGGTGAATTGAGATGTGCTATAAGTGCAACATACACACTAGACCTGAAAACTTTGTATGAAAAAATATCTTTAAATATCTCATTAATAATGTTTATATTGATTGCATTTTAAAGTTGTAATTTTTGATGTTGGGCTAAGTGCATTACTAAAATTGGCTTTTACCTATTTCCTTTTGCTTTTTAATGTGATAATTGATAAATACTAAAATATATGTGACTCATCTTTTTTTTCAAGCTTTGCTGAGATGCAATTGACATATATCACTTTATAAGTTAAGATGATTTTTTATATGTGTACATATTGCAAAATAATATGCAATAAGGTTTGTTAATATGTTCATAACCTCACATAGTTACCATGTTTTTATATATGTGGTGAGAACTTTTCAAATCTACTTCAACAGCTTTCAGATACATGTACAACATATTCAACTCTACTTACCATGCTGTACATTAAATCCCCAAATCTTATTAATCTTATAACTGAAAGTTTGTACCCTTTGAACACCTTCAGTCATTTCCTATACTCATATTTCATCCTTCAAACCTAACAACCACCAATCTCTTCTCTGTTTTTAATGGGTTTCTTAGGTTCCATATATAAGTGGAATCACACAGTATTTGTCTTTAATTTCACTTAGCATAATGTCCTCAAGGTCCATCCATTGTGTTGTAAATGCCAGGATTTCCTTTGTTCATAGCTTAACACTATTTCATTTTATATCTTCATTAAACATTCATCTGTTGATGGACGCTTAGAATGTTTTCATTACTTGGCTATTGTGAATAATGCTTCAATAAACACAGAAATAATATATCTCTCCAACAACTTGTTTCCTTCCCTTGAAATATATACCCAGAAGTGTAATAGCTAAAGTATATGATAACTCCAAGTTTAATATTTTGAGGACCCTCCATATTTTGTAATGGTGGTTATAACAACTTACGTTCCCATCAACAGTATACAAATATTCCCCTTTTCCCACATTTTTGCCAGCACTTGTTATCTCTTTTCTTTGTTTCAAATTATTGTTTTTTTATTTAATTAGGGGCCAATTACTTTACAATATTGTGCTGGTTTTTCCCACACATCAACATGAATCAGCCATGGGTGCACATGTGTCCCCCTGTCCTGAACACCCCTCCCAGCTTCCTCCCCACCCTATCCCTCTGGGTTGTCCCAGAGCACTGGCTTTGAGTGCCCTGCTTCATGCATTGAACTTGCACTGGTCATCTGTTTTACATATGGTAATATATATGTTTCAATGTTATTCTTTCAAATTATCCCATCCTTGCCTTCTCTGACATAGTTCAAAAGCCTGTACTTTACACATGTGTCTCTTTTGCTGTCTTGCATGTAGGGTCATTGCTACTGTCTTTCTAAATTCCATTTACATGTGCTAATATTCAGTATTTGTGTTTCTCTTTCTTACTTATTTCACTCTGTAAAATAGGCTCCAGTTTCATCCAACTCATTACAACTGACTCAAATGCATTCTTTTTTAATGCTAATAGTCCATTGTGTATATGTACCACAACTTCCTTATCCATTCATCTGCCAATGGACATCTAGGTTGCTTCCTAGTCCTAGCTATTGTATATAGTGCTGCAATGAACACTGGGGTACATGTGTCTCTTTCAATTCTGTTTTCCTCAGTGTGTATGCCCAACAGTTGTATTCCTGGGTCATATGGCAGTTTTATTTCTAGTTTTTTAAGGAATCTCCACACTGTTCTCCATAGTGGCTGTACTAATTTACATTCACAACAATAGTGTAAGAGGGTTCCCTTTCCTCCACACCCTCTCCAGCATTTACTGTTTATAGATTTTTGATGGAAGCTATTCTGAACTGTGTGAGATGGTACCTCACTGTGGTTTTGATTTGCATTTTTCTAATAATGAGTGATGTTGAGCATCTTTTCATGTGTTTGTTAGTCATCTGTATGTCTTCTTTGGAGAAATGTCTGTTAAGTTCTTTGGCCCACTTTTGGATTAGGTCGTTAATTTTTCTAATATTGAGCTGCATAAGCTGTTTGTATATTTTGGAGATTAATTCTTTGCCAATGTCTTCTTTTGCTATTATTTTCTCCCATTCTGAAGGCTGCCTTTTCAGCTTGCTTACACTTTCCTCTATTGTGCAAAAGATTTTAAGTTTAATTGGGTCCCATTTGTGTATTTTTGCTTTCATTTACATTATTCTGGGAGGTTGGTCATAGAGGATCTGGCTGTGATTTATGTCAGAGAGTGCTCTGCCTATGTTTTTGCTCTAAGAGTTTTATAGTTTCTGGTTTAACATTTAGAATTTTAATCCATTTTGAGTTTATTTTTGTGTAAGAAAGTGTTCTAGCTCCAGTCGTTTACAGGTGGTTGACCAGTTTCCCAGCACCAGTTGTTAAACAGATTGTCTATTGTCCATTGTATATTTTTGCCACCTTTGTCAAAGATAAGGTCTCCACAGGTGTGTGGATTTATCTCTGGGCTTTCTATTTTGTTCCATTGATCTATCTTTCTCCTTTGCACAAGTATCATACTCTCTTGATGACAGTAACTTTGTAGTATAGTCTGAAATCAGGAAGGTTGTTTCCTCTGGTTCCATTCTCCTTTCTCAAGATTGCTTTGGATATTTGAGGTTTTTTGTGTCTCCATACAAATTATTAAGTTATTTGTTGGAGTTCTGTGAAAACCACCATTGGTAGTTTGAAAGGGATTGCATTTAATCCATAGATTGCTTTGGGTATTATACTCATTTCTACTGTATTCATTCTTCCAATCCAAGAAATTGGTATATTTCTCCATCTATTTGTTTCATCTTTCATAGTTTTCATCAGTGATTTATAGTTTTCTATATACAGGTCTTTTTTTTTTCTTTAGATAAATTTACTGCTTATTTAACTTATATGTAGAGTACATCATGAGAAACACTGGGCTGGAAGAAGCACAAGCTGGAATCAAGATTGCCGGGAGAAATATCAATAACCTCAGATATGCAGATGACACCACCCTTATGGCAGAAAGTGAAGAGGAATTAAAAAGCCTCTTGATGAAAGTGAAAGAGAAGAGTGAAAAAGTTGACTTAAAGCTCAACATTCAGAAAACAAAGATCATGGCATCCAGTCCCATCACTTCATGGCAAATAGATGGGGAAACAGTGGAAACAGTGTCAGACTTTATTTTTGGGAGCTCCAAAATCACTGCAGATGCTGATTGCAGCCATGAAATTAAAATACGCTTACTCCTTGGAAGAAAGTTATGATCAACCTAGACAGCATATTAAAAAGCAGAAACATTACTTTGCCAACAAAGGTCCATCTAGTCAAGGCTATGGTTTTTCCAGTAGTCATATATGGATGTGAGAGTTCAACTGTGAAGAAGGCTGAGCGCTGAAGAATTGATGCTTTTGAACTGTGGTGTTGGAGAAGACGCTTGAGAGTCCCTTGGACTGCAAGGAGATCCAACCAGTCCATTCTAAAGATCAGTCCTGGGTGTTCATTGGAAGGAATCAAGATTGCCGGGAGAAATATCAATAACCTCAGATATGCAGATGACACCACCCTTATGGCAGAAAGTGAAGAGGAATTAAAAAGCCTCTTGATGAAAGTGAAAGAGAAGAGTGAAAAAGTTGACTTAAAGCTCAACATTCAGAAAACAAAGATCATGGCATCCAGTCCCATCACTTCATGGCAAATAGATGGGGAAACAGTGGAAACAGTGTCAGACTTTATTTTTGGGAGCTCCAAAATCACTGCAGATGCTGATTGCAGCCATGAAATTAAAATACGCTTACTCCTTGGAAGAAAGTTATGATCAACCTAGACAGCATATTAAAAAGCAGAAACATTACTTTGCCAACAAAGGTCCATCTAGTCAAGGCTATGGTTTTTCCAGTAGTCATATATGGATGTGAGAGTTCAACTGTGAAGAAGGCTGAGCGCTGAAGAATTGATGCTTTTGAACTGTGGTGTTGGAGAAGACGCTTGAGAGTCCCTTGGACTGCAAGGAGATCCAACCAGTCCATTCTAAAGATCAGTCCTGGGTGTTCATTGGAAGGACTGATGCTAAAGCTGAAACTCCAGTACTTTGGCCACCTGATGTGAAGAGCTGATTCATTGGAAAAGATACTGAAGCTAAGAGGGATTGGAGGCAGAAGAAGGGGACAACAGAGGATGAGATGGCTGGATGGCATCACCAACTTGATGGACATGGGTTTGGGTGAACTCTGGGAGTTGGTGATGGACAGGGATGCCTGGTGTGCTGCAATCCATGGGGTCTCAAAGAGTCTGACACGACTGAGTGACTGAATTGAACTGAACTGAATTCCTAAGTATTTTATTCTTTTTGTTGCAGTGTTGAACGGGATTGTTTCCTTAATTTCTCTTTCTCTTCTTTCATTGTTAGTGTATAGGACTAAAAGGGGTTTCTGTGTATTAACTTTATATTATGCAACTTTACTACATTCGTTGCTTAGCTCTAATAGCTTTCTGATGGTATCTTTGGGTTTTCTATGTAGAGGATTGTGTCATCTGCAAATAGAGAGAATTTTACTTATTTTCCAATCTGGATTCCTTTTACTTCTTTTCTTTCTCTTATTGCTGTGGCTAGGACTTCCAAACTTATGTTCAATAGTAGTGGTGAAAGAAGGCACCTTTGTCTTGTTCCTGATTTTAGAAGAAATACTTTCAGTTTTTCACTATTGAGGATAATGTCTGCTGTGGGTTTGTAATATATGGCTTTTATTGTTTTGAGATATGTTCCTTTTATACCTGCTTTCTGGAGAGTTTTTATCATAAATGCATGTTGAATTTTGTCAAAGCCTTTCTCTTGAGATAATCATATGGCTTCTATCTTTCAATTTGTTAATATGATGTATCATATTGATTTATGAATATTGAAGAATCCTTACATCCCATGGATAAAACCTATTTGATCATAATGTATGTTCTTTTAAATATGCTGTTGGATTCTGTTTGCTAGACTTTTTTTTTTCTTAAGTTTTTTGCATCTATGTTCATCAGTGATATTGGCCTGTAGGTTTCATGTTTGTGTGTGTGGCATCTTTGTCTGGTTTTGGTATTATGGTAATGGTGGCTTCATAGGACGAGCTTGGGAGTTTACCTTCCTCTGCAACTTTCTGGAAGAATTTGAGTAGAATAAGTGTTAGCTCTTCTCTAAATTTTTGGTAGAACTCACTTGTAAATCCTTCTGATTTTGGGCTTTTGTTTGTTGGAATATTTGTTAATTACAGTTTCTATTTCTGTGCTTGTGATATGTCTGTTAAGATTTTCTAATTCTTCCTAGTTCTGCTATGGGTGGTTGTACTTTTCTAAGAATCTGTGTGTTTTTTCCAAGTTGTCAATTTTATTGGCGTATAATTGCTCATAGTAGTTTCTTACGATCTTTTGTAATTCTGCATTGTCTGTTGTGATTTCTCCATTTTCATTTCTAATTTTATTGATTTGATTCTTCTCTTTTCTTGATGAGTCTGACTAATGGTTTTTCTATTTTATTTCTCTTCTCAAGGAACCAGCTTTTAGTTTTGCTGATTTTTGCTATAGTCTCCATTCTTTTTATTTCTGATCTGATTTTTATGATTTCTTTCCTTCTACCCACTTTGAGTTTCGTCTGTTCTTCTTTTTCTAGTTGTTTTAGGTGTAAAGTTAGGTTATTTATTTGATATTCCTCTTGTTTCTAGATTTAGGCTTGTATTGCAATGAACCTCTTTCTTAGCATGGCTTTTACTGAATCCCATAGGTTTGGGGTTGTTGTGTTTTAATTTTCACTTGTTTCTCTGCATTATTTTTAAAAAATTATGCATTATGTTAAAAAATCTGCCTGCAATGCAGAGACCTGGATTCTATCCCTGGGTGGGGAAGATCCCTGGAGAAGGGAACAGCTACCCATTCCAGTATTCTGCCCTAGAAAATTCCATGGGTTGTGTAGTCCATGGGCTTGCAAAGATTTAGACATGACTGAGCAAGTTACATTTAGATTGATATTTTTATTTCCTTTTTATTTCTTCTGTGATCTATTGGTTATTCAGAAGTGTGTTGTTTAGCCTCCATATGTTTGTGCTTATGTGCATATGTGTCTTGGGGTGTTTTGTTTTGAATTTATCCTGTTTTGGACTCCCTGGATTTCTTGGAATTTGGTGGCTACTTCTTTCCCCATTTTAGGGAATCTTTTGACTATTATCTCCTCAAGTATTTCTCATGCCCTTTCATTTTGTCTTCTTCATCTGGAACACCTGTGATTTGAATGTTGGGTTGTTTAACATTGTCCCAGATGTCTCTGAGGTTGTCCTCATTTCTTTTATTACTTTTTTCTTTCTTTTCTCCTCTCTGCTTCATTTATTTCCACCATTCTATTTTCCACCTCACTGATCCTATCTTCTGCCTCAGTTATTCTACTGTGGGTTCCCTCCAGAGTGCTTTTAATCTCAGTTATTACATCGCTCATTATTCATTGCCTCATCTTTATTTCTTCTAGGTCCTTGTTAAACATTTTTTGCAACTTCCCAATCCTTGTCTACTCTATTTTTCTGCAATTACATTTTTTTGCAAGATTTGGATCATCTTTACTATCATTATTCTGAATTCTTTTTTAGGTAGACTCTCTGTCTCCTCTTTTTTTACTTAGTGTGGTGGGTTTTTATCATGTTCCTTCATCTGCTGAATATTTCACTGCCTTTTCATTTTGTTTAGATTTCTGTGTTTGGAGTGCCCTTTCTGCAGGCTGAAAGTTCATGGTTCCTTTTGATTGTGAAGTCTGCTCCCTGTAGGTGGGGTTGGACAGTGGCTTTTCAAGGTTTCCTTGTTGGGGGAGCTTGGATCTGTGTTCTGGTGGGTGGGACTGGATCTCTTCCCTATGGAGTGCAATGAAGTGTCCAGTGGTGAATTTGAGGGGGTGTCTATGGGTTTAGTATGGTTTTGGTTCGTGTCTTTTAATGTTCACATTTGTGTTCCTGTTTTCTTGGAGAATTATTGTGGTGTGTCTTGCACTGTAACTTGTTGGCTCTTGGGTGGAGCTTGGTTTCAGTGTAGGTATGGAGACTTTTGGGTGGGCTCCTGTCTATTAATGTTACCTGGAGTCAGGAGTTCTCAAATGTTTTATGGTTTGGAGTTAAGCCTCCTGCCTCTAGCTTTCAGTCCTTCTCTTACAATAGCCTTAAGGCTCCTTTTGATGAGATTGGGCTGCCTTTCTTGTTTCCTGGTGTCCTCTGCCAACATTGTTGTTTTGTGGAAGTTGCTCAACCTTCAGATGGTCTTTTGATGAATTTATGGGTGAGAATGTCATCTCCCCTTCCTATTTCTCTGCCATCTTGGGACTGCCCTATCTCTTGTCTTTTTTATAATAACTGTTCTAACATGTGTGAGGTGATATTTCATGGGCTTTGATAGGCATTTTACTGAAAATTAGTGATGTTGAGCAGGTTGTCATGTCCTTATTGGCCATTTGAAGATATTCTTTGGAAAATTGTCTGTTCAATTCTTTTGCTGACTTTTGAAATAGTATTCTGGTGTTTCTTTGCTGGTTACTGAGTTGTATGAGTTCTTTATATATATTTGAGATTAACCCTTTATCAGCTATGTGGCTTGAAAATATTTATTTCCATTATGTAGGTTGCCCTCTCATTGTATTGATTGTTACCTTTGCTGTGCAGATTTTCAGTTTAATGCAGTCCCATGTGACTTTTGCTTTTGTTGCTTCTGCTTTGGGTGTCATATTAAAAAAAAAATGAAGTTTCTTTGTGAGTTTTAAAAGTCTGAGACTGGGGTTCAGTGTCATTCTTTGGCATGAAAGTGAAGGTGAAAGTCATTTAGTCATGTCTGACTCTTTGCAGTCTCATGGACCGTACCCTGTCAGGTTCCTCTGTCCATGGATTTTTCTAGGCCAGAATACTGGAGTGGGTAACCATTCCCTTCTCCAGGGACTCTTCCCAACCTAGGGAATGAACCCAGGTCTCCTGCATTACAAGTGGACTCTTTACAAGCTGAGCCACCAGGGAAACACATTATTTGGCATTTGGATATCCAATTTTCCCTGCAGCATTTATTGAAGAGACAATCTTTTCTCCATTGTGTATTCTTGGCTCCCTTGCACATTAGACTTATGTTTATATTTGTATTAGCACTGCTCTAGAAAACTCTTTCTCTTTGTTTCTTGGAAAGCTGGATAGAGAGGATTTGGCTCTGAGAATCATGAAATTATAAGTATGATGAGCCTAAGATGCTTTCTTCTTTGAATTACCAATTCTAGGAAAGCTGCCCACTGACTAGAAATGCCTGCATTGTACTGTTTCATGTGTGAAATTTATTTTTAATATCACACTATTAAGATTTGGATGGTATTTGTAGAAGCATAAGTATATATTGATTAATACAAGTAGTATGGGAAAGAGTTAATAAAGATAAAGAGGACTGGGAGCATTGGGACAAGAATTTTAAACTAAGTCCTCAATGTGGCTCCCACTGTGACTATAGATAGCGAAAAAGAATATTAAATGAGAATGCAAACACAAAAGCCTGAATGTTGAAGAACATTTTGTTTGTTCGAGGAGTACTAATGATTCCAGTGTGGAAGGAGCACAGTTAGATGATAGGTTGAACATTTAGAATTGAATCTATTACAACTTATAAACATATAAATTTTATATTTTTCATTGTTATGAGTGAGAATGGTAGATATCAGAAAGAGATATAACAGACTAGGGGGGAAAAGATTGAATCAAATATAGTCTTGTAAGAAACTCTTTGTATTTTTACTTTTCTGCTGAGTGAAATGAGGAGTCATTATAAGTTTTGACTGATATAAGTGATCAGGCTATTAAGGAACAAGAGCACAAGCAACCAGTCTACTATAAGCTAGTCATGAAATGAGGATGGCTAAAATTAAAATGGTAGTAGTGAATGTGATAAATATGGTAAGACTTTAGACAAATTTTGAAAGTAGGGCCAACATAATCATGATGAGTTAAATATGGGCTGTGAGAAAGAATGACGTTTAGTTAGTAGCCTTCGAATAAGGAAAGATGGAGTTGCCATTTACTGCAATGGGGTGATACGTCTGCAGGTGAAGCAGGTTTTAGGGGAAATATGACTCTTAGCATGAATGTATTGACTTTGTTAAACAGCCCCATGAAAATGTCTATTAAGTAACTGGATTTACAAGTCTGGAGTGCAAAGAGAGGTCAGACAAGATATATTAATTTGAGACTTTTCAATTTCTAGATGGCATTTAAAGCCATAACCCTGGATGAGATCACCAAAGGAGAGAACGTGGATAGAGAAGGTATCTACTGATTGAGCTGGGAAACAATAACATTAAGAGATGGGCCTGATAAGAAGGAAGATATTTATAAAGGTGAATTTTTAAGAGTTACCCAGTGAGTTACCAGAAAAACCTGGGGAGTATCGGATCCTTAGTGTAGAAAATAGTTTTGTAAAGAAGATGGAATGATCAAAGGCCAATGATAGATAAGTGAAGTGAAGTTGCTTAGTCGTGTCCAACTCTTTGTGACCTCGTGGACTGTAGCCTGCCAGGCTCCTCTGTCCATGGGATTTTCCAGGCAAGAATACTGGAGTGGGTTGCCATTTCCTTCTCCAGTGGATCTTCCCAACCCAGGGATCGAACCCAGGTCTCCCGCATTGTAAGCAGACGCTTTTACCATCTAAGCCATAAAGTAAGATGTAAAATGAAAGTGAAAGTCACTCATTTGTGTCAGACTCTTTGTGTTTCCATGGACTGTAGCCCACCAGGCTCTTCTGTCTATGGGTTTTTTTCCAGACAAGAATACTGGAATGGGTTGCCATTCCCTTCTCCAAGGAATCTCATTGCAGGCAGATTCTCTTACAGTCTGAGCCACCACAGAAGCCTGGTAAAGTAAGATGGAGATTAATAAATGAATATTGGTGGTCACTGATGACTCTTAACAAGAACAGTTTTCATGGAGTGGTGGGGGATTGAACAGGGGAACCAGACTAGAGTAGGAGTATGTTTTAGAGACAATGAGAGGAAAATATTGAAGACAATGGATTGGAAACACCTTCAGGAGTTTTGTTGCAAAAGAGAGTAGAAATATGAGGTGGTAGCTGAAACAGTAAGTGAAATCAGAAGAAGATATTTTTGAGATAGGAAAAAATCGAAACCATGTTCTTATGGTGATATAACCCTAAAACACATTGCTTAATGCAAGCATAAGTTCTAGAAAATATAAACAACATGACATAATTTATGCTTAAAAATTCACCAATAATACCATATTTCATCTGAGACCAAGATTTTCACATATTTGTGGAAGAAAAAAATAGCATTCACTATTTCCATTTATTTTCCCTTTTTTACATTTTTATTTTTCACATTTTAACATCTCTAAATGTGCCATATATCTGTAAATTCATGGCTTATTAGAGTTTAATCGTGGTCATTTTCTTTTTTAATGGTACACAAAATTTTCTCAAAATTAATAGTAGATATATTAAATGATATGCAAAATATATTTTCTATGGGTATACAAGTAGAGAAGGCAAATCAGCAAATTCACAACAGAGATAACAATCTGCGGCATACATAGAACCACAGTGACTGTGAATGTTGTAAATATTTATTTGCAATAGTCTAATGATTTAAAAGGGGAATGGGTGTCAATATTTCATGTGCAAATAAAAATACATATAAAATATATATGAAACTGGATAATTTTAGAAATCAAAAATATAAAAATAAATTTTAGAAAGATAAACAATTTATAAGAAAGATATGAAGAGAAACACACAATAGGACTACTGAGTGGCAAAAGGACCCCACAGGAAGATAAGTTGAAACTCACTAATCAGAAATAAATAAACTAAAGCAGTGAGCTATCAATCCTCACTCAGTAATTTGGCACACATTAAAAATATGAAAATATCAAGAGTTGACTAGAATGTGGAGAAGATGGAATACCTACAGCACTGATTATACCATAATTTGGTTCAGTGAATTAATGCAAGAATTTGGCAACATTTAGGAATTTTGAATTGCTTATACCTACAACTCAGTATTTATTTTTCCAGTGTATACACTGCAGAAACTCTGGAACAAGTCCAGGAAACTATTCATTGTATCATTGTTTGTAATAATGAAATGTTGAAATGAATTAAATGACCATCAAGAAAATGGGTGCTTGACTATATTATTAAATGGATGACAAAAATGTTATATACGTATACTCTGCAATAGAGTTGAAGATAACAAGGAATGTTAGAGATATAACAGGGAGAAATTTAAAAAACAAAATATTGAGTAGCAAAAGCAAGATGCAAAAAAATAATATACTCATGATTAAACTTATGTTCAAAATAAACTTCAGCAAAATTAAATTATTAGACATATCAGAGTTCTGTTTCAGGCTTGATGACAAGGCTTTTTTAAGAAAAAAAAAAAAAGCCAAAACATTTTCTTGAATATCTGTAAGAGTGGATACATACATATACTTTTCAAAGGAAGTGCTAAATAAGCTTGTTCAAAGCTGTAGAGATGTCATACTATTATCAGTTGCACAGTACATATATATAGCTGGGTCATAAGAACTCATAGCCATCTCCCAGAAATGTCTTGTGGGCCACTGAAAGAGAATTATTCTCTTCCCTTAACAGTATGGAATAAATAATTATCCTTCATAATGGACATTTTAAAAATAAATATGAAAAACAAAATGAATAATATCTGTAAATAATATAGGTATGAATATCAAGACAGTTAGGATATGCAAAATTTGAATGATGATTTTTAGCATTAGAGAGGAAGAAGAGAATAGGATCAGGATTAGAGAATAAAAGACAATTACGTTTTATTGATACTATTTTAATTTTAAAATGTTTCAATAAAAACAGGTAAAATTTTAATGGAGAGTACTTATTACTTGTAATATTGCTATATACACTGTATTTTCAAAATACCATTAAAATGACATTACAAAGAATTTTTAAGAATTGAATCTGCAAAATGACCCTAGATCTCTAAAAGAGTAGAAAAAAAGATGAAAGAAATAGAGGGTTCATATTTTGCTTGAAGCCCTGGGGAATGAGATTTATAGTGGTTTTAGGGTAGATTATTTTCTTCAAGTGAATCTTCTGAATTTTACAGAGTCCATATAGTACATGCAATTCTTTTCAATCTGTGAAAAAGAAGAAAAGGAAAATATATATATATATTTTTTTTTCAAGAAGTCTGGAAATGACCAGAGAGTAAAAATTCCCTAGAGATTGTATCAAGATGCAAATAAGCACAAGCTCATTTCTCTCGTCCTATCTCAAATCCTCTTAAATGGCAACAAACGCCATTTTCCGTATATAGAGACTAACATCAGAACGGCACAGGAGGGGAAGAGAAGGGAAATTCTTGGGAAACAGATGGGGCACGGGCACTGCGGTAGGGGTAAGGTGGGGGAAATGGGGGCCCCTGATCTGGAGACAGAACGCAAAGCTGGTTGGGGTGGGGCATTGTGGGTTTAGCAAGGCCCCTTCAGATTTTGGAAAGGCGTGGGGCCGGGAGATAGAAACACCTCCCAGGCACAGGGCAGAGGTGGGCCTGAGAGTGGAGGAGGCGGGGAGGATGGCAGTGTTTGGCAGGAAGGGGCGGCCTCTCTCCTGGCAGGAAGCTGCGCGATGGTAAGAGGGAGGAGACTGCGGCTGCGGCAGCGGCTTCTGGGATCCCTCTGTGGCAGAGGCCGTCACCATCAAGGAGGTGGAGGGCCCGCGAGCCCGTTGTTGGAGACACGGCCGCCATCCTCTTCGTCAGTCCAGCTGTCTTCCTAGACACGCTCCTCGCCTAAGGATCCTTCCCTCCCAGCTCTTGCAAACTCCGAACTGGTCGCCTGCTGATCCTCTTTCACCACAGGTTCACAGCGGAAGCAGCAGTGAGGTGTCCGATTTGGACACGTGAGACCTGCGGTCCCCCGATTTGGGGAGGTGGGCGCTGGACTAGAGAATCAGAGGATGCGGGTTGGTGGGTGACAAGAGGGAAAATTTGGGTTCTGTACTGGAATGGAAGATGAGGTAGACTGAGAAAGGTGATTTGGGGATGGGGGGGTGGGGAGAGGGAGAGCCGAAGAGCACCTGGGTGATATATAAAGGTGGCCCCAGAAAGAGAAAGAGATTTGTTCTGGGCACCCAGCGGCAAAATGGGGTAGACCAGGAAGAGATATGAAGGAGAGTTGAACAACAGGCAGAAGGAATGGGGATGGGAGGCAAGACAGATGAAGAGCAAATGATAGTGAGCAGGTGGAAAGAGTACTATGTTAATCTAAATGGAGAGACTGAGTGGGAGCTAATAAATGATGAATATTTGTATTTCATATGGGGAGTCTAAGATGGCAACAGAGGTATTAACCAAAGGAGCCTGCTTCCTCTTGCTGGGGGCTCAAAAACCAAAACTACCACCTTTCCAACCCTCCAGCACAGCCAAATAAGTTTGGAGGGAGGACACTGCAGGCAAACATACAATATTTTGATGGGCAGCATCTCTGCTAGACATCCAATAACTTGGATGGTAACACATATACCTGATGCCCAGGGAATTTGCAATGCAGAGAAATAAAATTTCACACTACAGTACACTAAATGTTTCTCCCTAGCCTCTTTCCTCGCCTTGCAGGTATGAAGCCACCTCACAAAAAGGCATCTGCAAGGCAGCAAACCAGGGAAATTGTTGATGGCCACACCTTGTCTGCAAGTATGAGGAAGAAAAAGATTTCTCAAAAGAAACAGAGGGGCAGACCTTCCTCCCAGCCCCGCAGGAACATCGTGGGCTGCAGAATTTCACATGGATGGAAGGAAGGCGATGAGCCCATCACCCAGTGGAAAGGAACCGTTCTGGATCAGGTGCCTATAAATCCCTCTCTTTATCTGGTGAAATATGATGGAATTGACTGTGTCTATGGACTGGAACTTCACAGAGATAAAAGGATTTTAAAGCTTAAAATCCTTCCTGATAAAGTGCCATTTTCTCCAGTCAGAGATGTGCACCTTGCAAATACCATAATTGGTAAAGCTGTGGAACATATATTTGAGGGTGACCATGGTTCTAAGGATGGATGGAGGGGGATGGTCTTAGCCCAAGCACCCATCATGAAAGCCTGGTTTTATATTACCTATGAGAAAGATCCTGTTTTGTACATGTACCAGCTTTTAGATGATTATAAAGAAGGTGACCTCCATATCATGCCAGAGTCGAGTAAGTCTTCTCCAAAAGAAAGAGAGCCAGAAGGAGTTATAGATGGCCTCATAGGTAAACATGTAGAATATACCAAAGAAGATGGCTCCAAAAGGACAGGCAAAGTCATTCACCAAGTTAAAGCCAAACCTTCTGTGTACTTCATCAAGTTTGATGATGATTTCCATATCTATGTCTATGATTTGGTGAAAAAGTCTTAACGGTTAGGGTAAACATTATCATGTTTATGTAGGCAAATATATGATTTGGAAAAACACAAAAAATGTTGCTTTTCAGTTTACTGAAAGTATAGGGGTCCCTAATAACCCATCATCATTGCCAGCAAAACTGTTGTTTTGTTCTGAAAAATATAAGTTTATGTAGCTATGACATGCTGTGTGTAAGGAATTTGTCATGGTGAAAAGGTTGGGTGTGTTTGATTGAGGGGACATGAAAGGAAGGAACAAGTGTAAATTCAGGCTGTGAATAAAGTTCAGCTAGTATCATAATCAGTCATTTAAAACTGGAATAGGACTTAACTGGTCTGGTCTAAGGAGACGAGAGGAGAAGGAACTAGAGATGGATTTGGGGGGAAAGGAAGAGAGATGGCTGCTTAAGAAAGGAGGTGGGAAGGGATCAGAAATGGAGAGGCTTCTAGCGGGAGGGATAACTTAAGAGGGGGAGGTAGCCAACTCGGTGGGGGGGAATAACAGAGAGTGAAATTTTGGGGTTAAGAAGAAATCAGGATAAATTGAGTAAAGAGGGACACAAATACATTTAGAAGTTCAGAACAAGGGAGACAAAGATAAAGTTGGCAGAGATCTGAGGAGAAGCTAAAAGGATACTCCAGAAGGGGAGGAACACTGAGGAAGGAGAATTCTCCTCCTTCCACAGAGGGAGTGAAAATAGAGAAAACAGGGCATGAGGTGTGGGGTCCATGAGAGATTGTAAGACCCAAGAAAAATAGCACTTCTGGCAGTATCCAAGTTGCCCTCCCTAGCTCTGTGCACAAAGAATGTGGCAACAAAGCAACCAGATGGATTGGAGTTTCTCTAGAGGAAAATTTTGACAGAAATGTCTCAGGAGTTAAGCAGGAGCCAAGTTTATACATAAAAGGCTTTTATTATATCAGGGAGTTCATGCCACACCTGCTGAGCAGAGCCCAGCCCTCAGCCTAAACACACTAGCATGGTGCTCCATAGTAGGGGGCTGTAGGCAGTTACCTTGTATTTTCCAGAGGACCCAGGGGCAGTAAATCTCAGACCTGAAGTTCTTGGTTCACTTCCTCTACACTGAATAAATGATTTTTTCAGTAACAAGTCCGTGGAGTTCTCAGAACTTAAGAGATGTGCCACCTTGCATTTGGAAAGCATTTTATCCAGAAAAAAGGAAACTTGCTCAACCCAGATACTGTACTCATCTCACTGTTCTTCAACTTCCTGAATTATACCTTGCCTCCTTACAGAGGACTGGGCTTAGTGCTTCTCTCCAGGGCATGGGGAAATACTTGACTGTCCATGCTTCTCTCAGCAGCTGCCTGAAACCGCAGGTATCTCCCCACAGTGCTTCACCAGATGGAGGTCTGCTGCCCCCAGAAACCCCATTCTGGCAATACCCCAACAAAAAGAACTCCTACTGACTCTTCACTGGTACCTCCTGACTAGTCTTGCCCACTTCAAGCACACGGGGAACTGTACTAGAAATGTGTGCAGTTATATTTTCAGGTGAGATAGGTGGCATGGGCAGTTGGGCGGGAAGTTGTGACTTTGTATAACTAAGTCCTCTGAGTGTATACTGCTACATAGGTCATTTGTGGGAAGAAGGTGTGGTAACTCCCAATAAATTCCCTCTGAAGTATGATGTCCCAATACATGGGTCTTTGTCCTCTCTTCCTTTCCTTCCCCCAGTCCAGCTGTGGATGTTCCCTTCAAAACTCTCTCTGGTTTTCCCACTCCACATTCTTCACTGCCCTCACAGAAACAGTGCTGCTGTCTCTTCTGCCCAGTAACTCCAGGCATAGCAGGTAGAGGGGAAGGCAGGGAGCTTCCCGGAGTGGAAAGAAGTTGGTAATTCCAGTTTATTCTCTCCACCCGACATGACCTGAAGCTGTTTGCCTCAAGAACTACACAAGGTGAGCCCACCTCACCAGAGCAGGGATAGATTTTGTTTAATTCATCACATAATTCAGTCTAGCAAGCACCTGCAGGCCACTCATGGGCCAGTTTCAGCTCACTGTCATATTTTGGTTGATCTTCATGTTTTTATCATTCTCCATTTTTAAATTAGCTATATAGACATTTGGGGGATTTCACATTTCAAAAATCCACATTTCTGGCTTACCTTAAAAAACAAAACAATAAACCAAGGGTTAGGGCCCACATTCCAACAAGGACACAAGCAGTTGACTCTGAGGAAAGGCTCAGCCTATTTTAAACTCAGAATGCCCTCTTAGTGGGCCATGCCCCCAGATGGCCCACTTCAGTGTAATAAAATGTCCAGATGTCCTCTGGAAGCATTTGCAGTGGTTACTTTGGGGTTAGACCCAGTGGAAACTGCTAAACTCCTCTTTGGCTTACTCTGACTGCCTTTGCTTTTTAATTTATTTGCTTTATCTTCATCTCACCATTGCTTACTTCAGGTGGACTCTCAGCCAGTCAGTCTTCTAGACACAGGAGGAACCTATGGTAATAAAGAAAAAAAACAAAATAATCTTACCCTCATGGAACTTTCATTGTAGTGTGGGAGAGAGTAGTCAAGAAAAAATAAAAGGATAAATTATTTTCAAAATGATAATGCTAAGTAGAAAAATAAAGAATGGGCTATGGAAGTCCCAGGGAGGCTGAAGTTGGGGAGATTATGAAGTAAGAGAGGGCTTCACTTAGAAGATAGCTTTTGAGTAAAGGCCTAAAGACAATAAGAGAACTGGCCCTGTGGCTGTCTGGGGCAGGAGCATTCCAGGCAGAGGTACAGCAAATGCTGAGCTCTCAAGGCAGGAGTAGGACTGTCATGTTCAAATAATACTGAGGTTACCAGTGTGGCTGAAGCTGAATGGGCAAGGTAGAGAATATCAGGAAGTGGTTTCAAAGAGGTGATGGTATCCCCAAACAGATAGCTTAGAGCTTTGAAGGTCCTAGAATGGAATTTGGCTTTTCCAGTGAGCATGGTAAGGAGTCATTCTAGTATTTCTAGCAGAGGCTGGGTATGATTTGTTTTATATATTTTCACAGGATCATTCTGGAGACTCTGGAGTGTAATCTGTGGTCAAGTTTGGGAAAAGGGAGATCACATATACTAGTGAAACAGAAGAGCAATCTGAAAACATTTACAAATAGGAAATTTGAATCATAACAGAGGTGGTAGTTCAGATAAATGATGAAAAGACATTTTATTCAATAAATGATGCTGCATTAATCTGTTTTTCATATGACAAAAAATAAGCTTAAATCCCTTCATCACATCCTACACACAAATTCTTCATGGATATAAATGTTATTACTTAAATTTAGAAGGTAATATTTATAAAACTTTTAGAGTAAGAAGTGAATGTTCAGTTTTTTTCCTACAGAAATGGGAAAGATTTATTTTTCATGCAAAAAATGCACAAGTGATGTAGGAAAAGTTTGAAACTTTTGATTATTTGAAGATATGGATGCCCCTAATATCAAAATCATCATATTCAAAGTGGAGTTAGAGAGATTATGTTACAGACTGTGATAGTTAAAATGAATTAAATAAAAATGTATTCTTGAGGAAATATCACAAACTATAGAAAACTTGGCAAATTAGGCAATCATAAGTAGATTAGTCAATAAATACACATTTCCTTAATCAGTTTCCCATTAACCTCTTGTATCTTGTCCATAATAAGCCATCTGCTAACATAATATATACTTTACTTAGTTAATATATTTATTGTTTCCCTGCTGCTGCTGCTAAGTCGCTTCAGTCGTGTCCGACTCTGTGCGACCCCATAGACGGCAGCCCACAAGGCTCCTCCATCCCTGGGATTCTCCAGGCAAGAACATTGGAGTGGGTTGCCATTTCCTTCTCCAATGCAGGAAAATGAAAAGTGAAAGTGAAGTCGCTCAGTCATGTCTGACTCGTAGCGACCCCATGGACTGCAGCCTACCAGGCTCCCCCGCCCATGGGGTTTTCCAGGCAAGAGTGCTGGAGTGGGTTGCCATGAATGTAAACCCTGGAAGTGCATGATTTTTCTTCCTTAAAAGAGTGCCTGGCATACTGTAAGTGTGTAATAAACATTTGTTAACTATATGAATCTCATCAGTAACCTAGGAAAATGAAAAAGTAACATGATCTCACATACATTAGATCAGCAACACGTGAAGTCTGAAAATATTCATTGACCAGTTAAAGAAGTGGGAGATCCCTAGGTGAGAGTTTGTCAGAGAGAAATCTGCCATTATCTAGAGATAGCCTAGATAGAAGATGTTGCATTTCCAGCAGTTTCATTCTTATATATTGTTGAAAGACAATTCTGCATGTGTCTCACATGTTACTGTACATCTGGTGAGCAAAACACTGACAATTCTTTGTTTTGAGCTATTTTTTAGAGATGTTTGAATGGTAAACAGCTTTCAAAGACAGAATAGGGTCTCCATCTGAAGTAAAAAGCAGGACTGCATAGAGTCTTTGGAAGGTAATGATTTCCTCTGGAACAAAGGGCAGGACTATTTACTCCAATATAATGAAGATAATGTCCCTTAAGAACAAAGGAAAGGGACTCTTACTGCCCGTTATAAAAGTTTAAGGATCCCAAACTGAGGTTTCCTCCTTTGTAATGCAACTTAATTTATATGTATGTGTCATGTAACCGTTCTTCATCACCCTATAAGGAGTGGGACTCAGGCTTATAGGGTAAAAACACTGATACTCAGACTATTTTTATTAATGTGAGTAATAAACTATCCTTTGTCTATGACCAAAAATCTCATGTATTCTACTGGCACCCTTCAGTTCACTCACTCAGTCATGTACGACTCTTCATGACCCCATGGACCACAGCATGCCAAGCCTCCCTGTCCAACACCAATTCCCAGAGTTTACTCAAACTCATGTCCATTGAGTCGGTGATGCCATCCAACCATCTCATCCTCTGTCGTCCCCTTCTCCTTCTGCCACCAATCCCTCCCAGCATCAGGGTCTTTTCAAATGAGTCAGCTCTTCACATCAGGTGGCCAAAGTACTGGAGTTTCAGCTTCAACATCAGGCCTTCCAATGAACATTCAGAACTGATCTCCTTTAGGATGGACTGGTTGGATCTCCTTGCAGTCCAAGGGACTCACAAGAGTCTTCTCCAACACCACAGTTCAAAAGCATCAATTCTTTGGTGCTCAGCTTTATTTATAGTCCAACTCTCACATCCATACAAGACTACTGGAAAAACCACAGCCTTGACTAGACAGATCTTTGTTGGCAATGTTTCTGCTTTTTAATATGCTGTCTAGGTTTGTCATAACTTCCTTCCAAGCAGCAAGCGTCTTTTAATTTCATGGCTGCAGTCACCATCTGCAGTGGCTTTGGAGCCCTGCAAAAATAAAGTCAGCCACTGTTTCCACTGTTTCCCCATCTATGCCATGAAGTGGTGGGACCGGTTGCCATGATCTTCATTTTCTGAATGTTGAGCTTTAAGCCAACTTTTTCACTCTCCTCTTTCACTTTTATCAAGAGGCTCTTTAGTTCTTCACTTTCTGCCATAAGATTGGTGTCATCTGCATATCTGAGGTTATTGATATTTCTCCCAGCAATCTTGATTCCAGCTTGTGCTTCATCCAGACCAGTGTTTCTCCTGATGTACTCTGCATATAAGTTAAATAAGCAGGGTGACAATATGCAGCCTTGACGTACTCCTTTTCCTATTTGGAACCAGTCTGTTGTTCCATGTCCAGTTCTAAGTGTTGCTTCTTGACCTGCACACAGATTTCTCAAGAGGCAGGTCAGGTGGTCTGGTATTCCCATCTCTTTCAGAATTTTCCACAGTTTATTGTGATCCACACAATCAAATGCTTTGCCATAGTCAAGAAAGCAGAAATGGATGTTTTTCAACTTCATAATCTTCACTCTTGATAATTAGAGTAATGAGGATAAAATACTGACAGAGACATGGTTTCTACAAGAGGAGGAATGAGGACCTCAAGAGCCAATTAATGGAATCTGAGGGTACTTTATGACAACTGATGGTGAATGTACAAATAAACTATGCATAAATAGTCCTCCATCTTTTAATGAGGTGGAATTAGGGAAGAAGTTGCAGGATGAGAGCTGAAGGTGCCTTGTCCCCAATGGGGTCAAAGTTCACATGGGTATGATGGAAAATTTGAGGGAAGGGAAAGAGTCAAACTTCAGTGGATCTGTTAGATATGGACACTCAAGTCACTGTTTTACCCAGACCTGTGGAAGAAATATTACAAAAAAATGAGCTAATGAAAATTGGACTGGGTTTAAAGTGCAAAAGAAGACAGTATGACCTTGAGAGTGAAAACTGGGGCCAATTCTGTGCAGTGAAGGTATTATCTCTAATATGAATATATAGTGGGAACAGATACTTGTATTTCCCTGCCCCATAGGGGCCAAATGAAATTCAGCCATAGAGCAGTATTGGTGAGTCACATAAATTATTTTCCCACCAACCTCCCTGTCCCCTTCTGGGTGCATCTCAAGAGGAAAAAATTCACAGCCAAGATTTAAGGAATTGAAGGAAGCACATGTGGTTAGAAGTTTAAGGACAGCCATGTGCAAAAAAGCTTCAAGCTTAGAGAGGACTATTGTCAAATTCACTTATTTCTCCTATACTCTAAACTGTTGCAGACAATGTAACTCTAGTTAAATTCATTACACAGGCTAATGGTACGTGATACACTTTTAAATGTTGACAACATCTTTCCCATACTACCGGCTAATACTAGGTCTTTTGACATTCAGGTAAGTGAAAAGGTCTCCAATATATTTTTCATGTACTCCTTCAGGGTTACTTAGACTCCACTGGCATTTCCCAAAATTGGGTATGTCACAAGTGCTTCTACATTCTGATTTTCAAAAATTTCTAAATACATGATATCTTGATGGTTGATAGTCAGAAGCCTTAGTCTTCACAGTCCAAGCTAGACAGAGTGGTTAAAAATCCTCAGCAAATTTCAAGAGTCTTCTTACCAAGTAATGTTCCTCAGTACTACGTGAGCCAGATTTATAATACTTAGTTCTTCAAATAGTCAAAGAAAAATTGTCTTTTTTCCCCTTCCCCACCAAAAAAAGAGGCCCAGTACCTAACTGGATCCTTTGGATATTGAAAACTGATTGCTTGGGTATTGTGTTTGGTTCTTTGTATCAGGTACTCATACATCACCATTTTAAAATGTGGCCCAAAACAATGTCCTGATATGGATATTGTCCAAAAAACTGTGTCATGCTCTATGTTTAGGGCCCCACAAATGTAATGACACCTTTGAGATTAAGTCTCTGGGACTGATGACTATCCAATTGAAATCACTAACAAAGGGAAACAATATATACCTGTTGCATATAGTCAACATTAATAAAATTTCCAAAACATTCAAGACAATGCAATTTTTTTTAGAATTAACCATGTACTAAAAACATAGTAGCACACATATGAATGAAAATAATAGACCTAGAAAAGAACCCTCACCAGAATCCAACCATACTGAGTTCCATGCTCAGTTCCTTGGACTTCCAGCCAACAGAACTACAAGAAGTTTATGTTGTTTATATGATGAACACTTTGTTGTATTTTGTTATAGGAGCCTGAATTGGCTAAGATGAATAATATATACTTACAATGAAATATTAATATTACTCAATAAGAAATGGGAATAAAGTTCTCATACATGCTGTGATGATAATGTACCATAAAAAACTATGCTAAGTGAAAAAAGCCAGACAGAAAAAGGCTAAATACTATTAATTTCATTCATAAGGAATATCTAGATAGGCCAATTCATACAGTAAGTTAGCAATGTTATTGTTATTCAGTAACTCAGTTGTGTCCAACTCTTTGCAACCTCATGGACTGTAGCCCACCAAGCTCCTCTGTCTGAGGGATTTTCCAGGCTAGAATACTGGAGTGGGTTGCCATTTCCTTCTCCAGGGGATTTTCCCAATCCAGGGATTGAACCTGCATCTCTTGCATCTTCTGCATTGGCAGGCAGGTTCTTTACCAGCTGAGCCTCTAGGGAAGTCCTATTGGAGCTTTCCCCCAAAAGACTAATTTGACTTGTTTGGTGGTACCATTGAAGATGTCAGTCAAAAGACTTGTTCTTCTTCTACCTCACTCAAAATCATCCAATACTAATAGTTTTTAGGGGAGTAGGAATAACATTTGCTCAACTTTTTAACAGGATAGCTGCCTAAAACAATGGATAAAAATTTGAGGCAAACAATAGGCAAAAGAGCTTAAGATAAATGAGAAACAAAGTATCCTTAGGGGCTTTGAAAATCTCTGACATATTCCTGGGGGTATGGAAGGCCACCCTTATGTGTCAGACTTGGTGCATGATCAGAAAAGACATTATTCCCCTAAACTCTCATTTTTATGGTAAACCTTTAGGCTCTCTGAAAATAGTAAATGAAAAATAAGACAGAGTGGTAAACTGCATGGTTCTACATACCTCAACATACAAAAAGTGCCTGCAAGACATTAATAACAAGTGATTAAGGAATTTACTGACAGATTATTTGTTGACTGCAAAGCTCATTGAATTTGAGACTTCAATAGAAATACATGAAAATTACAGAATTAGCTCAGAAAAGTCATGAAACAAACATCTATTAAAACAAACAGCAATAAAACAGACCTAGGATGAGGGAGAAAGAATTCTAACATTGTCATATTATGTAATATTAAATATCCAGTTCTCAAATGCATTCCTTTTTGTGGCTGCATAATGTTCCACTGTGTGTATGTACCACACTTCTTTATCCATTCATCTGTCAGTGGACATCTAGGTTGCTTCCATGTTCTAGCTATTGTAAATAGTGCTGCAGTGAACACTGGGGTACATGTGTCTTTTTCAATTTTGGTTTCCTTGGGATATATGCCTAGGAGTGGGATTGCTGGGTCATATGGTGGTTTTATTCCTAGTTTTTAAGGAATTTCCATACCATCTTCTATAGTTGCTGTATCAATGTACATTCCCAACAACAGTGCAAAAGGGATCCCTTTCTCCACACCCTCTCCAGCCTTTATTGTTTGTAGACTTTTTGATTATGGCCATTCTGACCAGGGTGAGGTGATATTTCACTGTAGTTTTGGTCTGTATTTCTCTAATAATGAGCATCTTTTCATGTGATTGTTAGCCATTTGTATGTTTTCTTTGGAGAAATGCATTTTTAAGTCTTTTTCCCACTTTTTGATTGGCTTGTTTTTCTGGTATTGAGATGAGCTGCTTAGTTCAGTTCGGTTCAGTTGCTCAGTCGTGTCTGACTCTTTGCGACCCCATGAATCGCAGCATGCCAGGCCTCCCTGTTCATTACCATCTATCAGAGTTCACTCAGACTCACATCCATCGAGTCTGTGATGCCATCCAGCCATCTCGTCCTCGGTCGTCCCCTTCTCCTCCTGCCCCCAATCCCTCCCAGCATCAGAGTCTTTTCCAATGAGTCAACTCTTCACATGAGGTGGCCAAAGTACTGGAGTTTCAGCTTTAACATCATTCCTTCCAAAGAAATCCCAGGGCTGATCTCCTTCAGAATGGACTGGTTGGATCTCCTTGCAGTCCAAGGGACTCTCAAGAGTCTTCTCCAACACCACAGTTCAAAAGCA
>SJYX01011750.1:427720-446081 GCA_006410675.1 Oreotragus oreotragus
ATTCACAGAGTTAGGTAGAGAAGAGAGGGGGTAGGGAGGAGACACAGTCGACCTGATGGACAAAAAGGAGAGTCCAAAGGGGGAGAGAGCAGTCAAGCCAGTAATCTCACTCCCAAGTAAAAATGGGTACTGAAGTTTGGGTTCTTAAAGGTACAAAACTATAACAAATACCAAAAAGCAAAGATGAAAAATCTAGAGTAGAGTTTGGAATTTCAAAAATACAATATTAAAGAAAAGAAGAAAAAAAGAAAAAAAAAACAAAGTCACAAAATTTATTTAAAAAAATATGTATATATATATGAAGTTTGTTTTTAAGAATAGGGTCTTTTTTTTGCAAAGTAATAGTAGGTTATAAAAGTGAACATTAAAGGAGTAATAGAGGACTTAAAATTAAAAAAATTTTTTTAAAAAGAATGATCATAAAAATAGTAAAATATATATCTAGGACTTTCTCTGGTGGTGTTGTGGATATTGTGGGGTCAGTTCATTTTCAGACAGTTTCTTGGTCTGGCTTATATTTCTCAAGATCTATAGGCCCCTTCCTATGTATTTGGTACTAACCATAGGGTTTTAATCTATTGCACCTGTCACTTCCAAGACAGTTCCCTCTGTTTCAGCTTCTTGTTTGCTGGTCTCTTCAGTGTTAGATTTCCGCCCTGACACAAAGGGGGCGGTGGTGGACACTTTTTTAGGCTCACTTGTTCAGTCGCGCTGTGGAGAGGAAGGGACATTGCAAACAAATAACACTGGCATGTGCTCATAGTGCCTCAGCCACACTGGGCCTGCCCCTGCTCATGGTGCACGGACCCTCCCTGCCCACACTGCTCAGGCTCTAGGTTGCTCCACCGGGAACCATCCAAGGCTGGCCCTGGGCTGCATGCACCTCCCAGGTCTAAGACGGTCAGATTCAGGCACTCGGGTAGTCCTCAGAGGCGTAGACTCGGTTGGGCCTGTGTTTTGTGCCCTTCCCGGGTCAGAGGAACTCAGGTGATGAGGTGTTTGGTGAGCACAATCACTGTGACTTATTGCCTCCCCCATCCCTGCCACTTGGTTTTCTGGATGTACAACTGGCACACCTATTCAGGTGGATGTTGACCATCCAGAACCCCAAGAAGTCTTAGTTAGCAAAGAAGCCTGCTTACAGTTTTCCAGATAATGTGTCTCTGAGTCTGCGATTGCCCCCTTCCGGCTCTGGCTGCCTGTCACCGGAGGGGGATGGTATGCAGCTAGCTGTCTCTGTTCAGTTGTTTGTTCTGTGCATGGGCTTGGTGGTGTCTTAGGTTAAGGCAGGCTTTTCATGTGGTAGTTATCCCACAGTCTGGTTTGCTAGGCCAAGTTAGTTCGCTCAGATTGCACTCGGGGCATTCTGGCCAGATCTTTACTCTAAACAATGCAGCCTGCACCTCCCTGCTCAGCTCCTGCTTTCTAGTGGCAGATGCAGGCATCTGCACTGCTTCTCTGCTGAGAGGAGTTACCACTGGGCTCGTAATCTGTGGGTTTTAATTATTTATTTATTTTTCCTCCCTGTTATGTTGCCCTCTGTGCTCCCAAGGCTTGCCACAGACTCGTCAGTGAGAGTGTTTTCTTGTGTTTGGAAACTTCTCTCTTTTTAAGACTCCCTTCCCCAGATGGAGCTCTGTCCCTACCTCTTTTGTCTCTTTTTTGTCTTTTATATTTTTTCCTACCTCCTTTTGAAGACAATGGGCTGCTTTTCTGGGTGCCTGATGTCCTCTGCCAGCATTCAGAAATTGTTTTGTGGAATTTACTCAGCATTTAAATGTTCTTTTGATGAATTTGTGGGGGGAGANCCCTACCTCTTTTGTCTCTTTTTTGTCTTTTATATTTTTTCCTACCTCCTTTTGAAGACAATGGGCTGCTTTTCTGGGTGCCTGATGTCCTCTGCCAGCATTCAGAAATTGTTTTGTGGAATTTACTCAGCATTTAAATGTTCTTTTGATGAATTTGTGGGGGGAGAAAGTGGCCTCCTCATCCTATTCCTCCACCATCTTAGGATCACCCTCAATAATTATTTTAAATGTAAATGGATTAAATCCTGCAACCAAAGACACAGACTGGCTGAATGAATACAAAAACAAGACCCGTATATATGCTGTCTACAAGAAACCCATTTTAGACCTCAAGACACATATAGACTGAAAGTGAGAGGATGGAAAAATATATTCCATGCAAATGGGAAGCAAATGAAGGCTGGAGTAGCAATCCTCATATCAGACAAAATAGACCTTAAAATAAAGAAGATTAGAAGTGATAAGGTAGGACANGACCTCAAGACACATATAGACTGAAAGTGAGAGGATGGAAAAATATATTCCATGCAAATGGGAAGCAAATGAAGGCTGGAGTAGCAATCCTCATATCAGACAAAATAGACCTTAAAATAAAGAAGATTAGAAGTGATAAGGTAGGACACTGCAAAATGATCAAGAGATCAATCCAAGAGGAAGACATAACAATTGTGAATATCTATGCACCCAACAGAGGAGCACCTCAATACATAAGGCAAACACTAACAGACATAAAAGGAGAAATTGACAGTAACAAATTAATAGTAGGAAGCTTTAACACCCCACTCACTGATGGACAGATTATCAAAATAGAAAATTAATAAGGAAACAAAAGTCTTAAATGATACATTAGATGGGATAGATCTCATTGATATCTTCAGGACATTTCATCCAAATACAGAAGAATACACCTTCTTCTCAAGTGCATGGAACATTCTCCAGGATAGACCACATCGTGGGTCACAAATCAAACCTCAGTAAACTTAAGAAAATTGAAATCATATCAAGCATCTTCTCCAAACACAATGCTATGAGACGAGATATCAATTACAAGAATAAAACTATGAGAAACACAAACACATGGATATTAATCAACAAGTTTCTAAATAACCAACAGGTTACTGAAGAAATCAAAAAAATTCTAGAAACAAATGATGATGAAAACACAACTCAAAACCTATCAGTTCAGTTCAGTTCAGTCGCTCAGTCGTGTCAAACTGTGACCCCATGAATCACAGCACACCAGGCCTCCCTGTCCATAACCAACTCCCGGAGTTCACTCAGATTCACGTCCATCGAGTCAGTGATGCCATCCAGCCATCTCATTCTCTGTCGTCCTCTTCTCCTGCTCCCAGTCCCTCCCAGCATCAGATGGGATGCAGCAAAAGCAGTTCTAAGAGGGATGTTTACAGCAGTNCCGGAGTTCACTCAGATTCACGTCCATCGAGTCAGTGATGCCATCCAGCCATCTCATTCTCTGTCGTCCTCTTCTCCTGCTCCCAGTCCCTCCCAGCATCAGATGGGATGCAGCAAAAGCAGTTCTAAGAGGGATGTTTACAGCAGTACAATCCTATCTGGAGGAATAAGAAAAACATTGAATAGAGAACCTAATTTTACATCTAAAGCAGCTGGATAAAGAAGGAAAAAAAATTAGTAGAAGGAAAGAAATCATAAAGATCTGAGGATAAATAAATGAAAAAGAAATGAAAGAAACAGTAGTAGTAAAGATTATAAGAACTAAAAGCTGGTTCTCTGAGGGAAAAAAAAAAAAATTGACAAACCCTTAACCAGACTCATCAAGAAAAAATGAGAGAAGAATCAAATCAAGAAAATTAGAAATGAAAAAGGAGAAGTTACAACAGATAATGCAGAAATATCACAGATTATAAGAGACTATTATGAACAACTAAATGGCAATAAAATAGATAACTTGGAAGAAATGGACGCATTATTAGAAAAGTTCAATCTTCCAAGACTGAACCAGGAAGAAATAGAAATTATGAACAACCCAATTACAAGCACTGAAATTGAAGCTGTGATCAAAAATTTCCCAAAAGATAAAAGCCCAGGAACAGATGGCTTCACAGGAGAATTCTGTCAAACGTTTAGAAAAGAGCTAATGTGTTCCCTTCTAAAGANGAAATAGAAATTATGAACAACCCAATTACAAGCACTGAAATTGAAGCTGTGATCAAAAATTTCCCAAAAGATAAAAGCCCAGGAACAGATGGCTTCACAGGAGAATTCTGTCAAACGTTTAGAAAAGAGCTAATGTGTTCCCTTCTAAAGATCTTTCAAAAAATTGCAGAGGAAGGAACACTTCCAAATTCATTCTATGAGGCCACAAACACCCTGATACAAAAACCAGACAAGGAGAGCAGAAAAAGAAAACTACAGGCCAATATCACTGATGAACATAGATGAAAAATTTCTCAACAAAATTTTAGCAAAAAGAATTCAGCAACACATCAAAAAGCTCATACACCAAGATCAAGTTGGATTTATTCCAGGGATGCAAGGATCCTTCAGTATACACAAATCAAACAATGTGATACACCATAGTAACAAAATGAAAGATAAAAACCATATGATCATCTCAATAGAGGCAGAAAAAGGCTTTGACAAAATTCAGAACCCATTTATAATTAAAACTCTTCAAAAATGAGCATAGAAGGAACCTACCTCAGCATAGTAAAGGCCATATCTGATAAACCTACAGCAAACATTATTTTCAATGCTAAAAAATTGAAATCACTCCCCCTAAGATCAGGAACAAGACAAGTTGTCAACTTTCACCACTGTTATTGAACATAGTTCTGGAAGTTTTAGCCACAACAATCAGAGAAAAAAAAGAAATAAAAGGAATCCAGATCAGAAAAGAAAAAGTAAAGTTCTCGCTGTTTGCAGATGACACATTACTGTATACAGAAAACCCTAAAGATAATATCAGAAAATTACTAGCACTAATCAGTGAATTTAGCAAAGTTGCAGGACAGAAAATCAATACTCAGAAAACACTTGCATTTCTATATACGAACAATGAAAATTGAATGGGAATCAATCCCATTCACCATTGCAACAAAAAGAATTGAATATCTAGGAATAAACTTACCTAAAGAGATGAAAGAACTGTACACAGAAAATTATAAGACACTCATGAAAGACATCAAAGAGAGATATCCCATGCTCTTGGGTAGGAAAAATCAATATTGTGAAAACGACTATACTACCAAATGCAAAAAAGATTTAATACGATCCCTATCAAATTGCCAATGCCATTTTTCACAGAACTAAAACAAAAAATTTCACAATTCATATGGAAAAATAAAAGAACCCGAATAGCCAAAGCAGTCTTGAGAAAGAAGAATGGAGCTACAGGAATCAAGTTTCCTGATTTCAGGTTNAAAGATTTAATACGATCCCTATCAAATTGCCAATGCCATTTTTCACAGAACTAAAACAAAAAATTTCACAATTCATATGGAAAAATAAAAGAACCCGAATAGCCAAAGCAGTCTTGAGAAAGAAGAATGGAGCTACAGGAATCAAGTTTCCTGATTTCAGGTTATACTACAAAGCTACAGTCATCAAGACATTATAGTACTGACACAAAAACAGAAATATAGACCAATGGAACAAGATAGAAAGCCCGGAAATAAACCCATGCACCTATGAGTACCTTATTTTTGACAAAGAAGACAAGGATATACAATGGGGTAATGACGTCCTCTTCAATAAATGGCATTGGGAAAACTGGACAGCTACACATAAAAGAATGAAATTAGAACACTTCCTAACAACATGCACAAAAATAAACTCAACATGACTTAAGAACCTAAATGTAAGACCAGAAACTATAAAACTCTTAGAGGAAAACATAGGCAGAACACTCTCTGACAAAAATCAAAGCAAGATCCTCTATGACCCACCTTCTAGAGTAATGGAAATAAAAACAAAAATAAACAAGTGGGACCTTATTAAGCTTAAAAGTTTTTGCACAGCAAAGGAAATTATAAGCAAGGTGAAAAGGCAACACTTAGAATGGGAGAAAATAGCAAATGAAACAACTAACAAAAGATTCCAAAATATACAAACAGTTCATACAATTCAATATCAGAAAAACAAACAACCCAATCAAAAAGTGGGAAAAAGACCTAAATAGACATTTCTCCAAAGAAGACATACAGATGGGTAACAAACACATGAAATGATGCTCAATATCACTCATTATTAGAAAGATGCAAATCAAAACTACAATGAGACATCACCTCAGACTGGTCAGAATTGCCCTCATAAAAAGGTTTACANACAAACAACCCAATCAAAAAGTGGGAAAAAGACCTAAATAGACATTTCTCCAAAGAAGACATACAGATGGGTAACAAACACATGAAATGATGCTCAATATCACTCATTATTAGAAAGATGCAAATCAAAACTACAATGAGACATCACCTCAGACTGGTCAGAATTGCCCTCATAAAAAGGTTTACAAACAGTAAATGCTGGAAAAGGTGTGGAGAAAAGGGAACACTCTTGCACTTTTGGTGGGAATGTAAATTGATACAGCCACTATGGAAGATGGCATGGAGATTCCTTAAAAAACTAGGAATAAAACCACTATATGATCCAGCAATCCCACTCCTAGGCATACACCCTGAGGAAACCAAAATTGAAAGAGACACATGTATCCCATTGTTTATTGCAGCACTATTTACAATAGCTAGAACATGGAAATAAACTAGATGTCCACTGACAGATGAATGGATAAAGAAGTTGTGGTATATATACACAATGGGATATTACTCAGCCATAAAAAGGAATGCATTTGAGTCAGTTCTAATGAGGTGGATGAACCTGGAACCTATTATACATAGTGAAGTGAGTCAGAAAGAGAAATAAATACTGTATTCTAACTGTATTCTAACACATATATACGGAATCTAGAAAAATGGTACTGAAGAATTTATTTACAGGGCAACAGACATAGAGAATAGACTTATGGACATGAGGAGAGGGGAGGAGAGGGTGAGATGTATGATAGTGAAGTGAGTCAGAAAGAGAAATAAATACTGTATTCTAACTGTATTCTAACACATATATACGGAATCTAGAAAAATGGTACTGAAGAATTTATTTACAGGGCAACAGACATAGAGAATAGACTTATGGACATGAGGAGAGGGGAGGAGAGGGTGAGATGTATGGTAAGAGTAGCACAGAAACTTACATTACCATATGTAAAAGCAATAGGCAATGGGAATTGGCTGTATGGCTCAGGAAACTCAAACATGGGCTCTGTATCAACCTAGAGGCTGTCTCTTATACACATCTCAGTGTATAAGAGACAGGGATATGGGAGGGAGTTTCGGGGGGGTATATGTATACCTATGGCTGATTCATGTTCAGGTTTGACAGAAATCAGCAAAATTCTGTAAAGTAATTGTCCTTCAATAAAAAGTAATTTAATTTAAAAAGAAAATACATGAACTGTTTAACAAGGATTTGAAAGTAAAGAATAGACAATAGCAATGAACAACACAATAACTGAAATTAAAAATACCCACAAAGGAACTAATAACAGGATAACTGGGGCAGGAAAATGAATAAGTGAGCTGGAAGTTGGAAATAACTGAAGCAGATCAGAGAAAAGAAAAGAGAATACAAAGAAATGATGACAGTCTCAGAGACCTCTTGGACAATATTAAGTGCACCAACATTCCAAGTATAGGGGTACCAGAATAAGAAGAGAAAAAGAAAGTATTTGTGGAGATTGTAGTTAAGATTTTCCTGAACATAGAAAAGCAAATAGCCACCCAAATATGAGAAGCCCAGAGTGTCACATTCAGGAGAAACATTCCAAGACACATATTAATCAAACTAACAAAAATTAAACACAAAGAACAAATATTAAAAGCAGCAAGGGAAAAGCAACAAATATCATACAAGGAGATCCCCATAAGGCTAAAGCTGATCTTTGCACAGAAAATCTGCTGACCAGAAAGGAGGTGCAAAATATACTTAAAGTGATAAAAGGAAAAATTTACAAGCAANCACATATTAATCAAACTAACAAAAATTAAACACAAAGAACAAATATTAAAAGCAGCAAGGGAAAAGCAACAAATATCATACAAGGAGATCCCCATAAGGCTAAAGCTGATCTTTGCACAGAAAATCTGCTGACCAGAAAGGAGGTGCAAAATATACTTAAAGTGATAAAAGGAAAAATTTACAAGCAAGATTACTCTATCCAGCAAGTATCTCATTCAAATTCAAAGGAGATATCAAAAACTTTAAAGATAAGCAAAAATTAAGAGAATTCAGTACCACAAAACCATATTTACAGCAAATACTAAAGGAAATTGTCTAGAAATGAAACACAAGAGAAGGAAAGAGTCTACAAAAACAAGCTCAAATCAATAAAATAAATTGAAATAGGATAATATATATCAATAATTACCTTAAATGTAAATGGGTTAAATTCTCCAACCAAAATACACAGATTGGCTAAATAGATGCACAGAAATAAGACCCCATATATGTTGTTTACAAGAGACTCTCCTCAGAAAGAGAGACACATGCAGACTGAAAGTGCAAGGCTCTAAAAAGATATTCCATGCAAATGGAAATCAAAATAAAGCAGGAGTAGCAATATACATAGGATAAAATATAGACTTTAAAATAAAGATCATTACAAGAGATAAAGAAGGACACTACATAGTGATCAAAGGAGGGAGGCAGTCCTAAGATGGCAGAAGAATAGGATGGGAGACCACTTTCTCCCCAACAAATTCATTGAAAGAACATTTGAATACTGAATAAATTCCACAAAACAACTTCTGAATGCAGGCAGGGGACATCAGGCACCCAGAAAGGCAGCCTATTGTCTTCGAAGGGACATAGGACAAAATATAAAAGATAAAAACAGAGACAAAAGATTTAAGGATGGAGACCCATCCTGGGGAGGTAGTCTTAAAAGACAAGTTTCCAAACACCAGGAGACCCTCTCACCAGTGGATCTGTGGGGAGTCTTGGAATTTCAGAGGGCAACATAACCAGGAAGAAAAATAAATGAATAATTAAAACCCACAGATTATGTGCCTAAGGGCAACTCCCAGTGCTCAAGCCCCAACCAGCAAGTGGGGGTTGAACAAGGAGGTGCGGGCTGCATTGCTTAGGGTAAGGACAAGGCCTGAATGCCCTGAGGGAAATTTGAGGGAACTAACCTGAGATAGCAACTCAAACTGTGGGATAGCCAGAGAGAGAAAGAGAGAGAACTATCCCATGAAAAGCCCTAACCTAAGACATTGCCAGGCCTGCTACTGAACAAAGGACTGAGCGAATACCAGAGGAGAGCTAGCAGGCTGTGGACCAGCCCATCCCCTGCTGGAGACAGGCAGGCGGAGGCAGCCAGAGCCGGAAGGAGGTAATCGTGGCCCCAGAGAGGCATCCTCTACCAAACTGCAAGCAGGCTTCATTGCTAACCAAGACTTCTTGGCATTCTGGATGGTCGACGTCCACCAGGAGGATTGCAGCCAAAGATTAGCTCCCCAGAAGAGACACACAGCACACCTGAGAAGGCATGCCCATTGTACACCCAGAAAACTGAGTGGCTGGGATGGGGAGGCAATAAGATACACCACCCACCTGGGGGTGACTGTGCTCACCAAGCACTTGGTCACCTGAGCTGCTTGGACCTGAGAAGGACACAAAACACAGGCCCAACCGAATCTGTACCTTTGTGGAGTACCTGAGAACCTGAACCTGAGCAGCTTAGACTTGGGAAGTGCAGGCAACCCAGGGCCCGCCTCAGAGAGTTTCTGGCAGAGCAACCTAGAGCCTGAGAAGTATAGACCATGAAAGCACACACACCGTGATCAGGAGCAACCCCAGTGCGCCTGAACCACTGTGACCACTCCCCACACACACCAGTGATATTTGTTTGCAGTGTTCCTCCCTCCCCATAGCACGACTGAACAAATGAGCCTAAATAAATGATCACCATTTCTCCCTTGTGTCAGGGCAGAAATTAGATACTGAAGATACCAGAAAACAGAAGAAGCTAAAATAAACAGAGGGAACCACTTTGGAAGTGACAGGTGCAACAGATTAAAACTCTGTAGTTAGCATCAACTACATTGGAAGGGACCTATAGATCTTGAGAAGTATAAGCCGCATCAAGGAACTATCTGAAACTGAACTGACCCCACACTGCCAACAACAGCTCCAGAGAAATTTCTAGATATATTTTTACTATTATCATTTTTTAATTTAATTTTTTTAAATTTTAAGTCCTTTATTACTCCTTTAATGCTCATTTTTATAACCTATTATCTTGCAAAAAAACCTATTTTTTTCCCATTTTATGTCTTTGTGTCAACAAAATGCGTAAAAAAATGAGTAAATTCCGGTGTTCACTTTTCTACATTTGAGGTTGGTATTAAGTGAAGTCGCTCAGTCGTGTCTGACTCTTTGTGACCCTGTGAACTGAAGCCCACCAGGCTCCTCCGTCCTTGGGATTCTCCAGGCAAGAATACTGGAGTGGGTTGCCATTTCCTTCTTCAAAAAAAAAAAAAACTATTTTTAAAGCAAACTTTATATATATATAATAATTTTTGTGATTTTTTTTAATATTGCATTTTTGAGTCTAACCTCTACTTTAGATTTTTAATCTTTGCTTTCTGGTATTTGTTACCAATTTTGTACCTTTATGGACCCAATCTTCAGTACCCATTTTTACTTGGGAGTGTGATTACTGGCTTGATTGCTCTCTCCCACTACTGACTCTCCTTTTTCTCCACCAGGTCGCCTCTATCTCCTCCTTCCCACTTCTCTTCTCTATCCAACTCTGTGAATCTTTTTGTGTGTTCTAGACTAGGGAGAACACTTAGGGAACTGATTACTGGCTTGGTCTGTCTCTCTCCTTTTGATTCCCCCTTTTATCTTCCTGGTCACCTCTGTCTCCTTCCTCCCTTTTCTCTTCTCTGTGTAACTCCATGAACATCTCTGAAGGGTCCAGACTGTGGAGAGCACATAGGGAATTGATTACTGGCTAGCTTGCTCTCTCCCCTTTTGATTCCCCCATTCTCCTTTTGGTCACTTCGATCTGCATCCTCCCTCTTCTCTTCTCCACGTAACTCTGNTCCAGACTGTGGAGAGCACATAGGGAATTGATTACTGGCTAGCTTGCTCTCTCCCCTTTTGATTCCCCCATTCTCCTTTTGGTCACTTCGATCTGCATCCTCCCTCTTCTCTTCTCCACGTAACTCTGTGAACCCCCCCGGGTGTCCCTCACTGTGGAGAAACTTTTCTTCATTAACCTACATGTTTTATCATTGGTGCTGTACAGATGGAGAAGTCTTGAGGCTACATTAAGAATAAGACTTAAAACCAGAGGCAGGAAGCTTAAGTCCAAAACCTGAGAACACCAGAGAACTCCTGACTCCAGGGAAAATTAATCAACAGGAGCTCACCCAAAAGCCTCCATACCTACACTGAAACCAAGAGCACCCAAGAAGCAATGAGTTCCAGAGCAAGACATATCATGCACAATCTCCAGCAACACAGAAACACAGTCCTGAGCTTCAATATACAGGCTGCCCAAAGTCACACCAAACCCACTGACATCTCAAAACTCATTCCTGGACACTTCATTGCACTCCAGAGAGAAGAAATCCAACTCCACCCACAAGAACAATGACACAAGCTTCCCTAACCAGGAAACCTTGACAAGCCACACGTCCAACCCCATCCACAGTGAGGAACCTCCACAGTAAGGAGGAACCACAAACTGCCAGAATATGGAAAGGCCACCCCAAACACAGCAATATAAACAAGATCAAAAGGCAGAGAAATACCCAGCAGGTAAAGGAACAGGATAAATCCCCACCAAACCAAACAAAAGAGGAAGAGATAAGGAATCTACCTGAAAAAGAATTCCAAATAATGATAGTGAAAATGATCCAAAATCTTGAAAACAAAATGGTATTACAGATAAATAGTTTGGAGACAAGGATTGAGAAGATGCAAGAGATGTTTTAAAAAGACCTAGAAGAAATACAAAAGACTGTTCTATACATCTGGGGAAGTGGGAGGGGAGTTCAGGATGGGGAACACGTGTATACCCCTGCTGGATTCATGTTGATGTATGGCAAAACCAATACAATATTGTAAAGTAATTGGCCTCCAATTAAAATAAATAACTTTAAATTTTTAAAAAAGAAATATAAAAGAGTCAATATATAATGAATACTGCAATAAATGAGATATTTAAAAAAAAAAACCTCTTTGGACGGAGCCAACAGTAGAATAACAGAGACAGAAGATAAGATAAGTGAGGTGGAAGATAGAATGGTAGAAAAAAATGAAGCAGAGAGGAAAAAAGAAAAAGAATTAAAAGAAATGAGGACAATCTCAGAGACCTCCAGGACAATGTGAAACACCACAACATTCGAATCATAGGAGTCCCAGAAGAAGAAGACAAAAAGAAAGACAAATGAGAAAATACTTCAGAAGATAATAGTTGAAAACGTCCCTAAAATAGGGAAAGAAATAATCACCCAAGTCCAAGAAACACAGAGTCCCAAACACGATAAACCCAAGGTGAAACACCCTAAGACACGTATTAATCAAATTAACAAAGATCAAACACAAAGAATAAATATTAAAAGCAGTAAAGGAAAAACAACAAATAACACACAAGGGGATCCCCATAATAATAACAGCTGATCTTTCAATAGACATTCTTCAGGCCAGAAGGAAATGGCAGGACATACTTAAAGTGATGAAAGAAAATAACCTACAGCTCAGATTACTGTACCCAGCAAGGATCTCATTCAAATATGAAGGAGAAATCAAAAGCTTTACAGACAAGCAAAAACTGAGAGAATTCAGCACCACGAAACCAGCTCTCCAACAAATGCTAAAGGATCTTCTCTAGAGAGGAAACACAGAAAGAGTGTATAAACTCGAACCCCAAACAACAAAGTAAATGGCAACAGGATCATACTTATCAATAATTACCTTAAATGTAAATGGGTTGAATGCCTAAACCAAAAGACAAAGACTGGCTGAATGGATTTAAAAAAAAAAAAAAAAACCTATATATGTTGTCTACAAGAAACTCACCTCAAAACAAGGGACATATACGGACTGAAAGTGAAGGGCTGGAAAAAATATTCCATGCAAATAGAGACCAAAAGAAACCAGGAGTGACAATACTAATATCAGAGAAAATGCACTTTAAAATAAAAGCTGTGATAAGAGACAAAGAAGGATACTTCATAATGATCAAAGGGTCAATCCAAGAAGATATAACAGTTATAAATATATATGCACCCAACAAAGCCTCTTGATGAAAGTGAAAGAGGAGAGTAAAAAAGTTGGCTTAAAGCTCAACATTCAGAAAACGAAGATCATGGCATCTGGTCCTATCAGTTCATGGGAAATAGATGGGGAAACAGTGTCAGACTTTATTTTTTGGGGCTCCAAAATCACTGCAGATGGTGATTGCAGCCATGAAATTAAAAGATGCTTACTCCTTGGAAGGAAAGTTATGACCAACCTAGACAGCATATTCAAAAGCAGACTACTTTGTCAACAAAGGTCCGTCTAGTCAAGGAGATATGGTTTTTCCAGTGGTAACATATGGATGTGAAAGTTGGACTGTGAAGAAAGCTGAGAGCCAAAGAATTGATGCTTTTGAATTGTGGTGTTGGAGAAGACTCTTGAGAGTCCCTTGGACTGCAAGGAGATCCAACCAGTCCATCCTAAAGATCAGTCCTGGGTGTTTTTTGGAAGGATTGATGCTGAAGCTGAAGCTCCAATACTTTGGCCACCTCATGGGAAGAGTTGACTCATTGGAAAAGACCCTGATGCTGGGAGGGATTCGGGGCAGGAGGAGAAGGGGATGACAGAGGATGAGATGGCTAGATGGCATCACCGACTCAATGGTCATGAGCTTGGGTAAACTTCAGAAGTTGGTGACGGACAGGGTGGCCTGGCGTGCTGCAATTCATAGGGTCACAACTGGAGCGACTGAACTGAGCTGAACTGAACCATCCAGAGACAGAAAAATATAACAAATACATAACAAATACACGGACATATGTAAAAACATACACACTGATCCATGCTGATACCTGTAGCTTTCATTATGAAATTTTAGTGATCAGTCAGCAAAATATAGTAACAAAAATTCACTAGTTTATACCTACCTTTTGTTTTTATTTGAATTGCTTTAAGAAAAATAACCAAAAAAATTACACTTTTATCAAAAACTGTGGAGTAGATTTCATTTTCTTTTGCCATGGAGGGTAACAATATAGAGGATGTGGACTAAATTTTAAGAGACAGAACACATACCAGTTGCTTACATATCTCCAAAGCTCATGAGTGAAGGAAACATCCAGTTCTCTTTGCAGTTAACACTTTTTGCTCTTTTCAGAAGCCTCAGATTGTTGCCAGCAGGGATACATGAATGCTTAGACAGTACCCAGTGAAGAGTACAGGGCAAAAGTGATTGTAAGGAGCTGAAGTGAGAAGGAAAAAGTCTGTCAGGGATATATGGATAAAAGAAATGAAGAGGGGAGGACTTTGAAGGCGAACATGTCAAAGGATTCAGAGGAATTGGAGGGGAGACTGAAGGTGGTAAGAGAAAGGAGGAGGAGCAGAAGTAACAGGAAGAGAGAGATCTTAAGAGAAATCTGTGGGAGACTGCAAAATTCCCAAGGAGGTAAAAAAAACTTCCAAATTATCATCAGCAAAATCATGCAAACAAGAAAGAGGTGGACAGAGTTGGCAGAACATATAGTGAGCAGATACTCAAGAAAGGGGTTTCAATTAACTGGGAAGTTCCCATTGGCAAAGCAGTATCAACGAGAGAACAGAATGGTTTCACAAAGAGTCAGGAAAAAATCCAACCCAGGAAGGAGGGAGAGAACTGAACCTGAAGCAAGGAGCTTAGGGGAAAGCCTTCCAGTCCAGAAGTCAGGGAAAGAACCCTAATCAAAACAAGGAGCCAGACACAAGGGGGCAAAGGTAAAAGAATAAAACTAACATTTTCAAACACCATAAACAAAAATAAACTGAAAATGGATTAAAGATCTAAATGTAAGACCAGAATCTATAAAACTCTCAGAGGAAAACATAAGCAAAACACTCTCTGATATAAATCACAGCAAAATTCTATTTGACTCACCTCCCAGAGTAATGGAAATAAAAACAAAAAATAAACAAATGGGACGTGATTAAACTTAAAAGCTTTTTCACAACAAAGGAAACTATAAGCAAGGTGAAAAGGCAGTTGTAAGAATGGGAGAAAATAAGTGCAAATGAAACAACTAACAAAGAATTAATCTCCAAAATATACAAGCAACTCATGCAGCTCAATATCAGAAAAATAAATGACCCAATCAAAAAATGGGCCAAAGAACTAGACATTTCTCCAAAGAAGACATACAGATGGCTAACAAACACATGAAAAGATGTTCAACATCACTCATTATCAGAGAAATGCAAATCAAAACCACAATGAGGTACCATTTCACGCCAGTCAGAATGGCTGCGATCCAAAAGTCTACAAGCAATAAATGCTGGAGAGGGTGTGGAGAAAAGGGAACCCTCTTACACTGTTGGTGGGAATGCAAACTAGTACAACTACTATGGAGAACAGTGTGGAGATTCCTTAAAAACGTGGAAATAGGACTGCCATACGATCCAGCAATCCCACTGCTGGGCAAGCATACTGAAGAAACCAGAATTGAAAGAGACACATGTGCCCCAATGTTTATTGCAGCAGTGTTTACAATAGCTAGGACATGGAAGTAACTTAGATGTCCATTGACAGATGAAAGGATAAGGAAATTGTGGTACGTACACACAATGGAATATTACTAAGCTATAAAAGTGAAAGCATTTGATTCAGTTCTAATGAGGTGGATGAAACTGGAGCCTATTATACAGAGTGAAGTAAGTCCGAAAAAGAAACAATGCAGTATATTAACGCATATATGTGGAATTTCGAAAGACAGAAAAGATGACCCTATATGCAAAATAGCAAGAGACGATGATGTAAAGAACAAACTTTTGGACTATGTGGGAGAGGGCGAGGGTGGGATGATGTGAGAGAATAGCATTGAAACATGTATATTACCATATGTAAAACAGATGACCAGTGTAAATTTGATACAGAAGGCAGGGCACTCAAAATTGGTGCTCTGGGACAACCCAGAGGGATGGGATGGGTAGGGAGGTGAGAGGGGTGTTTGAGATGGGGGGACACATGTACACCCATTGCTGATTCATGTCGATATATGGCTTCTAATTAAAATAAATTAATTTTTAAAAAAGGAGCCAGAAGAACTTCCACCCCAGTGAGTGAGAGAATAATCCCCAAATTAAGAAGAGAGCCAGGAAGAAAGACTTTTAGCCTAGCAGGTATCTTTCAAACAAAGAAGCCTGGGATTCTAATCTGTTTATTATAGAGATCCTAGTACTTAAATGCAACCTCTGTCTGGAACTTCTACTCGACTTTTAGAGTATTACTCAGAATGTTAAGAATCAAAATCTGTCCTTACCAACATCAACAGATATTTGTTCAGAGCAATGGTTTAGGAGTCAGATTGACCAATGGACACCTGACCAGTCAGTCAGAAGTGAAGCCAAAGGCTGTAAACATACTCACCTAGAGTCCTGAGTGAGAGATCTGGGATCCAGTGATAAATCTGATCCCATCTTGGTTTGGGCACCATAACTGTTAAAGAAAAAATTATTCATGGCCCTTGTTATAGATGGTAAGAAAAACTTCATTCAATGGAGGACTATTGTGGTAAGTATAGGGATCACTGTAATGGTGTCTTGCAGTGCAGGAGGGAGATGAGACTTAACTCTGAATACAGCAAGGAAAAATGTGAATTTTAAGCCAAGGAACATGGTGGTGACGATGATGGGAGGGGAGTGGTCAGTGGATGTAAAATCACTAAGAGGAAACATCAGAAGTAAGAAGAGGATTCTGGCTAAACTGACCAAATTGGATTCTTGTTGAAGGCAGGCCAGCATGATCGGACATCATGTGGGAGATGTGTGAGAAGAGGAACCCACTTAGATATTGAGGCTGGGAATTCTGGCTAAACTTACTTAGCAAGATTCTTGCTAAAACTGATAATACAGAGATAAATATGGAAGCCCAAAAGTCAAGGTCTGGTTGAGAAGAGAGATCAAAAGAGCCTGAGTGGAGTTTTGTCAAGGAGAGAATCTTGACAGCAGGTCAAGAGTATCATGTTAAAGATGAAATTACAGGTAGAAAATTTCCTTGTCGAAGCAATGAAATATAAAAACCCTATTAATCAGAGATAAACACCACTGTATGGACACATATTTATCCCATGTGAGTATAGTGTAATGGTTTCTAAACTGCAGTACCAATAGTAGATTTTTAGATGATTGTAGATGATTTAAGGCATAAGTTATCTCAAAGATATCAGAGCAGTTGTCCACATGTCACTAGATGGTGCATTATTCAGGGAAATAATTAAATAGTTAAATGAATCTTCTAAAGAAAAAAAAAATGCAGTATAAGTAGTATAGTTCAGTTCAGTAGCTCAGTCATGTCCGACTCTTTGCGATCCCATGAATCACAGCATGCCAGGCCTCCCTGTCCATCACCAACTCCCGGAGTTCACTCAGACTCACGTCCATCGAGTCAGTGATGCCATCCAGCCATCTCATCCTCTGCCATCCCCTTCTCCTCCTGCCCCCAATCTCTCCCAGCATCAGAGTCTTTTCCAATGAGTCAACTCTTCGCATAACGTGGCCAAAGTACTGGAGTTTCAGCTTTAGCATCATTCCTTCCAAAGAAATCCCAGGGCTGATCTCCTTCAGAATGGACTGGTTGGATCTCATTGCAGTCCAAGGGACTCTTAAGAGTCTTCTCCAAAACCACAGATCAAAAGCATCAATTATTCAGTGCTCAGCCTTCTTCACAGTCCAACTCTCACATCCATACATGACCACAGGAAAAACCATAGCCTTGACTAGATGGACCTTAGTCAGCAAAGTAATGTCTCTGCTTTTGAATATACTATCTAGGTTGGTCATAACTTTTCTTTCAAGGAGTAAGCTTCTTTTAATTTCATGGCTGCAATCACCATCTGCAGTGATTTTGGAGCCCCCCAAAAATAAAGTCTGACACTGTTTCCACTGTTTCCCCATCTATTTCCCATGAAGTGATGGGACCGGATGCCATGATCTTCATTTTCTGAATGTTGAGCTTTAAGCCAACTTTTTTGCTCTCCTCCTTCACTTTCATCAAGAGGCTTTTTAGCTCCTCCTCACTTTCTGCCATAAGGGTGGTGTCATCTGCATATCTGAGGTTATTGATATTTCTCCTAGCAATCTTGATTCCAGCTTGTGTTTCTTACAACCCAGAGTTTCTCATGATGTACTCCGCATATAAGTTAAATAAGCAGGGTGACAATATACAGCCTTGACGTACTCCTTTTCCTATTTGGAACCAGTCTGTTGTTCCATGTCCAGTTCTAACTGTTGCTTCCTGA